>RDPX01000292.1:576403-611655 GCA_003991215.1 Morbakka virulenta | reverse complement strand
TTGCAACACACTTTCCCTGATCTCATCAAGTTCCTCTTCCGTAAACCACTTTCGCTTTAGGATATTCCTCACTTGATCAGCCATTCTCTGTTCATCTATCTCAAACTGATCCATTTCTCTCCATGCTCTATGCATTCTCTGTCTATATCCAATCAGACTAGGCTGACTGGCATAGTAACATTCCATGATGGCCCTGTTGTCCTCTCTTGAGTATCTTCTAGTTTTGCCAGTAGCAGGTTGACCGTCGTGACGTGCCTGGTTCACCACAACATCACTACGGGGCGAGGTGCATCTAGCCTGGCTAGATGAAGGGCCCTGCATAGTAGTGGGCTGCCCTTGGGCAAGGCACTGCACCCACTTAGCTTCCCCTATCAGGGTTACGATAATGCTGCCTTGCAGACCTTGGACAGTAAAAGGCTAAGAGAACCAACCCCGACAGAAAAATGGATAAGGGAGGAAAAACCCCGACAGAAAAAGCACCACTCATTTATTTATGATGAACTCACAAAGAATTATTATTATTATTATTATTATTATTATTATTATTATTATTATTATTATTATTATTATTATTATTATTATGTGAAGTGACGGAGCAACACTCATCAAAAAAGTCACGCTGGGATAGTACACCCGACAAACTCACCATGGCAACTGGTGTGACAGGGGTAAGCTAAAAATATTAAAAATCCACGGGCGAAAGATCGAAAAAAAAGTTTGTTAGCATTGTTGGCTATGGTAGACTGATGAAAGAATGGTAAATATGATCAGGCTAGAAAGTGGTATTCTCCTAAATTAAAAAAAACCCTTACCGATTCACAGCTGTCAAAATGAAAGTTGGTGCAATGAAAAGGAGTATTTAGTAAAGGAATGGAAACACCACTAAGAAGGGGTTGGGTTGAACTTTACTGTGTTTAGCAAGTCAGAAAAAGAGGCTATTGTACCAGGATGTTTACTACACACAAGATATAAAATATTTTGAACTTGAAATGAACAAAGCACAGGAGGTGCAGGTAAACTTGAGGCTGTCAAGGGTTTGCAAAGTGATCGACAAAATCTCCGATAAATTTATGCTCTTGTATGGCAGTATGTATTAAGCGGACCATGTCTGTGTTGCTTATGTTGGCCAGTTTCAGGAATTACAAGAGAGATTTCATGACGAAGCCGTGAGCATTCTGTCAAAATGCCAAAAAAGAACATTACGTGAGTGGGATTCACAAATTCGGCACATTTTAGTGGGGTAAAAGGGTGTGTATCATGGTTTTAACTTTGGTTGCTAAAACGGTGAGATCGAAACAAGCTTATAGGTGGTAAAAACCAACACCTTAAATTATATATGTGCTTCTGACACCATTTAGACATCAACCCTCTTCTTTTCAATAATCGCCTACGTTCTACTCAAAAACTATAATTTCTTCTAACTTCAACCATATGATTGTGGTACACGCATATGGGCTTCATGCTTGTCAGTAAACAAATTATTATTGATGGTGAGCCAGGAAATTGCTAAATAAATGTAGGGATTATATCCAATGCTATCACAGGAACAAATAACTCGAAACGATCATAAATTAACATGTAATATTACGCGAACTAAGGTGACATCTTCCATAAGACGTTAAACTGTACCCGTCAAACAAAGGGGAGGTTTTCCGGGAAGGCTTGGGCAGGAGTCTCTAATCCGGTCAACATACATGATGTAGAAAGATACCTTGGACTCTAAACTCACTCGGTGCCTCGCAGAGTGCGCCTATTCAGACAAAGGCTAAAGGAATCTACCTTTGGATGCCAAATTACTCATCAACCATTGTGGAAAGTTTAGGGTTAACTCTATATAACAAAGTCATACAACACAACTTGGTTTGAGTCCTTGAGAACCAAAGGTCATAGAGTGCTAAGAATTCTCGGGTTCCTAGATGACATTCATTTTACCTACAACGTGAAAACAATGAGAGAAAAAGAGAAAAGGGACGAGCTAAACATAAATTAGGTAACACAAAATCCAAGTAGGATATCACTAGATTATTAGAGACATGAAGGAAAGGAGAACAGGTAGCACAACTTGACATTGAATATATGTTAAACACTAAAGAAGAAGAAGAGTCAATTCGGGAAGTAGGATTCCTGTTCAGCTAGGATATTAAAAAAATGAACAGAATTGCGGATTATGAAAAAGTGGGAAGTAGAGTGGTATCGCTTGTACTGAAGATAAACGGCAAATATCATCTGCACTTCGTACCAGAGTATGTATCAATGTCAAGCCAGGGTGATTTCAATGCAAAAGTAGGGTGGCATAAACTGAGGGACGGTGCAGTCTTTGGGCATTTTAAGCATGGAAAAAGAAACGGAAGAGCAATGAAGTTAGTACAATATGCAATGCAAAAGAACTTAACAAAAGAGAACAACTGGCTCAAGATGGAATGAAACATGAAATGGCCAAACGGAAGTGGGTAGAATAAAATTGATCGCATCTTCACGAACAAGAAAAATGCAGTCTAATATACTGGCTTTACCCAGAAAATTAGCATTGAAAGTGACCAAAGGTAAATCAGAGGCATCATCAGGCTGAAGGGTAAATTTTAAAGAAGCAAAATAGTTACATCATAAGAATCCCAAATCAACGTAAGGCCATCACTCTGGGAAAAGATAAATCTATGGAGGAAATGGTCACAGATACACAATCCTGAAAAACAATGTTGATAGAATATTGGAACAATGTCCCGCTTGAAGATACCCAAAGGGAATACTGGAACTTGACTTGACCATTTACATTGTTGTGCAGCTAACCAGGGATATCATTTTTAATATATCTAATATTTAAACATTTATTCGTTTATAATAGTGTTTCAGCTAACAGCAGCTGTTTTCTGCCTCCCATAACCAACTAAACTTCCTAATAAATTTTCTGCTTTGTTAAAGGGAATTTTAACTCCAGAAGAGAATTTTTAATATATGTGCTGAATCCTATCAAAACGTTTATAAAGACACGGTACAGAATATCATCAGGACAAAACACTGTCAACAATACTTGACAGTGATTTAATACTAGTTACACAGAACAGGTTCATTTTCCAATATTTACAGGCAGTTCATGAAAATACGGAAGACCTAACTAAATGGGACTCTTAAAGAGCGTCAACTCCTTGAGTGAGCTTTGTGAAGAAGAGACTTGTCTATCCTTGACACACTACCATACACGAACTCAAAAAAGACCAATAAGTAACACCTTTCTCTTTTCATGACTTTTGTGAACAACGAGAAGGCCTTTTCCTCCATTAAGTATTATGCAATATTAGGACCTTTAAAGGAAAATGGAGTAAAAGACGGGTAGACCAATACCATCAATGAGACCTGGAGTGGTAGCACAGCACAAATAACAAAGAGATGATGAGTTCCCACAGTATTCTCTGTTACGTTCAGAGCCGCAGTAGAAATATTTAAGAGAGCCTATATTAAGACTGTTATCAACATAAATGGAGAATAAGTAGACTACTTTTTCCTAAAATTAAAGAATAACTTAGGACCTATTCGAATATTTGGGCATAGACAGAGCGACATAATGGCACTCAACAAGGAGAAAACCAATATAATATATAACAAGATACGTAATCATTTAACCAGCATTGACATTTGGCGAGGAGACCTGGTATTTAATTAAAAAAAGCAAGACACAAAGCTGGCAGTGACACAGAGAAGTTTTTTGAAGATCAATGCCCAATATTACCAGAAGAGAGAAGAACGGAAATGAGACAATCAGAAAGTGGGAAAAAAGTGAAGAAAATAGTAAAGAACATAAAGAGATTGAGAGGACACCGGGCAAAGCATCTTATCAGAAAAGACAATATCAAGTAGACTAAAGGAACAACTGAGTGGTCATCCAAACAAAGAAGTCGAGTGAAATGAAGACTGTAAGAAGAAAGAAAGAAGAGATAGAGGAAATGGCTGCCTATATGTGGATCCAAGAGACACAAGATCATAATGCGAGGCGAACGTTATGAGGGTAACCTGCATGCGATGGTAAGACAGGCTGAGATGGAGAGGTAGATGGAGGTGACAAACGACTCAAAAGAGGTTAGATTTCATATATTATTTTGCATGTTCTATAAAGCGTACAGTAGAATGATTCCTACTTGTTCTGTATTGCCAAAGAAATATAAAACTCCAGGCTGCAAATTGTGTTTGAAGTTTGTTTGTTTACGATAATTACAAATATGTATTTGTGTGACCATATATACATAGACCTTTTGACAAAAATATATGCAATTGTGAATTTTTCAAAATCATTTAAAAGTGTATTTTTCAGTCTTCTGCTTATTAAGAAAACACGCATTGACACTGAATTCCAACATGACACAGGAACAACTGCCCTTTTAACTTTGGATTTAGCTAATTTTATGCACCAATATCTCGAAAGTTACATGTATCTATCTAAACAAGGAAGTCTTAAAAAATCCGTTCTGGTCAAATTGACGAAGATTCCACTGAAATCAAAGTCATTATATTAAATACAACACTTAAAACTATTTTTGTCATCAAAGTTATGCCTATCTCAGTAATTAACGTCAGTATTAATGAAGATAAGTGGGCATATTTGTGCAATGTTACAAACAAGCTGCCACAAATGGCCAAAAACTAGTAAAACGTCCCGACAAGGGCAATAAAAAATAATTTCTGTTAACCGAAAAAAATGCAAAATACGAGGTACTTCAAAACAAATGATTGATATAACAAAAACAAATGGGCAAGAAATAAACATACAACAATATTGTTATGATCCAATGACTCCACGGCGTCAAAAAATTGAAACTGTATTTTCTGGTAATGTGCGGAATGTTCAAACAGGAAGTAGTTGCAGCTGTCATAGAAAAAGAAAAAATGGAAGCGTCTACACTTGACAAATTCAAAACATAAACGTCTGTCAAACTTTTGCGTTATAAGCCCACTTCAGACTTATGAGTACTATAATTACCGTTTAAGACAGTGGTTCTTAACGGGAGGAACTTGGTTTCCCGAAGAGGAATTTGAAATGCCTGGGGAGGAACTTGATTCTTGGTAGGAAATTGGTTAGGGGAAAAAATGGGGAGGAAATTATGCACCTTCTTCTTTGTGGTTCACTTGCTGACTGTGATCAGTATGTCATTTGTATCTACCTTGCGGTAGAATAAGTAATCAAAAGGTGATCGGGTGAGTTTGTTATTACAACAACAAATAGCAACTTGTCTCATGGAGTGAATGCATGTGCCAAACAGGCGATAAGGCAGAGAAATGCCTGATTGAGTATCACCCTCATTTTCGCAACTGGACTTAAAATATAGATATGACGTGCGGTGGCGATTTCAGTGTTCAAGTTCTTCGGTCTTGATCTGGGTGCTCTTTTTGAATATTTATATGTGAATAGGTTGTTATTTGTGCTTGCCTTTATCACTTGATAATGTCAAAGCGACCTAGTGACCATTCATTGAACTTATTGAATTCCAGTAACAAAAAGAAACTTGTCTGTACTCAGTTGATTATATGAAATACGTATTTATTCCCAGCGGCATGCCCCTGCGCAATGATTCTATGCGACAACACAAACCTGAAGAAGGTTTGAAGCGTGTTCACCAAGTTCTTGATCATCTTTCCCGTACAGCTTCAAATCGTCCATGTAAAACCGATGGTTTATCACTTTATCAAAAATCTTATATCCTGAGCCGGTGTTGTTAAGCTCGTTTGAAAGAGGAAGCAATAACATACAAAAGAGAGGTGGAGATAGAGGGTTTCCTTGAAAAATACCACGCTTGATACGAATAAAATTAGACTCTGCTACCCCATTGTCGTGTGAAAGAAGAAGACCTGCTTTCCATTTCCCCATACTGTCCGACAATGTCACAACATTGTCAGACACAGTATGGCACGACATTGTCACGACATACTCGACATACTCATTTCATCACTTCTCTTTTGTATGTCACTGATTCCTCTTTCAAACGAGCTTAACAACACCGGCTCAGGATAGAATACGTTCTTTCCATTTCCCAATAATGTGTCTGAGAAAGTTATAGATATAAGGAGAAATTTTATAAATGTCAAGGCTTTTTAAGATCCAGTCAATTTTTTGCGGTAGTCAATCCAAGTAGTACTAAGGCTTCTTTTTCCTTTTCTACAATTTTCGAGCATCATTCGGTTGATCAATAGTTGGTCCTTGCATCCGTATGAGTTCCTCCGACATCCTTTTTGCTCTTGTGGTAGGATGGAATTTGTTTCTAAAAAGTTGTATAGTCTTTCCGTGATGATTGAGGTTAATGACTTGTAAGTGGTTGTAAGGCAAGTAATAGGGCGATAATTTTAGGGGTTTTAGTGTCATCAGATTTAGGTAAAAAATAACTTAAACCTTCAGTTAGCCATTCCCGGTGCATCTTCAGGTTTCTCCATGATGTCATCGAGAGATTGTGCTAATTTTACGTGTGAAGGTACTAGTGAGTTTAACAAAAAATTCGGAATTTTGTCGATGCCAGGGGACTTCCACTTCTTAGATTTCCTTAATGCAGCCTGGGCTTCATCCTTAGTAATAACCACCCAACTCTGTTCTTCAACTTCACCCACTCGTTCTTCCTCCCTTTCTATCCAGGTTGCTTCTTTGTCAAAGAGCTTTTCCTCACCCCAGATCTTATTCCGGAACTCTTCAACATCCTCACCTTTTGGGGGATCTTTAATCTCAATTTGACCTTTCCCCATTACCCGATAAAACTTTTTNCTTTCAAACGAGCTTAACAACACCGGCTCAGGATAGAATACGTTCTTTCCATTTCCCAATACTGTGTCTGAGAAAGTTATAGATATAAGGAGAAATTTTATAAATGTCAAGGCTTTTTAAGATCCAGTCAATTTTTTGCGGTAGTCAATCCAAGCAGTACTAAGGCTTCTTTTTCCTTTTCTACAATTTTCGAGCATCATACGGTTGATCAATAGTTGGTCCTTGCATCCGTATGAGTTCCTCCGACATCCTTTTTGCTCTTGTGGTAGGATGGAATTTGTTTCTAAAAAGTTGTATAGTCTTTCCGTGATGATTGAGGTTAATGACTTGTAAGTGGTTGTAAGGCAAGTAATAGGGCGATAATTTTAGGGGTTTTAGTGTCATCAGATTTAGGTAAAAAATAACTTAAACCTTCAGTTAGCCATTCCCGGTGCATCTTCAGGTTTCTCCATGATGTCATCGAGAGATTGTGCTAATTTTACGTGTGAAGGTACTAGTGAGTTTAACAAAAAATTCGGAATTTTGTCGATGCCAGGGGACTTCCACTACTTAGATTTCCTTAATGCAGCCTGGGCTTCATCCTTAGTAATAACCACCCAACTCTGTTCTTCAACTTCACCCACTCGTTCTTCCTCCCTTTCTATCCAGGTTGCTTCTTTGTCAAAGAGCTTTTCCTCACCCCAGATCTTATTCCGGAATTCTTCAACATCCTCACCTTTTGGGGGATCTTTAATCTCAATTTGACCTTTCCCCATTACCCGATAAAACTTTTGGGCATCGGTTTTGAAAATTTTATTTTGACCATAGAACTAATTTCTCTTATCAAACCTTCTCAATCGTTGTGCTTAACTTGTATTTTTTGTTTCAGTGTTTCTTTGATTTCTGTTATAGATGCTTCGTCTGTAAACCGATATTTTTTCTTAACTTTCCTACTTTTCCTAGTTTTAACAGCCGTTCCTTTTGATATTTCATCTAAAATTGAGATCTCTGCCCGCAGAGATTCAATTTCCTTTTGGATTTTTACCTTCCACGTAGAGGCCTTATTAGTGTGTTTTTTACCTTTTTTCTTTACTTTTACACCTAATTGGGCAGTGACAGCTCTAGCAGTTGAATAAATAAGATTGTTAACACTGCAAATTCTGGTTTCGGTTTCATTGATTATTTCACTTAAAGCAACGTTATAAAGTTTAATCATCTTTTTAGCTTTTGAGTTTGCAGCAATTTTAGGTAGTGATTCTCTATCTTCAATTTTTGTAAATTCAGTTTTGCTTAGTTCCCTAATGATGTCGTCTCGTGCTTCCACCACCTTGGTTCTGTTATTTTTTAAAAAGTCATCTATCTCAGGCTGATCATTGTTATTGTTCTGATCCTGTTCTTCATTTCCAACTGCATTAATCACATTTTCTATCTCATTTTCATTCATCCTGACTACTCTCACAATAGCTTCTGCATTTGCATCTAAAGCTTGTTCTTCCACAACACTATCATCAACTTGTCTGTTATCAATTCGAAGTTGGTCAATTTGCACGTCATTCAGTCTTTTGTACTTGAATATGTCTCTGCGCACATTTGCAAGTTTATTATTATCAAAATTCTTTCGAAAGTCATTGCCTACTATTTTCCTCCACTCGGCATAAGTCTGTTCCGTTAAATTTCTTGTGGGCCTCCTTTGGGCTGTATAAAATGCTCGTAAAACGTTTTTATAATCCTCTATGGACCATTTATGTCTTTCCACCTTTTGAATTGATGGTGTTGAAATCACTACAGGGTCAGAGTTAGGGGGATCCTGGTTCTGATTACCTTGTAGTTCATTTTCAGAGGGATTCATTCCAGAAGCAGATTTTTCGAACACCCCAGCCTGGTTTCCTGCTGAGGGGCGTGACCCTTGGTTATCCGCGCGACGGCCGATGCGGCATGATCTGTTTCTTCTGGTTTCCATAAAAAAATGGGGGTTAAACTTTAACCTTACTGCTAGGGTGGCTGACTATTCCGCGCCAGATACCACCTGGAATTTCGAGGTCACGCAGAAAAACAGACTTAACTCCGCCGGTCGTCAACCTGGTATTTCAAGGTCTCGGCGTAGGCTAACAGGTGCTACACCTTGCCCAAGGATGACCTGGAGGTAGTTGTGGCAAAGGGTAACCTCATTCGCCCACGTTGAAACTCCACAACCGGATACAGTTTATCGTTATATCCAGGACAATTATTATTATTATTATTATTGTTTATTATTATTATTCTGTAGATCAAGATCTCTCAGCTTGTGCTGGTAGTTTAGCTGCTATCCGTCCAGTACCACAGGACTCAGATAGACAGCACCTTTATTAGGATGTTTGCCGATCCTAGTGGGGCAGTTTCCTGGATGTTATTTAGCCTTTTCTGGTCCATATGGAGTACTCCCATCCAGTCAATTAGACGGTTATTAGCTCCAAGGGCACCAACCACTACAGGAATCACAATAGCTCTCGCCTTTCATATTTTGTTTACCTCCATAACTAAATCTTGATACTTGACGATCTTCTCTCTCTCCTTCTTCTTCATTCTTAAGTCCCCTGCCACAGCAATGTCAATAATCCGTGTTTCAGCATTTTTCTTGTCGACAACAACTATATCTGGCCTCCTTGTCTTTATTACTCTATCACAGTAGATGTTAAAATCCCAGAATAATTTAACATCAGCGTTTTCCAACACTGGCTCTGCTCGGTGGTAGTACCATTTCAGGTGTGCATGAAACCATGGGCTTTGCACAGCTCCCAGTGAACGATAGTGGCAACTCTGTCATGTCTCTTTTTATACTCGAGTTGGGCTAGCTTCCCACACTCACTGAGGATGTGCATCACCCTCTCATCCCTCGCTCCACACATTCTGCACGTTGATGTTCCTGGTTCCTTCATGATCTTCACTTTGAAATTCCTTGTAGATAGGGCCTGGGCCTGAGCTGCCATCAGCAAGCCTTCAGTTTCTCTCTTAAACCAGCCGGCTTCAATTTTTTTGAAGCCGGCTAGTTTGCCGCGGCTCTGTTTTCGCTTCTTTTACCTTCACAGGTCACTGCTTGTGTAACGGTTTCTTCCTCTATCTCTTTTTCCTTTCTTCGTTCTGTTCGGTTTTCAACTCTGCTCTGTTCTTGTCCCTCACAAACATTTCCAGCACTCTACCTTCACTAGACTCTCTACGTTTTACATAATCTGAGAGGCTGCACTCTTCCAATCTAACTACTTCTTCAATCGACACCATGCCCCTTCCTCCTTCTTTTAGGTAGATAAAGCCTATCAACGTCCGCTCTTGGGTGCAGTCCTCTGTTCATTGTCATACGTTTCCGTGTCTTTTTATCCATCTCTCTTAGCTCTTCTACGGCCCAGTCCAGAATTCCAGCAGAGTATCGTACAGCTGAGACAGCCCATGTATTCATGGCTTGTACTAAATTTCCTGCATTCAGACTTGTTTTCATCAACTTCTTCACTCTCTGATGATAACTCTTTCGTACTTTCTCTTTCATCTCTCCCATCTGTTTTTTGTCTGCCTCCAGCACTCCCAGATACTTGTAAGATCCGTCTCTTATATCCTCCATAATCTGTCCATCTGGCATTCTAATTCCATTATCATCTACTTTCGTCCCTCTTTTCAAAATCACAGTAGCACATTCCTGTAATCCAAATTTCATCTTGATATCATCCGTAAATAACCTTACAGTATCCACCAGTCCCCCAGTTCTTCCTAATATTTTCAATACAGCTTCAAGCCATCCGTGAACAGGAGGTGGTTGACTTTTCGGCCATTTCGAGGTCTCCCTGAAGTATCCCTCTTCTGATCCCAACTTCTGCAAGTTCCTCGCTATTGTACTGCAGTCTTGTGTTTCAAGAATTCATACTCCTTTCAATGAGACATATCGCATTCTTTGCCAAACCAGTTAGTTTCATTGCTTCCAGTTTCCACGAGTATGGGAGCTATATTGTTTTTCCCTTTGTGTATATCTCTTTATCTTCTGACTCTTTGCTCTTTGATCTTGCATATCCTTTGACTCTAATGTTATACTTCCTCTCTAGTCTCACTCGCATTGGGTTGCCAACCCCCCGATGTTTACATTCTTTAATTCTACTCAGGTCTTGTTCTATTCCTATTATCCTCTGTTGCATTCTCCTTCTCCATGCTGATTCTGAACCATCTGGTATTTTACCACAAGTGTTCTTGTTCATCCTCTCCGTCACTACGGCTGCAAATGCCAAGATGGTATCATTTAACTCTGTGATGTCATTTGTCTCCACACAGTCTAGTACTCTTTCAAGCCTCTTTACCTTCTCTCTCAGCTTCTTTCTTTCTTTGTTCCTCAATGACTTGATTGTAGGTTGGCTGTTCCCTATTTCAGATCTTTTCTCCATGATTTCTGGCACAACAGTTCGTTCCTCATCCGTGTCCGGTGCTCTCAATTTTAACCGTTACTGTACACAGGTTTCTGCACTGTCTTGAACCTCAACTGCTGCCTACCCTCCTTCAAATACTGGCTGGTCAATCTCTGTGCCAACTTGGTGTTCAAGTAGACTTTTGTCCTCCTCCACTCACTCAGCAGTTTCCTTGATCTCATCCAACTCTTCTTTCGTAAACCGGTTCTGGATGGTGTTCGTAACAGTCAGCTTGCGTTTCAAAAGAAAAATGCTTACAAATCTTCCAATGCAAATACTGACCAACTACGTCGAGGCGATTTTGTACTCATTCGGTGCTAATATTGAGCAACCAGACACAAGGTGATCAATCGCCTTAACCTTGTTTTCACAAAACCTGCACTTTGGGTCAGAACCATTATGCAAGATGTTAGCTTGATAATTTCCGGTGAATAAACTTTGATTTGGGCTGCAAGAATAAATCGCTCTGTTTCCCCTTTAAGCCCGGAGCTTCTCAGCCACTGATGGGTTGCGGTTTCATCTACATCAGCTTGTTTGCTTCGAGCTGCGAACTGTCCGTGGAGAGGTTTTTCATGCCACGTAGATACGTCTATCTCGTCCAATTTTCTTAGCTTTCTGTTTTCTACGCTTTCTAGCCACTGTTGGTAATACATGTTCGATGTTTTCGTTTTCAATACCTAATTCGGGCGAGAATCTATCTGATTCTTTCACTAAAGAGTGTTATCTTTTGATGTGTTCATGTACTCTAACTAGTTGAGGCATCCAATCATTGCTCAGATCTAGATACTGCAAGAGACCAATCGTTGATGTTTTATACAATAGTTCAAACTGAATCATTCTCCTTCCTCCTTTACGTCTGGGGACATACAGGCGGTCTATTTTTCACTTCGGGTGATACATTCTATTGGATGTCAATTGTTTTCTAATTTTGGTGTCAATATTTTGGAGTTCACTTAGGTTCCAATCTATCACAATAAAACTATAAGTAACAACAGGAATCGCAAGAGTGTTGATTGATGTTAATTTGTTTTCGAAATTAATTCGGTTTTCGGGATTGACCATACTCTACGTAGGCATTATTATTATTATTATTATTATTATTATTATTATTATTATTATTATTAGTAGTAGTAGTAGTAGTAGTAGTAGTAGTAGTAGTAGTAGTAGTTGTAGTAGTAGTAGTAGTAGTAGTAGTAGTAGTAGTAGTAGTAGTAGTAGTAGTAGTAGTAGTAGTATTTCATATTTTATTTGACTTACAACATCAGTTAAAATATACTGCTTTCCTAGTTGTACCATCAATATATGTTCCGTGATATTCTAAAATTGAATTTTAGCCAGAATCGGTACTATTGAGTATAGAATTCTTGTTATCAATTAGGGTATTCTGGTCTTCAATGGCGCAGTTACATGTCAGCAACAAGATAATATATATCTGTAACAAATACATCCATCATAAGTACAGTTTACAGGGCTCAGTGCCCCCAAATGCACATTCACAGTACCAGGTACAAATGTTTATGAGATCAGTTACTACAAGCGGTGGAGTTATACCCCATTTACTGTTAACATTACACTCATGAAACTAAAATATTTGGTCCAATTTGCTTTGGTGCTGGAAAATGTCACACCTCAAAAGTTTTATTTCGCCAAAACCTGAGCTTTTTGATAAGGAATTGCAAGATAGAAAAGGAGCTAACATCCATTTACGTAATATCGGAACTTGAATTTATTAACTAAATATACAACAACCAACTTACTTCCCCTTTTTTCCAAGGCATTTCATTGAGATTCCTAGATAGAGAAAAAAATAATAAAGAGTTTTTCTTTGCATTAGTAAAAATACCGTCATGAAGAAAATCCTGATATCTTTAAATTTACAAATATAAAAATTATATATGACAACTTGCCATTTCTTCCTGAAACTCAGTAATATATACCTTAGAGGATATGTATCAATTATTAAGTATGTGTCTTAATTAAGTGGTAATTATTATCTTTTAAATATAAACCAGAAAAAAATAATTATTTTAGATCAACTTTACTGCAACCTAATTTGATGCAATGAATTTCCTCCTCTGATTAATATAATCAAATACAATATTCTGTAGGTTAAACAGGGTCGTTTTTTCTCCTCAACGAAATTAGGTGAAATGTAGCTTCCGTTTTAATAAAACCAACTAAATAGTCTGGAGAAAAACTTTGCTTACTAAAGCTATTACAGACGGGAATTAGGAGCAGGAAACCTAATGTAATACATTTACAAGGAAAAACCGAGAAAATTTTTCAAGAGAATTAAATTCAGGGGAATAGTCTCACAACGATGGTTTCGCCCTTGGTGATCGTGATCCCCTTTTGGTATCACTGTTGAATTATTATGGCAGGCCAAGATAAATCATTGCTTTCAATGCAAAGAATTGTATAGTCTAGTGTTATTAAAGCCTGCAGCTTATTCCAGTTCAAATAATTAAAAAAGTGACGGTAAATAAAATTCCCAAGACCTTTCCTAAACATGTGCTTTGTTTGTTCTTCACCAACGGATGCCCGATACTCCGAAGCAACATGGCAGTGATTAACCATGGAGATAAAACACAGAAAGCAAAGCATAAAACAGTCAACTTTTATGGATATCTCGTGAATATCAAATGAACAGTGTGCTCCTCATTCGGAATATCGATTTCTACACTGCATAATGACCTTAACCACAGCAAGACAAAACTACTACAAAAGTGTTAATTTTTTCATTTTCTGCCTTTCAAAAAATAGCTAAAATTCAAGGCTTTTTTTATTACGAAAGGAGAGAGCAAACTGTAATTACTTGTGTGACCAGAAACCTTGTACGTGGAATCCAAGCAGCAATTACAGTGTAAACGACACCTTTATGTGGGCCACAAATTATGGATAAATCTTTAATTTTAAATTTTTAGTGAGCAAGGAGTACACACAGTCACATGCACTTAAACTAAATAAAATTGGTTATCTTGTACAACACAATCAACTGCTGCGTTAAGAATTCGCAGCAACCTAGCCGTGTCGAAAAGGATTCATCGTCAAGCAATTTTTCTCTCTTCAATACAGGATATTGTGTTTTTGATTCATTATGTGTAGATGATAGAAAAATATCCTTAGTGTCTAAATTGGTAATTTAAAGATCACTAATATTTTCATGTTTGCATGAATCCGCTCTTTCGACCCTACTAACTGTTAAATGGAGAAGAGAAAATAATTCACTTTAAACCAGCTCTGTTTTGTTGCTTATCTGCATTAAATCCGCGTGTTGACCAACTTACAGATATTGGTCAACTTACAGAGAAAATAGAATATAAACACCCACAACGACATTATCGTCTCCTTTTGATCTTTCTAAAATCAGGTTGAATATTTACCATTTCGGTGTCTATACATAAAATATTTCCTCCACTTCTTTTATTGTTCAAAATGATGTGCTAAAGTTCTATACTTTGAAAGGTCAGGGGCCAAAAGAAGTTTATCGTTAGGGAAAAGTTTGGAAACCCCTTTACTAAACGTGTTGAAAAAAGAAGCAGAACTGAACAAGAAAAAGGGCATAAAGTCAAGCTGGCGACCAATGTATTACTACCACACATAAGCAAAAAGATGCTGTACTTACCCGTTCTATTTAGTGGATGCCATGACGGTCTCGGTATAACCAACCTAAATAACAGGGATCAAATATGCTATTACAAGAACAAAAAATTGATAACTGTTTTCTCACTCTATGCCGCATATACACAGGGATATAGTGGAATAAAAGTAAGATACCAAAGGACCCTAGTACTAAGAATTAACATCTCCATTCTAATGGACTGATTTTTAAAACATCGCTTAAGCTTAAAACCTGCTAGATAGGCTGCTTCAATTGTCAACAATCAGTGACCGACGATATTTAACAGTTAAACACCTGTTTTTTAGTTTTTTATCAGTGTTAAATTTCGTCAACTCCATCAGCATCCTGCTCTTTTTTCTCTTTAATGCCCCAACTCTATTATTATTTTACTTTATGTTTTAAGTTTATTTCACTATGAAATGATTAGAACTTGAAGCATGGCAACGATGCTCACTCTTGTTACAGTGGGCGCATGCGCATAAGCTTAAACGTTACAGCACTCATCTCTTCAAGTGGAAACAAATATTTCGTGGGATTCTAACGAATGGGTCAACTTGAAGTTAGCTTTTTACGGAGTGAGCTCTGATATCACAAAAATACCAGAAACAAAAAAACAAAGAATAAGAAACTGAAAATATAAGTAGGGTATGATTTTGCCTAACAAATTTCTGTTTGTTTTATGCATTTTGGCCAGCCACCATAAAAAGAATTAATTGCAGTTCAAATGCCTACACGTGCTGCCAATAAATCTAGAGTACCATTCAAAGTGCATATATACATAAAGAATGAGACCTCTAGACGATACATATAAAGCGTCCACAGGACCTAATATTTAGATAAAATAACGAAAAATGATCTGTTATTCTTATTGTTAAATTTGTTTAATTTGTTTTGAACGTTAACGAAACATAGAGATTTGGAAAAGAAACAAAACAAATGTTAGTTGTATAACACAGAAATGCCGTTACTTTAAACAACTTTAAAGTTTCTTACTTACTTCCTACTAAATAAAAAAACATTAACAATTCAAGTTCAAAAAGAAACCAAAACCTTCAAATTGTTTCATTAAAAGGAAGTGGAACACCCATATTAGTTTCTTACGTCAGGTGTAACAGCAAAAAGTTTCAAATCCCTATTCTCTAAACTATAATACTATGGGGTGATGCAAATAGACGGTTAAAAACCTGAAATTTAAACATGAAATATAGAGCTTAACAATGAAATTAACGAGACGTAGATGTCAACGGAATAAAACTACAACAATATCAATTTTCCTCTACAAATTACCCGAGAAGGAAGTACTGAGACAAAAAAAACCCACAAAAAAGTTGTTTCGGTAAGCAATATGATAAAGATACAGTGCGCAACAAATANTAATTTGTTTTGAACGTTAACGAAACATAGAGATTTGGAAAAGAAACAAAACAAATGTTAGTTGTATAACACAGAAATGCCGTTACTTTAAACAACTTTAAAGTTTCTTACTTACTTCCTACTAAATAAAAAAACATTAACAATTCAAGTTCAAAAAGAAACCAAAACCTTCAAATTGTTTCATTAAAAGGAAGTGGAACACCCATATTAGTTTCTTACGTCAGGTGTAACAGCAAAAAGTTTCAAATCCCTATTCTCTAAACTATAATACTATGGGGTGATGCAAATAGACGGTTAAAAACCTGAAATTTAAACATGAAATATAGAGCTTAACAATGAAATTAACGAGACGTAGATGTCAACGGAATAAAACTACAACAATATCAATTTTCCTCTACAAATTACCCGAGAAGGAAGTACTGAGACAAAAAAAACCCACAAAAAAGTTGTTTCGGTAAGCAATATGATAAAGATACAGTGCGCAACAAATACAGTCCTTGGGGTGCTGAAGCTAGGTATAAATGACAGATTATTTGTTGTAATTCTTACTTAATCCTGAACACAAAGCTCCATGTAAAATAAACTAGAAAAACTATTCGCATTATAAAAAATAAGTAACAAAACCAACTATTGGAAATTATTTACGTACCAATGAGATCTTTGAATAACCCGTTTGTGATTATTTCTTCTGGAATAAAAAGGATATTGGAAAAACATTAGCTTGTGTGTCTCAGCACTTGCAACATACAAGGATAGATAGATGGAAAGATGGATGGAAGATGGATAGATAGATAGATAGATAGATAGATAGATAGATAGATAGATAGATAGATAGATAGATAGATAGATAGATAGATGCATGGATTTACCTCTTTTCACCTCGTGCTGCATACCCTCCAAATTTTCTCCTTACTTCATTCTCTGGTTTTAGATTCCTTGAAAAAAAATTTGTAATAAATTAATCAGCTCGATGTTACTGTATTCACTTATGATTATTGTATAAAAGAAGGATTATTAGGGCTTAAATATGAAAATAAAATTTAAGGTCTTTTATACTTTAAACTAGCTGTTGCTTTGCTTTCCAAAGCATTTCTTGAAGGAAAATTATTTTTAGTCTTACCCGGAAATCTTTGTTTAAAAATTTCCGGGTAATCTTGATTTTGGGGGGCTTCTTTTAACTCCACAAGACTAATCTTGAAGATTTATTTTCCAACTATTGTGAAAATCTCTCTTGCTAACAAGAAATTTATATTTCTTTTGCAATGGTTGCAAAAACAGGAATCCAACGGAAGACAACACCTGGTGTCTATGAAATCATAATACATGACCAACGATACATCATGAAACACAAAGTTAATGAAGATTCTTGTAACGATAAAAACTTTTGAATGCATAATACTAAAGCACTTCCCAAGTATTAGTTTAATAAATAATGCGATAGTACAATAAGGAAGCAGAATAAGCAGCCGAATTCTTCAAGCCTCTTTCAACTTTTAAAAGTCATAAAATTTTATGACTTTTAAAAGTTGAAAGAGGCTTGAAGAATTCGGCTGCTTATATGACCAGCAGATTGTGTCTTTTAAAAAATTCAGATTAAAAACTCTTGTGGTAGGATTATAGCAGCAAACCTCTATTTCATAACGAACAGATTACAAAACAATACGTATGTAGGTCTTTGGATACACAACCCATGTATAAAATGTAGCGGGTGTATTCACAAGGAAACAAAAGTTTGTAAACATCATAAGCTTAAAATTCTGAAACAAACCTCAGTTCAACACACAGCAGTGAGTTGGAATCAAGCTTTAAAAGGTTTTCATTCTCATCATCATTACCTGGAAATCAACATAGAGCTTTATAAAATCTACGTCCCGACAAGTATTTTTAACAATTAAATAAGTTCATGAATAGTCTTCGATTTTGTTAACAGAACCACACAAAGCAAAAAACAGTACAAAAATTATACATCAGAAGCTGCCATTGGACCTGATCACTAAAGTACTGAAGTAAACAGGAAATGATTGGACAAAATGGTCTCTTTTCGATGTTTGCTTAAAACATAGTGTTTATAAGTGTCTAATACCTCACATATCAACACACTGGCTAAAATGCCCCTTTATTGGTCCCTCTCGGAAGGGTGGTTTGTATCACAAGGCCAACTAAGTCTTTACCTCAGTGCATTTTAATGCAAGTGGTTTATGTTTCAAACAGGGACTTAGTTACTCTAAGCTGTACTGCCCCTAAGGTTTCAAGTGACTCATATGGTTAGAATTGTTTCATTTGACATCAGGGATCTTGCACAGCAATCTATGTTCTCAGGACATCTAATGTTCTGCCTTGACTTGACTTATTAGGTTTCATAGCCTGGGTAATATTACAAATGTTAAAGAATTTTAAAAAAGCAGGACTTTTTTGTATTTTCTGTCTGGAATGAAAAAAAAGGTAGGTCTCCCACTTCAAATACAAAATTTTTCAATGCATTTTCATTTAGTAATAATGTTACCCCAAGAATGAATTTTTCAGCCATTCATACTCGCCTTGTATTCCATTCATCCATCCACCCATCCATCCATTGTTTCTAGTAGGTGCTTTTCCAACTGTCATTGGGTTACCGACTTTCGACCAATCTTTGTTTTCCATCTTGTTCTATCCTTTGCATCTTCTTTTTTAAGGCCAATCTTTCCAGCATCTTTTTCCATCTTATCTCTCCATCCCATTGGTGGTTTTCTTCGTCCTCTTCTGCCTTCNGCAAAACGATTCTACCTTCTTTAAGCCACAGAACACTTTATCGTCACCATCATCATCAGCCTGCTGCTCGCCTTTAAGACATCTCTTACACTTTAAACTTTCTGCCATTTTCCTTTCAAATCTCTTCACTCCATGACATCTTGCATGTTTCCACTTCATACTGTATTAATGTTGCAAAAAAGGTATTTCCAGGTCTTGGAAAAAATGTGCCAGTATTGACATTATATGGCTAGTAGTGATGGTGAAAGTACCTTCACTGCTAGCCTGAGACTGTGTCTGTGCTAATGTGAAAGTATCCAATATATTAAATGAATTACCTCTTACTGTTTTATTCTGAAACCAAATAATAGGGCAGTAAGTACATATTTAATGGATAGTAAAATGGTAAGAAAAGAACAAAGGAACAGATTACTAGATATGGAAATTTTGTCACTTCAACGTAATATGAACTCAGTGCTTCATAAAAGAGGCTCCTTGAAAAAAGCTGGGGAAATGATGAATTCTCAAATCCAGATGATGTGCTGTTGTATCTTAACACTTTTGATAACCCAAAACCTTCAAACTTGTATACATTTAAAAGATAAATTAAAAATACTAACAAACCTCTGTTTTCCTTCTGTGGTACATAGCCATAAAGGTCATTAACTTCTCTAATTCCTCTATCAATTTCATCTTCATCCTTAAGTACAATAGAAACACTTACAACTTTTATTCAAAATTAGCCATTCCTATTGTCATTGTATCATGTACTACATTTGTGTGGGTATTCACAAACAAAATAACCTTATTCCAATAATTTAATTAGTTAAATATCCAAAGTGTTTAAATTAATCATGTGCCTTTTAACATCAGTAATATTTTAATAAAAGAGTTACAGCCATTTTTTTACATCACAACAAATAAAAGGCAATTTTCAAACAGTTCATCCTCTATGTTCAAACCCAGATGTGTAGAGGAATGGCTTTTTTTGCTTAAATAAATAGCCTTTACCACCAAAAAGAGTGTTATTGCATTAGATTGGCAAGTCTTTTTGAAGAAGTGATGTTGGTTTGACATGCATTTTGCCCTTGAAATATAAAATACACTTCACCAAAGGAGGAAAGGTAGACCTTTGAAATAACTTGGTCTAAGGCCATTCTGCAAAATCTATCTGTGTATAGAGGGCTCCTTACTTGATAATATATATAGTTACACTTCATAAAATATTCTGCAATGCTGATTACATAATACAAACATCATTACACAAAGTTAACTGAATCTTCCAAATAAAAATTCTAAATCATCATGTGCAAAAAGAAATTTAGAAATCCATTCAACCTTGACCTTTGATTTTATTTCGGCTGTAAAAGTAAACATCTAAAATCCAGCAGAAATTATTTGTAAGAGTAGTAAACCAATATTAAGCCCCAATATGTCCTTTTGAAAAAATGAATCCAGCTAATCTATTTGACCCTGGCTTTGAACTCTTAGCAATGCCATTGAAAATTACAGAAAATGGTATCACTTTACCAATTATAATTTGGTTTGTTTTATTTTTTTAATGATTATTTAACAGATGAAGAGTCACAAAAACTTTCCAGGTTATTACAAATGTTAGAAATACAACACTACTCAGGGAAATTACATGTCTAAAAGTAAGAGACCATTAAATTTGTAAATACCTCATTGTTTGAAAACAATTTATTATTTACTTCAGAACCATTCTTTCCTTTTTTCTTCTTCTTCTGCTTTTTGCATTTCTTTTTAACACCATCACCACCACTCTCTGTTCTTAGCTAAAACAATAAAAGGCAAAAAGTTTATACTGTTCTCAATAATATACAAACATTTAGTTCATCCATGATATTGCTGATGTTCTACAATCCATTTCAATTTTCTGATAGCTATGGTGGTATCTTAAAAAAATACCAATCTGATGTAAAAAATTAAAGCTGAGAAAAATTCAACAAATACACAAGACTCATTTCACTTTTTCACAGATTCCAACAGTACCCATGTGATATGTGTTGCCAAGGTGCAACAATACTGTGGGCATTACAAACACTGTCCTAACCAGGGAAAACTGACAGCAGATTCAGGGCTCACAGTTCAAATGTAAATCCTGTAATAATGAATTACCTTAGCAACCTAATCCAGTTCCTCCTGGAGCTGTCAAATTACTCCCTTTGTGCTGAGAAATGCTATCTAGTTTACTTCATAAGTCAACATGTGGCTGACAAAATCCATAATATTATAAGTACCAGAGTCAGAACTGCTTGGAAGAAATTGCATAATATCTTGCTGATCCTAATGGATAGCAATATATCACTACATACAAAGTAATATAGTTACAGTGCCAGGTGCATACTGTTTTCTTGTGAAGCTGGTGTGACATGGTGAATAAATATTGAGAACAGAAACGTCCTTTTTTGGAAATAACTAAGAAGGGTTATCATGCACATGCTAGACAAAAATGTTAGACGGCATAACAAAGGTAGAATAGTGAAAGACAATAATTTGCAAGTGTTGCATGGGTTATGATGTGGGATGGGCTCTGGTGGCTTGGGTATATGGTGCACACCAGTGATGATTGTTGACCTAGAATAAGAATTGATTTGTAACTCAAATTTCCCTACAGATTTGGATGGTTAAGGAAGCAGTAAAAGGGCTACATCATGAACAATTCAAAAACATTTGACTATAGTTGCAACTTTGTACAAACCAGAAGTAAATCTGAGGATGCAATTTATCAATGATGGATCGCACTGGCATCAAATCTTCATTTGTTGAGGTAGATTGGCAGTAAATCATAAGGCAGATAAGTAGAAAGTATATGTTGTATAGTAACCCAAGGGCCTAATCCTAAAATATTAATAAATACACTACACAAGCTTCATGAGTCACCTTAATGACTCCAATAAATCTAGAAATAGAAAACAAATAGAAATTGGTATTAATAAATTTATTAAAGTTAATTTTGATTTTTTTCTTCCATATTTACCAAATGTTTTATAAAATGTCTAACAAAACCACAACCAGAAAAATTATAAAACACCCACCCTTCCAAAAACTCTTTTTGGCTAGTGAATATGATTTCCAGATCACACAGAATATTGACCATCAATATCATTATAAGGAACATTCCAATTCCACTAATATTTCCATCCTACATTTTGTTACATGGAAAAGCTCTGTTGATCAAATGAACTTCTTGTTTGAATTCCTGTGGTTAATGAACATTTTATATTTTTCACCTTTCACCTTTCACCTTTGCAATGCCTATTTTTCACCTTTCACCTTTGAAATGCCTTCTCAGAAAAAGTCAGTAGTAATAACAGTGCTTTGTGGAAAAGAAATAAACTGATCTTGGTTTACACACAGACAAATGTTATTTTCTTTAAGTAAAAACTTGCACTGGACTGAGACAAGTGAAGGGCTACAGTATCAAGCATTTTGAAAGATAAGGAAAATGAAGATGAAAAACTTCCAGTGAATTATTTTCTCTGAGTCAATGAAAGAGAATCTAAACTAAAAGGTCCTTATTCCATGTTACCTACTAATGAATTCAAACCAATAAGTGAAAATTAGATATTTATACTAATGACGACCTCAAACTAAGAAATTTCCACATAAACTTAATATAATTTAATGGACTAATTTCATACACCATTTTGGCAAATCTCTCTTGATTTGATCCATTTTTGAATCTATCTATCACTCTTGATCCAATCACTCACCTTGACAAAGAAAAAATAATGTTACTTTCTTTGAGGTCAAGGACTACAATGCTGAGGTCAAAAATCAAAATTATATATTCCAGCAACCCTATCTCCACCACTGGATCCCTGAGAATCATATCAAAATTCTGAGATCCATCCATGATCTATCAAGATTCAGCCACTGGCAACAGAAACTCCATGCTTTTTTCTATGACACATTCAGGTGACTTGTTTATCTTGAAGCTGAGGTAGAAGTCACAGCAGATTCTCCGCAGTGGTTAAAGATGACAACAGTGATAGGTTAGCCATTTGGCAGAAAAAATGATTTAAAATATAGGTGTAAAATAGAGCTCCAGATTGAGAAAGCACAAAAAAGTGTTTTAACACATAGCACTTTCTCCAGTGATCTGGTGCATTTCATGCTCAAAAGATGTCAATAAAAACACAAGTTTATGTAAATTCTCTCTTTGACATTTAAAGTAACATTCTTCTACTTCTTGATCTTGCTTACATCTAGCTGGTTAGCTTTACTTACTTTATGTTCACTATGATGTAGCTATGAAAAGATAAATACAAATATCTCAAATATATCAATATATTTACAAATATATTTGTAAATAAATTGTTTAGTTGTCCTGATTCCTTAAGCTGCAAGTTCATAATTGTTTTGTTTTTAATATATAAAAATCCATATACCCGTATTTCTGACATGTGTTGACCAAAACAGTGTAAATAAAAAATTGTTCTAGAATATCTGTCTTAAGGGATTTTGGCAGAAGCAGTATCACACTAAGCTAATTATTATTTAAATGACAGGTAAGCAGTAAACATAACAATATGGCTGATTAATAATTGCAAAAACATATCATGGTCCATTCTCCATATATAATGCANCTTCCAGTGAATTATTTTCTCTGAGTCAATGAAAGAGAATCTAAACTAAAAGGTCCTTATTCCATGTTACCTACTAATGAATTCAAACCAATAAGTGAAAATTAGATATTTATACTAATGACGACCTCAAACTAAGAAATTTCCACATAAACTTAATATAATTTAATGGACTAATTTCATACACCATTTTGGCAAATCTCTCTTGATTTGATCCATTTTTGAATCTATCTATCACTCTTGATCCAATCACTCACCTTGACAAAGAAAAAATAATGTTACTTTCTTTGAGGTCAAGGACTACAATGCTGAGGTCAAAAATCAAAATTATATATTCCAGCAACCCTATCTCCACCACTGGATCCCTGAGAATCATATCAAAATTCTGAGATCCATCCATGATCTATCAAGATTCAGCCACTGGCAACAGAAACTCCATGCTTTTTTCTATGACACATTCAGGTGACTTGTTTATCTTGAAGCTGAGGTAGAAGTCACAGCAGATTCTCCGCAGTGGTTAAAGATGACAACAGTGATAGGTTAGCCATTTGGCAGAAAAAATGATTTAAAATATAGGTGTAAAATAGAGCTCCAGATTGAGAAAGCACAAAAAAGTGTTTTAACACATAGCACTTTCTCCAGTGATCTGGTGCATTTCATGCTCAAAAGATGTCAATAAAAACACAAGTTTATGTAAATTCTCTCTTTGACATTTAAAGTAACATTCTTCTACTTCTTGATCTTGCTTACATCTAGCTGGTTAGCTTTACTTACTTTATGTTCACTATGATGTAGCTATGAAAAGATAAATACAAATATCTCAAATATATCAATATATTTACAAATATATTTGTAAATAAATTGTTTAGTTGTCCTGATTCCTTAAGCTGCAAGTTCATAATTGTTTTGTTTTTAATATATAAAAATCCATATACCCGTATTTCTGACATGTGTTGACCAAAACAGTGTAAATAAAAAATTGTTCTAGAATATCTGTCTTAAGGGATTTTGGCAGAGGCAGTATCACACTAAGCTAATTATTATTTAAATGACAGGTAAGCAGTAAACATAACAATATGGCTGATTAATAATTGCAAAAACATATCATGGTCCATTCTCCATATATAATGCAACAACTTTCAATAAAAGCAAAATTCAAAAATAATCACTGTTACTTTATTTGTTTTTTGATAACAGCAAATGTACAGTGTACATTTCTAGTGTACAGCAAGTCTGCTGATAAGTAAACTATTAAGTCAAATTGCAACACATAAAAATATTTGATGTAAAGTAACATTGGTAGGCATACCGATTCACTACTTATCTCCTCTTCTTTTCTTAAAACAAGCTCATCCTCTTCACCTTCCTTTTTATCTAATGATAAGCTCTTAGTTTTTTCAGTTATATTATCTACGTCATTAAGTTCATCATCATTATCTTCTTCATCATCACCAAGCTGTAAAAACAAAGAAATATAAAAACAACTTCAAAAAAACTCTAAAGGTTTTTCCTTGCTGAGTTATCTGCTAGTGGTATCATCATTACCTCCTATAATATATATATATATATATATATATATATATATATATATAAATACCAACACATGCTAGCATGTAAAATGGACATTAAACCGAATATGATGATGATGATGATGATGATGATGATGATGATGATGATGATGATGATACCAGTATCAAAGTAATTATAAGTTATTGATAGTGCTCAATAATGTAAGAACATTAGTGCTATCATATGGTGGATGACTTTGTTGTCCACCATAACAGTTTTGAAAGCTGAAGGCAGCACTTGATTTGTGCACTTTCCCTGGATCCAGGTTCTGCCCCATTTCTGGATACTGGTTACTCATGGACTAAGAAGACACAAGCAACACCCTTCCAAGGACTTGCTGACAACCCCTAAGCTACCTAGAAAGCAACTTAAGTCAACTTAATGGTTTGGAAGACAGCAAATTTTAGCCCCATCATCTCAAGAGACACTATTACCAAGAACTCAACCTTAGCATAACAAAGCTCTGCTGACTCCTTTGTCAGTCTACAGGAAGACCATAATATTACCTCAGCAATTGCTCATTTTACCTGACTCTGACTACAGGTTCCTCACCTAAACTTAAGCCATAGCTACTCTTAATGCAGCCAATGACACAAAAGACACCAACACCAATGCTGAGGTGACACAACAAACCTCAATGGTTGCTATCACCCAACCTCCCAACGAGTATAAACCAACAAACTACCCACAATCTATGTATACTATAAGCATCACACCATCACATTGACTCTATATTCAGAAGCTGAGGCCAACAAGGTTAACAAAACAACAGCTAGATGGACTGGAGCCTGCATTTCAGCCAGTAGTCAAATGGCCATCCAGGTTGACTTGTCATTCCAACTTAAAGCCCTTTTCATTGAAGACATTAACTCTTAAATTTTGTTGGTGTCCCATTTATAATGGTCAACAACATCTCTCTTTAACCTGCCAAATCTGAAATCAGCTTCCATGATGTCAGTACCTACACTTAATAAAACAAAGACCACACCAGTAAACTGTACACCATATCCAACATTAGTGTTATGATCAGCATTCTCATTGATACAATGCCACTTGCACAGCCACTATTTCACCAGCATCCCAAAAGCTGATGACCATTTATGTCCAATGATGATGCTGTTAAGTAACCCAGCATTGATTCTACATTACATGTTCTCCAAACCAACAAATTCCACATCACTGGTAATTTTAGTGTGAAACTAAGGTAGTAGAAAACCATCTGGGTACCATGTGAGATTGAGGCACTTAGCATCACAAGGTTCCTTACACCACTTCTGCACATATACAATATAATCTTGCCACAAGAAATGCATACTTACAGATAGCAAACCTTGCACCAAGGCATGTGCAAAGCTCCTGAAAGATCAATTCTCACATAGTAGTTGACTCTAAACATTCTTGTCTACTGCTAGCCACTTTGCAGTCCACATTCAACACTTGGTTGGAGCATTCAATATCCCCTTTTACTTTGCTAGCCACAATCTTGCTGATTGCCTTAACATAGCCTTGTAGACTGTTTTGTTAATTAGCTTCAAACTGCTACTGTTGACATGGTCTCCACAGACAGCACCATGAGGGGTACTTCAAAGATGCCTTTCATCACCAAGTCAGCATGGTTGTCAACCCAGAACAAATGCCCAAACCATTGCTGTGCCCACTCCTACCTTTGTCAAGGCACATACCCATTCAAAAAGCTTACCAAAATTAAAGATGGGATGCTTATTGTACCACACAATGAACTGTTCTTCCCTATCACTGACAGGATAGTAGTGCCGGTAAATGTTTTAGCAGACAACTCAACCAATCTACCTAGTTCCAACTACAGGAAGTCCTCTGTCATTAATGTTATGCTTTTGTACTAGATTCAATTTGGCTTACCTCAACAATAGCTCACACATCTGCTTATTCCTTGAAAAAAATTGACTGTCACACCAAACCACCACTCACTGCAGACCCTTTATCTCTTGTCAGTCACTCACATGCCTCAGTTGTACTTTGCTGAAACAGGCAATTCATATTGGTAGTCCATGAAATTGTTACAGCTTATACACCCCATGTCTAATTGATAATGCAGGCCACACATCTACCCATGATGGTCTAATTAAACTCTGTGTTGAACAATGCCTGCTTGATGGTCTAACTGCCATCATCCAAACTGATCCTTCCAAGCAGCTATGTAAAGCTTATCCAGGGCAAGGTTCTCATCAAGCATCACATTTTACTTGAAATCAGCAAGATTAAAAGAATCACCAAGAATCCAGTCACATAAAATGCCATTCTGGAGCTTCAGAATAAGTTTCTTCAACAGGATCCTGACCAACCCCCAGTCACTTAGGGTTCATTAGTTGGCCCAGTTCCCCTCTGGGAAGTATAGTTTTGGCACAATTAATTCACCAACGAACAGCTACCACTGGGTGGTCTACAACAGAAACAATACTACCATTACATAGCCACTGCCCAGCTCAACAATCACCAGCTCATATCTTCACCACTAGCCAGCATTTCAGAGGTTACCTTGGTGTACCTGAAAAATCACTACCTGCAGCATCAAATCACAATGCAATGTATGGTGTACATGGCAAGGACCATAGCACAGATTTTGCATTCCCCCATCCACCAACCAGGGGTTGCCTCCCTTCCTCTGCACCATCAAGTCTTCTCCCAGCTCAAATACTGACCCATGGCCAATCTTCAATCTCAACTTCAGGCCTCAGTGATACCACCCATTAATGACAAAGCTATTTCAGATTGCCCCCCTGAGTTAGCACCATCAGAAGTACCACAAGTACATATAGATACTAGTCCAAACAGACTTTGCCACTGTCCAAAATACCTTAAAGACTATGTGGTAGGATAATGGGTAGGTAGAAAGTGATCATCTCAACCTGGTTGTTAACCATTATGGTTGTGATTTGATAAAGCCAGTTTTATGCCCTGGCTACAAGAACTAATTGTAACATGTTTGGTTTTTTATGTTTATCTGAGGAAAGAGATGGATGTTGTCCTTTACTTCAATTTACTTGTTGTTTCTTTGTTCTCCTCATTAATGCAGAGAGTTCAACTCAAATTACACAGAAGAAACTTGGACATTTTAAATGAAATGACAACAAGGACCACTAAATGACTTCTCATAAAAGTTTAATTTCACAATATGTGATCTCTATGGAATTTTACTTCATTTACAATGAGCTTTGAAGGCAGAACCATTTCTGTATAACACTACTGACTAAAAATGGGATGAACATCATTAGTCAAAAATAGAAGAAAATGGGTTATCAATGTCCTCTTCAAAATCCAATTACTCATAAAATNGTCTAACTGCCATCATCCAAACTGATCCTTCCAAGCAGCTATGTAAAGCTTATCCAGGGCAAGGTTCTCATCAAGCATCACATTTTACTTGAAATCAGCAAGATTAAAAGAATCACCAAGAATCCAGTCACATAAAATGCCATTCTGGAGCTTCAGAATAAGTTTCTTCAACAGGATCCTGACCAACCCCCAGTCACTTAGGGTTCATTAGTTGGCCCAGTTCCCCTCTGGGAAGTATAGTTTTGGCACAATTAATTCACCAACGAACAGCTACCACTGGGTGGTCTACAACAGAAACAATACTACCATTACATAGCCACTGCCCAGCTCAACAATCACCAGCTCATATCTTCACCACTAGCCAGCATTTCAGAGGTTACCTTGGTGTACCTGAAAAATCACTACCTGCAGCATCAAATCACAATGCAATGTATGGTGTACATGGCAAGGACCATAGCACAGATTTTGCATTCCCCCATCCACCAACCAGGGGTTGCCTCCCTTCCTCTGCACCATCAAGTCTTCTCCCAGCTCAAATACTGACCCATGGCCAATCTTCAATCTCAACTTCAGGCCTCAGTGATACCACCCATTAATGACAAAGCTATTTCAGATTGCCCCCCTGAGTTAGCACCATCAGAAGTACCACAAGTACATATAGATACTAGTCCAAACAGACTTTGCCACTGTCCAAAATACCTTAAAGACTATGTGGTAGGATAATGGGTAGGTAGAAAGTGATCATCTCAACCTGGTTGTTAACCATTATGGTTGTGATTTGATAAAGCCAGTTTTATGCCCTGGCTACAAGAACTAATTGTAACATGTTTGGTTTTTTATGTTTATCTGAGGAAAGAGATGGATGTTGTCCTTTACTTCAATTTACTTGTTGTTTCTTTGTTCTCCTCATTAATGCAGAGAGTTCAACTCAAATTACACAGAAGAAACTTGGACATTTTAAATGAAATGACAACAAGGACCACTAAATGACTTCTCATAAAAGTTTAATTTCACAATATGTGATCTCTATGGAATTTTACTTCATTTACAATGAGCTTTGAAGGCAGAACCATTTCTGTATAACACTACTGACTAAAAATGGGATGAACATCATTAGTCAAAAATAGAAGAAAATGGGTTATCAATGTCCTCTTCAAAATCCAATTACTCATAAAATTAGGGGTAGGAAATGACAATAAAGCATAATTACAGAAATTAATTGGGACCACATGCTCAATTATTTTTCTCCTCGCTGTATTCTTCTTCACCTTTTTTTTTGGTTTTAACGTCATTTTCCCCCAGTAACTGGGGCACAGAAAGTGCCCTTCACAGGGACTTGGATTTGGCAGTGAGGAATTTTTTGGCCAGATGCCCTTCCTGACGCCAATCAATGGTTTTTTTCTTTTGTGAATTTCCAAAGTTGC
This sequence comes from Morbakka virulenta, assembly GCA_003991215.1. NCBI lineage: Eukaryota > Metazoa > Cnidaria > Cubozoa > Carybdeida > Carukiidae > Morbakka > Morbakka virulenta. Next base: position 581,884 of record RDPX01000292.1, on the reverse strand, counting down.
CCACTCAGGAAATTGAACCAGGAATTCTTGGTTACTGTGCAGTTGCACTAACCATTAAGCCATGGCTCCTCATTATTTTTCTCCCTCCTGTATTCTTCTTCAACATATTGGGAAAAACAATTATGCGCATCCTGCTGTTAAATTTTCACCCTCCCCGATTTTTTGGCACTTTATTAAAAAATATCTACTCTATCATTTTATATAGGTTATGAATTGGGGAATGACTTTTAGGTATAAAGATTAACTGTAAATATATAAATTGAAAGTCTTTGGCAAAAGCAAACTTTGTCCTTAGGCATGGTATAGCACCCAACAGCCACTCAAGATCTGTTTAAGTAAAAAAATGCTGGGATGTCTACAGAACCTGTCATTTTCCTGGTCAGGTAAGCCTCTGTTCCTGATGGAAAACCCAGACCAACTTGCTCTACTCATATCAGATTACCTAATAAAGGCCTTAATCTACACATCTTCTCAACAAATATAAATCCACATAACAGAAAATCAATCCCGATCTGGGTGAATAATCAGAGGTGCATCAGCAATCTGTTCGAAGACTGCAATGCAGTAAATTTTAGGTACGTGAAATTTAATATCAACACAGTATTAAGGCTTGCCTCATGTTGTATCAGGTTGCTACAAGTCATTTTAACCTTTATAAATTAATGTTTAAACTGGCTGCAGGTAAAATTTCAAAATGACAAAATATTTAGCTTTATCAGGTAATAAAATAACATTGCATAATATTAAAAGGATGTGATAGCTTCGTTATAAATAAATACGCAAAAAAGGAATATGTAATATGATGCAATAATATACTTAACAATTTAATGGCAAATGGCCATAAAGAAGGCTTCTAATCGTTGGGTAGACCAAGTATGGAGGGAAATGAAGACCCCGCTTCCCACAGTCTAAAGTAACCCATCAGATTACGGTTGATGGCAGAAACTGGCGGAGACAAAATGTGCAAGGATCTTATGAAAATTATACAGTTAAAGGTTATGAAAAATATAGATTAGATTAGATTAGAATATAAATTAGAAAGAATGGGATTCTAATCGAATTCTAATTTTTTTGGTGATGGCAGTACTATTGATTGCTACTGCAGCTCCGCTACTTTTCAAAATTATCATATAAAATCTTGTAAATAATAATTTTTTTATATTGCCATAAGCTACTTAACAAAAAAGTCTTTGATTCGTATATATCTCAGACGTAAAATAGCCATACCAGTGCGAATGCATTTTTAGGCACTGCAAAAAAGTCTGATGGTCTCTCAAAAGAAGGATCCTCGTCTGACGACTTCTCTTCATCTTTCTCGTTGACTATAATGTTCAAATCGTCAACCCCTTTTCTTCCTTGTAGTCTTTTTAATGCACGGGCTGACATCTTAAAAGTCCACTACTGTATGTGTCAATCTGTCAGGTCAGGTAATACTGAGAATTTTGTGCAATTCTGGCAACCATATTTTATTGATGTTTGTGTCGGCTGTTCTCATTTTGAAAGAGAGTCGAGTTAGACATTCGTGGCCAAACTGATGTTGTGTCTTCAAGTTGGAGATCACCAAGTATGGCAAAAGATGACGTAAAAAACCTGTGATTAAAAAAATGCTGCCTGAAAAACCATCCAACAAAGACTGATTTGTTGTGGAATATTGGCAGAGTTCTTTGTTAGCGGAATTTAATAAAATCTGCTTCATTTTAACTAGTATAATTTGCACAGCTGCATTTAAAATCTGCTTCCAGTGCACAAAAATTTGGTTGAGTGAAATTGTAACTGAAATCGCCAAAATTTAATATATATTTTTGTAAATTAAACTTCCAACATAAAGAGAACAGGAAAGTTAATTATATTAATAAAATCCTAATTTGAAACAAGGCGTAAAGTCGAAACCGAAGAGCTATCTAGAAAATACCAACCCCGGGAAACTTATCTCTAATGGTTCAAATTACCACGAACCGCGCTTAATGAATAAAAAATGTCCCGACGCTGTTTGTTCTGCTTTGGAGGAATTAACAAAAAAGACATCTTCAACGTTTAGGCTTAAAGAGCAGTCCTTAAAATCATGGATAAGATAATAAGTCTAATTGAAGATAACATCTCTTACCTTATTGATAAGATTAAACCATCTACTATAAAATCTATGTTAACAGATCCTAATGTCGCTGATTATCTGAAAGGACTACATTCTAAATAAATATGTGCTCGTGCCTTTTGACAAAGCTTCCAACAACGTTGCCATTATTTGTAAGAGATTCCATATTCTTAGGTTTGTTGTCAGGTCAGGTATTGCCCTGCTACTGGTAATATGTAATCCAGTACAACCTGTTGCATGGCCGAGTGGTCGGCGACTAAAGCGGCTCCCCCACCAGGTTCCAAATCTGGTGAGGAGGGTGAATAGCAATTCAGTAGGGATAAAAACAAGATCTATTAAAGGGCGGATGCACTCTTTAGAGTCAACGGCCAGCTAGCTAGAGATGGTGCCTCAGTAAAAAACACTGCAGAAAGAACTTTGGGGCTCTACTGCAGATTTTTTCCCTTCGTATATGCAGCCGCTTGTGGGGGAGGGAGGCAAACAAGCCTACCTGAGTGACGGTCACAAGCCCGGGAAAATGTACAGTGTTTCCGGACAGGAAGGGCATCCGCGGCATAAAAGCCCTAGCTCCAAACCAAAACACTATGGAAGAAGTCTAAGACGATATGGCCCTCAGTCCCGTGCAGCCCTTAAATAGGCAGAGGGTACTACAAACCCCACGGTTGGCAAAAACAAACAATAGGAAGAGGAAGTTCAAGAAATATGTCATAAAGATTGGTACTCTGAATCTTGGATGTATGACTGGAAAAGAAAGGGAACTTGTAGACATGATGAAAAGAAGGAAGCTGGATATTTTATGTGTTCAGGAAACGAGATGGAAGGAACAAAGCAAGAAAACGTGGGAGAGAATTTAAGCTATTCTATAGCGCAGCAGGTGAGAGAGAAAGAAATATGATATGGCAATGTTGAATCCGTTTTATTGTAAGAGAGACACTACATAACATATGCTAGCGGAGGCCATGAAACCCAGCTTGATTATATTTTGTACAGAAGAGATCAAATGATTGAAGTTAAGAAATGCAAAGTCATCAAAGAAGAAGGAGTACCAAAATAGCACCATCCAGTTGTTGGAGGGATAAACATCAAGAAAGCAGGAAAAGGTAAGAGAAGATCACCACCGACGATTAAGTGGTGGAAAATGAAGGATACAGAATTGAGAGAGAACTTCTGTCAAAGAGTACTAAGTGAAATCGACTTTAAAGATGAGGTAGAAGAATGGTGGCAGTACAACTCACAAGTGATCTTAAGAATAGGAGAAGAAGTATTTGGAAAGACATTTGGCAAAGGCCCTCCTGAGACATGGTGATGGAATGAAGAAGTGGCAGAAGTTATTAAGGAGAAGACATCAGCTAAAAAGGAGTATTAGAAGGAAAGAAATTAGATCAATAAAGAAAGACTCAAAGTGGCAAACAAAGCTGCAAAGAAAGTGGAGGCCACTGCTAGAGCAGAAGCGAGGGAGGAAATGTATGAAGAGCTAAAGACAGTAAAAGGGCAGAAGAGGATCTATAGAATTGAAAAATCAAGAGACAAAAAAAGAAAAGACTAGACACACACATAAGACATATGGAAGATGAAAATGGGAATACAGTGCACAATGATAAAAATATCAAGAGTAGATGGTAGCATTATTTTGAAGGTCCTCTAAATGAAGACAACCAGAGATTACCAGATGGCAAAGGAATGCCAAGTGAAAGGCAAATGGAGAACATATGTCGTATGGACATAGTGAGAGGATTAAAAGAAATGAAGGTGAACAAAGCAGTAGGCTTAGATAACATCCCAATCGAAGTTTGAAAATGTCTTTGTGATGCTGGTATAGACATACTCTGGGACATGGATGAAAAATATCTCGCAGGTAAAAATGCCATCTAAATTGAGAAAGATCTCTATAATACCCCTGTACAAAAATAAGGGCGATATACAGCAATGTTCCAACTACAGGGACATCAAACTTTTATCACATACCATGAAGCTCTGGGAATGGATAATAGCAGGAAGGATTGAGAATGAGGCCGAAGTTTCTGAAAATCAATTTGGGTTCATTAAAGGACGGCAGACATCTGACGATATTTTTGCACTGAAACAAGTGGTGGAGAGGTATCGTGAGAAACAAAAAGGATTATATGTGGCATTCATAGACCTCGAAAAGGCATCTGATCGAGTCCCAAGGTCGAAAGTTTGGCGATGTATGAGAGAAAAAGGAGTAAGTGAAACGCATGAAAGTCTGTTTCAAGATATGTACAATGGAGTTACCTCATGTGCTAACAACTGTGTTGGTATCTCAGATAAGTTTACAACCCGAGTGGGTCTGCACAAGGCTCTGCTCTTAGTCCTTATCTCTTTGATCTCATAATAGATGTCATCAGTGAAGGTGTTCGGAGCGATGCCCAGTGGACCATGTTATTTTCCGATGATATCGTATTAGTTTGTGAGACAAAAGCGAAACTTCGAAGACAACTATCTAGATGGAAGAGAGCTCTGGAAGAGAAAGGTTTTAAGATAAGTAGAACGAAAACCAAATGTCTTCAGTTTAACGACTTTGAAGAACTTGACGACATGAGGATGGATGAGGAAATTATCATGAAGATTCCAGTTTTCAAGTATCTGGGGACGCGTGTGAGTAGAGGTGGCGATCTTGACGTGGAGATAAACCATCGGATCAATCCTGATGGAAGTCCTGGAGAATACTGTCAGGTGTGCTGTGAGACAAGAAGATGAATGCCAGGCTAAAAGGAAAGGTGTACAAAACAGCTCTGCGACCAGAAATGCTATACAATAGTAAAACCTGGGCAGTGGAGAAGCCACAGGAGAAGATGAATGTTGCAGAAATGAGGATTTTACGCTACATGTCTGCAGTCACGAAAAGAAATAAAACCAGGAGAAAAAAAAATCAATATTGGTAAACAACAGCAAGGTGAGTTAGAGTGGTCCCCTTCTCGGAAAGTAGGTAGCATGGCTAGGCAAACCATGCAAGATTTACTTGGTGGCGCGGGCAAGTATTGACTTTTGTCTGTCTTCAATTTTCTTGAAGACTCTTCTACTTTTTATTAATTTTGCTTTTCTGATCTGTACTCCTCTCTCTTTATCTCTACAACTACTAAGGTTATTATTACTATTTTTCTATGGGTTCTTTAAGGTCACCCTTGACAAGCCACTTCCAGGTGTTAATCTCGTCAACTCCCTTCAAGTTTTTCACAAACTGGCCATGCAATGCTTTATCTTTCCAAGTATTCTCAAGTTCCTTACTTCTGTTGTGTTTGAATTGTTTGGGTTCGATAACAGTTTCTGTGGCAATTGTTTTATGATTTACTGCCTCCTTTAAAATTGGTTCAACACTATTCCGAATGTAATATCCTAAGCTATTTTCTTCCCCCCTTACACATTTTTTT
>RDPX01000292.1:497537-576109 GCA_003991215.1 Morbakka virulenta | reverse complement strand
ATACCAGCCCCATATCTCATCAGAGACACTGCCCATGTATTGATAGCTTTGAGTTTATTCCTACCATTTAGACGTGATCCAAGAACTAGCCTGGTTCGTCGTAGATATTCCTTTCCAAATATATCCTTCATTTCTCTTTCCTTGATCTTATCATACTCTAGTATTCCCAGATACTTGTAACCTTACGACCTACTTGTAACCTGCACTTCTGTATAAATATATTAAACATCCTTAGGCTTCATAAACGTCTTGATGGTGGCATCTGGCCATTGTTGCTGGGGAGCCACATATTTCTCTGTCATTTTGATATTCGATCTCCTAAATGACAAATGTGGTCATCAACTGATGATTTAAATTGTTTTATTTACCTTCCAAAAGCCATATGTATCCTTTTGATTTCTTTTCATTTCATATTAAAAAATTAGGTTGTTCTCTGACTTGGACCTTATTCTCTATTGCAATATTGCAACATAATGTTCGTAATACAAGAACGTTTTTTACTATTACCATATGTCTGTTTTGTTTGTCTACGTATTTGTTTTATAACAAAATAGTTTTCTGCCAGTATTTTACATCTCTGCTGAGCTACATGCAAAGGTCTTATGTTGAACATCACAACTGAGAGGCGTCTATGACTCTAATACAATATATATATAACGCTCCCTTACGAAAGTTTGGTTGAGCACTCTATCTGAGATGGGAACCTGTTGTTAGCGTAATGCAATTCTCACTGCGTATGCGTGGCTTGAGCACTCTGGCAGGATCCCACAATAACTCTTTAACCTGTGTTTGCTCCGGCAACATGGCCAGAGTTATGTCTCAGAAGCTCTGTGCTGCACTGATGAGCCCACAAAGGGCGAAACAGTAGTGTCTGCAGATAGAGTATATATATATATATATATATATATATATATATATATATATATATACTTACAGATTGAGTATATAAATATTTATACACATAGTTATATATACATATATAGTTATAAAGATGTAAATGCATTTATATATTATGTGACTATTACACAGTAAGCGTGTTTTATACCATTTTATTTTTCAAAGCATTACAGTTGTAAAAGATTAGACCAAAAACTTGCTCTTCTCTAAGAAGAGAACGTTCTCTAACAACCAAATTGCAGAAGTTAGTTTGAAGATCAAAGGCTCTTACAAAATGCCAAGAACATTTCAATAGCGACAACAATAATGTAGTAACCATTATTAACTTTGGAGTTGCGCCGTTCCAATGTGACATAAATTTCAAGTTTACACAGGCACACAAACAGACACACAGCAAAAATACCTCTTTTTGATTATTTATTACTACAGAAATTAGAATAATGGCTTCCTACGTAACTCTTTTAAACTAGTTCGATAAATTTACTGACACCATCGTCACCGATTTCTTTTCTAGGAATATCCGAAACCTTTTATCTAGACAAATCTACCCTTTGTTTGAATAAATGTTCAATTAAGAACCCCCATCCCCCATCTTTTTTTAGATATTCAGTGTTGGTTTCAATTTTCCATAATCTTTGATTCAGATAGGTGTTGCGGCTCAATAAAAATGAGCGTGATTTCATTGTGACAAAGTACAGTACACAGTGCCCCTCCTTTACCCGATCCACTTCTAAGCGCCCCCTCCTTTTTACAATCAGTTTTGTCAAGCATTATCTTGTTTTCAATAAAAATGACCTCTTTTAAACTACCAAGCTTCTTCAACTTAATCAAAGTTTAGTATATTGTTTAATCAAGTGACCATTGTAAATTATAAGTTTGTAAATTCTAAAAAATAACTTTAATTAGATAGCAATCTATTTCTACTCCGATCGTAAATTGTTTTACTGTAAAAGTAACATCATTTCAGCAACATCAAGGCCAAGTTGTAGTAACAAAAGAGCTGAAGTCATTGTCATTACCACAAACGGGTGAAAGAAACGACTGTTCGGCATCCTTAAAGAATGCTGTGCAGTTAAATTTTACAACTGTGGCAAAACAGCCCCTTTTCGTTCGGAAACTTTCATTAAGATCCATTATTACTTAATGTGACACGTGCCAAGTTAGCCACAATGCCCATTACATTGCTGCTAGCTGCCGCAACTAGTTGACACAAGCTTCAGACTCTTATTGTTGGGAGATCTAAGAATCATCCGTTTTTCAGAACTCGAATACCCAGTAAGCTTTGCTCAACAGACTGAAATAGGGAAACCAAGGCGTGGATAACTTGCAATGTTTGACGCAAGGATAGTCAGGAGATAAGCAAAATGTTTGGTTTTTGAAAAAAAACCCAGCTGCACGACTCATTCTCTTATCAATTTAATGCGAATGAAGCTTGCTTTCCTTGTGCCAAACACCACCAGTAAGCTGAAAGCTTGGGACACTGGCGTCATACGGGCAACTGAACTGCGGTACCACAGGCTTCTTCTGCCCCATCTAAAGTAGCTAAAGTTATTTTTTCTTGATACCGTCCAATGCTCGTTGTAAATTAATGTCACATAGGTTTGCTTTCTGACGAAGCTTCAGTATCTGCCCTTGTTTTCGTGGGTTGATGTCTTTTATCCTGGTTATTGAAATCAGAATTATTTGATCATCTGACTTACTACTCGATGCGGCAGAATCATAAATGTGCAGCCAAAAAAGAGCTATGATAAGGTTCAAACACAATTCACAATACAAACAAGGAAGAAGACCACGACATCATGGAACTTTTTAACGTATGATGAATTAAATCCTTACAGTATGAAGCAGTTAAAGTATTAAGTCAAAGAAATTATCCTATTAAAGCCCAGGCAAGACTGTTTAAATACATAATACCTGCGTCCAAGAAGACATATTTATAAATGGAACCAGACAACTTTCCAAGTAATATTTTAGCTTTAGTACAGGTACAATAGGACGTTAGTTGTTCTGCTGGTTGACTCACAGGCCCCAGTCCCACCCCAAGTATCAAGCTGGACAGGAATGTATTATGAACCCTCTATCCCCATTAAGAAATTGGCAACCTCAACCATACACACGGTTTTGCCAGCTGCTTCAATAATAGTTAAATTAGGCTGCAAAAGTATGTTTGGTACTTATTTTGGTAGTATCCAATCTTTTCCCCACACACTTTAACCCTTAAGTTTACAGCTCTTAACAAGAAAATATTAAAAATGTGATACTAAAATTTAGTTACATTTTACCACTTCCCAGTTAAAATTACTGCTCACTAAACCTTTTTTATGTTAAAAGACTATACAGTCTATTTTCTAGATGCTGAAAGTAAAACAACTTAGTAAATATGACGCACCGTATAGTATTTTTGCAATAACAGTCAATATTTTTTCACAATATGAAAACGGAAAATAAAAATGCCCAGCTCAGGGCTCGTTTTCACGACATTGATTTTTTTTACGTTCAAAATTCAAAGTTTCCCTCATAAGCAGCACTTCATGAGCTAATTTTTTAGCTGCAGTTATAATGAAAATGTACTCATTGATGCAGCACATTTTCCTGCCAAATTTAGACTGAGATTCAAAACAGACCACCTCCACAATTAAGTTACTGAATAAACACCCAGCTGTTGGTACAAAATAGAACATTGATTTTGGGCTGGAATGGTTTCTTTATTATCTAACAGTAGCAAAAACTGTGACTAAAGTAGTAAGGTAGTAAAATAATTTTGTTATATTTCACAAAAATTATAGTTAGGAAAAACCGATTTTGGCACCCTTGCTATCACTTTGCAGTATTGGAAATTGTTTGTTCGTCAAACCCCTTTAAATCCAGGAAGTTTTCATAAGAATATTTTTAAAACTATTTACTAACTTAGTTATTGTGGCTCGGTGGTAACGCATCTCTTATTTATAAACCATGCAATCACTGAAAATTCTAGACTAGATAGTTCAGAATAAAAGGTAGAGACAGATCTACATGCTGCTAAGGAGCAGTAAAGAGTATTCAAATTCAGCTTTCGCCGTCTCCACGTTTTAGAAAAAATTAGTTTCTGGTCTCTGGTTGCTTCGGGGACACAAAAAGTAACAGGCTGTCATTGATGCTACTTTGCTCTACCCTCTCCCATAAAAAAAATTATCTCTTGGGTCTCAGTGTGCCTTTTCTTGTAACTTTTTAACCTTTTCTTTTATTATTACTTAAGATGCCAGACATATGATATACAAGAAAGGATGTGCCACTAGAATGGAAGGAAAAACAAACAGAAAACTAAAAAACAGCACGATGCTACTAAAAATACTATGTTGACCAACACTATCGGAATAGAAAAAGAAATGGGAAATTTCAACTTTACATGCAAAATTCTATGAGAAACAAAACAAAAAGTTAAGGTGGAGGTCAGAAACAAGATGATGATGAATAGGAAGAGACGACTATAAGGATTATGAAAAGGACTCCTGGAATTTCGTCACAGAAAAGACGCATTAAAACTCACTATTATCTAGTGTGAATCATCAATACCAAAAACGTATCCACAATGACAATTACAAAATAACCCTATGCAATAAAAGTTAAATTAAAACAATTTGTTCCCAAGCCACACGAGTGACATTTTTCAGGCAAAAGGAAAGTAATATTTGTGGGTTACATTTGTCTTTATACTGGCACGCCATTGACAGGTTTTAGCTTTTGGATATTAACCGAAAGGTGCATCTCTCAATATACCCTACAATATATGCAACTGCATGCCCAACCAAGTGTTTAAATCTAAAGAAACTTTAATTTCTATTCCTAAAATTGGGCTTCAGAAATTTCGATGCATGTAAGGTTATAAAAGTCTGTCATTTTTTAAATGGTACAGAAACAAAAGTTACTCAAATACAAAATATTATCATTGTTTGGGGTCAGCTTTTTAATGTTAATAAAACATTAACACCATTTATCCTGTCACAATATGAGCCATCTTGAAAGAGTAACTACCCATCAAGCAAATGCAGAAAATACCAATATTAAACAAGAAAAACGCCACACGTTTTGTGGGTACAGCAGAAGGTCATGATATCAAAACAATACCTACAAATAAACTTTTTGTCCAGGTAAACATGTTGACATAGTACTAATAAAATGTTGTTCTACAACATCAGTGTTAACGATCAAGTTTACAGTGATATGAATTGGTAAAAAAACCATGCATTAACTAAAACGTTTATAAATCATAGAAATAATAAAGAATTAACAGCTGCATGGGATCAGATCAAACTAAGCAATCTCGTAAAGTGTACAAAACTACAGGCTCAAGTTAATTCGAACAACACTTGGGGAACACTTTAATCAGAATTGTACAAGTATGGTGCACCAATACAATGTGCTTGAAATCAACTCTATCATTTCATCTCCTCTATCGTCGTCCTAATTCACTAATTCTAGAAGCCGGAGGTCCCGAACAAAGCGGTTCTTTTGTACCCGTATAAGAAACTATAATTCCCGAAACAAATATCTACTAAAATCCACAAGTATTTAAAGTAATCAAAAACTCTAATAATCTTGCTTTTACCTTATATTTGTGTGAAATGAACTACAATTAAACCAAACGAATGACAAAAGTAATGTACAGTCATTATTTACCACATTTCCTTATATTTCCATCTTGGACGCCAGTCTGATTTTTCCCATTAGGAAAGAGACTACTACTGCTGACAATAAGCTTATCTGAATGTCACGAACTATAAACGCAAACTCTGCAACAACAAAACTGAATGAATGTGAAATTGAATGCATTTTCTTTGTATGTTCATTTTATGTCTAAGTAAAACACTCGATTAATCCACTGGCGGCGTGCTCATTTCAGAAGGACTGTCGATTGAGGAAATAATGTGACTACTACTTACTTCAGAAGAAGTTCGTTAAAGTCAAAATGAAGAGTCTTTACAATTTGGTGGATAAATGTCACGACGGCAGATAAATAAATAAGGTGAAAATAATACTGGTGAATGCAGTAGAGTGGATCCGTTTCCTAAAAAACCCACAGATGGAATACATAATTGACTTGGCCTTTTTGTTATTAAAATGTTTGAATGTTTGTTCTCGCCTGAAATATAACAACGTAATCCAAAATCGTTTGCCTAAAATAGTCCTTTCCTAAAGACTGGGTGATTATTGCAATTAAAAAGCAAAAGATTTACTGATTCTTGAAATAATAAGGGGCAAATTTCACAAATACATTTTCACTGCCACTAATTCTTTTAATACACAGTAAAATCTTCTTGTACAACATTTAAATTAATGTCTGGAATTAATAAATAATGTGCTGGAACTTAATATAAAAACAGTTTGAAAATATGTTCCATCCTACACAAGATCTGATATGTTTCTAGCAAAAACAAACTTACTGAAATGTCAAGACAAATTGACTATCTTGTTCCATTGTTTTAAAGACATACCTCTGCATTTTCCATCGTGACAAAAAGCCAGTTCGTCAATCGCATTTCTTTATCAGCTCAACTTTCCTTTACACCCTCACACCCCATATGAAGGTATAAGCGCAAAATACTGGCATAAACATGGTTAATAAGAGCCGCTGGCTCCAAAAAAGCAGCCTTCCTAACGACACAAGATATTTACCGGCATTTCATTTGTCAATAAGTAGAAACACGCCCTATCACGATTACCATTTCCGCCTACTAGCATTTACTATAGCCAGGAACATTTCAGATAGAAGCGAATGTGATAACCTTTATCAATAACAGAGAGCGTTCTTCGCTCTATATCTATAAATAGCAACTTCTTTTAATTACTGACTTTCAATGTAAAAAGGAAACGGAATGCTTCCTTAACTCAAAATAGATCGTTCATGCCAACAACTAATACCCATTTCCTTCTGTGATTCAAAGGCAGAGTAATAATCCTTAATTTTTACAATTTCGATTCCACAAACCCACTAACCATGTCCTGAATACCAAGTAACTAAAACGCAGTATGCAACGGCCAGGCACAGACAATCAAAGTTTGAACTTTGTAAAAATTTAAAAAGTGCGCATTTAATGCCTTAAAATCTCATAAGAACACATTAGTTCATACTAGGGGTAAAATAAGCAGCTGCTTAGTTTTTTAAAACAATAAGTACAAATACGAAAAAGAAATTGATAGTAAACTTGTGCCTCCTTTAACTTCCTTACAACATAGCTGCCAGCATTGATGGTCAAAAGTCCGGTTATTTTAATAAAAATAACAAGAATGGTAATGACTGTAACAAATTAAAAATTAAAACCTCATAAAACAAGAAGATGCAAAGTATAATTATCAGTCAATCATCAGTCCTTTTCATAAATATAAAAGCATCAACACTCAAATAAATCTCCTCTTAGTACCTAACAAAATATCTTCCAAGGCGTGACCTACCTACAGGATATCTTGTCTCAGGTTCTGAATAATGGCAGGTAGCCAATTATTGCTATAGAGATTTAAAACTGATATAAAATAACATTGTCCCAAACAAAATTACATATCCAGTGAAATAGGCAATGACATAAAAAAACCTACCATCTTTTATCTATTTTTACGAAGGTAACAATTCTCTCGTCATTAAATAGCACCTTCGTATCGTACAGACTTACCAATTTTAACCAAATAAAGATAATAAAGCAAATACAAAATGTCAGTGTCAGCTTTCCAATTTACCTAAAACACATGGAAAAAAACTAAACATCTTCGTCCGGTTCCTCCGTGGATGGGTTAAAGATCCTATTCAAATTGTCAAACTTTTGCCCCCATTCATTCAGAAATGCAAAATCTGCCTCCTCGTCTTCACTTTCACTTTCACTGTCACCTAACTCACTTAGATCATCGACATCTGATCCTTCTCCTTCATAACCGTAATGCAACAATGTATCTCTGGGATAAGCTGCATCTTCACTGTCCGCTTCTCCAAGTCTAGTTTCAATAAATCTAAATACGTCTATACTATTTACGTGCTCTGGTGGTATTATTCGTCGTTTTTCAACTCGTTCTGCGGCGATAAGTCCTACACCACCAGCGCCACCCGCAAGTCCATCTGTAGCATTGCCATCATTAGCCAAAAGGGGTTGTACCTCTACCTTTCCTGCAGCTACTTCTTGCACAAGTTGAGTTCCATCTACAATGTTCGCTGCGGGAGCCTTGACGCGTGACCTTCCAGCAAACTTAAGAAGTTTCTCCATGTCATAGTTGTGAAAGTCGTCTTCACCAGCACCTAAATATAAGTTGCAAAAACAATAAAACAGGCAACTTATTATTAAAATATCAAAATCAAAAGTCACAAAATTGGAACTGGCTCAATGAAACACCAAGAGCAAATCAAATAGGGCTCAATTTCAAAAACAGCAAGGTGGCAAGCTACCCATTTGTACTGACTGTTGTTTTTACTTGTTATTCCAGTAGTAGTTTGCATTGTTTTCCAGTGCAAAAGTAAACTCTTGTAAGCATTTATCACTAAGAGCACTACAGAAATGTGCATTTAAAACATATGGTTGGTGGCGTCCTTGGGGAAGTAAAAGGCATGCGATAGCATGGATCTTTGAATCATATTCGTTACAAAACTAAATTCTGACATCTTCAACGCATAGACTACACATATACATATATACTGTGCTTGTATAAATAAAAAAAACCCCAGACATATTAATGTCTATATCGTCACTTAAGATTCGAACCTTTCTCTTATTTCTCCATGGCCGTGGTACATGTGTAGTCTGGATTCTCCCTAGGTCTCATATGATTCGTGATATCTAAATAAGAAACCTATTCTTTCTGGACAGGAAAATTTTGTAGAGCAACAATTTCACCTCTGTATTTCCTGGCACTTTTTAAGTTTAGTCAGTCATTCTCGTCCAGCTGTGTGTGGCTCTTAACCTTAATTTCAATTACTTAATCAATCCAATTAATCAATCCGTCAACCATATATCCAACCACAAATGACGCAACTACCCAATCTCAGCATTCCATTTTAATGATATCTTATTTATATACTTTATCTTTAATGAAATCTTCTAATTCCATTAAAAGGAAAGCTTACCTTCGTCTTGGTAGGGCATAATATTTTCTTTCATATCATCGTCAATGTAAATCGGTATTGCTTTCTTTCTAGTTAAAGCACCAGACATTAGCAACCCAATAAGCAGCAAGGATAAAAGGAAAATTAGTAGTATAACGCAGATTATTATATATGCAGGTCTGCTCATACCCACAAGCGCACCTTGAAGTAAGAGAAAAAAAATACAAATTACAATTCATTTTCATCAAGTGGCAAAACCAAAAGGAGTAGCAGTGTTTGTTGCAACCTAACTATAGGATTTGTAAAGTAGAGAGATGATCAAAAAAGCTCGTGTCCTTTATTATACTGTATTTAAGTTTCTAGCAGAACAATTATCAGAAATATTCAATGGACAGTTAAAATACCCGGCGTTGTCTTGGTTTTAATGAAAATAATGAGTGAGGTTTTAAAAAGGGATATATGTTGGTGTTTTGTTCAATTTTCAACCATTTCATGGTTTCAGAAATGAACTTAAACTAAAGAGTAATTTAATCTTCTCCTTAACTTAAAGGAGGGGCGTTAATACTTAATTTATAAATGCTCTCCAGAGACGTAACTAACCAATGAAGTTGATGTATTGGTAAGTAGTAACAAGTTTCACGATGAAATTAATATTTTTGTTCAAATTTTACTACATAATAATGATTCCGCTTTTGTCTAACAAAGCGTTCGGGAAGATTCTGACCTGTTGAACTGAAGGTTCTTGACAAGGACCCCAGTCAGGCTGTCTGCTTTAAAGCAAAAATTCAAGATCGATTACGCACTTTAAAGCCTGGCTACTCAAAGAATTATAATCTCAATGGATAAAATAATTTCCATTATTTGAACACAAGAAAACTTCAGCCTTCCCTCATATAAGATGGCCAATAAACTTGTCTTGCTTCACTTTACTATACCAGGCAGATTTGTTACGATACATCTCCTTGGCTATTGTTTACTACTTCCTCTGGGCTAAACAAAAAAAAACATGTTCCGCCGTAGTGTCTAACAATAGCCCTATTCCGAATTGTCGTTTCCTATCAGTTAGCCCCAGTGCTACATATCCATAACCAATCACACGCTATTATGTTAATTTATTTAGTCATATTGATTCAATAAGACTTAGTGCTTTTGTGGTTTGCACAAAGCAGGATGGGCATGGAATAAAAATAAGGGAGGGGTGTCCGAAAAGATCATTTTCCCAAGCCAAATCACAGTGGTACAATCTGTGACTAAAAAAGCAAAAATCATTTACATTCATATCATTGGAAATAACAAAACATGCTAAACAACAAACATGCTTTAAAAATTCTTGCCATTATCGTGCCATTAACATTATCGTGCCATTAACATGACCTCATCGTGGAAAAGAAAATGCAATGCACATTCATTCACTACAAGTTCTACAACGAAGGTGTTCGGCATACACTGAGGTAACATAATCCCTGTTACAACAGGAAGGGAATAGCAAGGGGGGGGGGGTTGTGACCGTAAAGGAGCTAGTGGCAAAGGGCGAGGGAAAGCCATAGAGTGTGTTAGACAAAAAGGAAATCCAACAGCAAACAAATCCGACTTAAAAATTATAAAAGTCTAACTTTGTAAAACGATTACTATCATATCCNATGCAATGCACATTCATTCACTACAAGTTCTACAACGAAGGTGTTCGGCATACACTGAGGTAACATAATCCCTGTTACAACAGGAAGGGAATAGCAAGGGGGGGGGGGTTGTGACCGTAAAGGAGCTAGTGGCAAAGGGCGAGGGAAAGCCATAGAGTGTGTTAGACAAAAAGGAAATCCAACAGCAAACAAATCCGACTTAAAAATTATAAAAGTCTAACTTTGTAAAACGATTACTATCATATCCACTCTACTTCAAGTACAAAGTTCTAACCAAGGGGAAAAGTTACTTTCAAGAAGAGCTATTATGTGTGTGACTTTCACCCTAATCATTACCTTGTTAATCTGGTGCACTGCTGGATCTACTTACTACTCCTAAAATATGTACAAGCAGAGGACGTAATAAAACGTTCGGGAAACTGGAACCAAAGTATTTTCTTACATCTATAATTACCAGTAAAAATAATATTTTCAAAACACTTTACCTGAACTAGGCTCGACTATACTTATTAGGCAAGTTGGACCAGAAAATCCTGCTGGGCACAAACAATATGGCGGAGACCCTGCCATACATATTCCACCGTTGAAGCACTTCAAAAACATGCAGGGACACGTTGGTTCAACATTTACACGTTCTACTTTGATCGAAGGATCCGAATTAACGTCTTTTCCACCATATCGTGTGTCAGCCAAGCATCCTAGCAAAAAAAAAAAATTCCTACAGTTTCATATGGTCTCAAAAATATTAAACTAGTAAGAAGCGTGCAAACTAAAACTAAACCAAAAGACCAACACAATACCACAAGTGTATCATAAAAAAACCGTAAAAGTCATTATTGCCTTTGGTACCTGAACGATATTTGGAAATGCATTGTTTCTGCTCTACTACATACTCATGATATTCAAATATGCCAAACTGAATGACATAAAATCTGCGTTTGGGTAGTTACCATAATGAATACGTAATCAAAAAGGTCCAAATTTATATCACATTACCATGTATAAACCATGCCAAATCGGCAGTTCCCTTTTAACGGCAACAAAAATTGTCTTATTTTATTTTCTTTCAGAACATAACAAGATCATATTTATAAGGTGCATTTTCTGTTTCACGAGGATAAAATTTAAACCATCTATATTCTTCAAGTCAACAATTTGGTTGCCGTGCATTTTCAACATAAACGTCCTTTGCTCCTTTTAAAAATATGTGGATATAGATTAACTATCATAGTGGAATGCACACAGCAAGGAACACAATCTCCTCGATGTGCAAAATTATTAACTTGTTATCTTGGTACATGCAATCATATCAGTAGCATACAATTTACCACAAAAGCTACGAAATTATTTCCATTTTTTTTCTCTTCGCCTTCTTTTAGTCTAAATCCAGACCCATTTTTTAAAGTCACGTGATTTAATCTTAGTGAGCAATGTTCATCATCATGTGACGCTGTCTCCAGTTAAAATAGATTGCGCACTAATATGTCAGTGTATTTTCCATTGATTCCGGTCTTTTGTTACAATATTAAGTTTGTCTAAAGCTAACTGTGACCAAACGTAAACGTTGTCACGCCAGAGTTTGTACAGCCTTCCTCGTTTTCTCTTCCCTTCTACCATCCCTTCTAGACATATCTTAGATAATCCTGTTTCAGATCTTTTGATGTACCCAAAGAGCAATATTAATCACTTGTTATTTTGAAAAATGAAATAGTAAAAGCCCTTGTTGTTTCAGTTTACCTAAAAATACACTTGATAAAACGGTCAATCTAGGCAAATATAGCAGGGTGCCACAAATACGAAATACACAACAATAAGATGTACTTCTCAACGCATGAAAAGGACAACTTCTTCCCATTTAAATAGTATCTGAAAATTTAGACTGCTTTTCTTGATGTTATATAATCATAACATCAAACAGCATCGTATCAATGTAGCTAAACATAGTGCTGATGGCTACGCCTTTGGTTTTACTGGCCGAATCAACATAGGTAGAAAACAGCCAGTGCCCTGTCAGAATCGGTGTCGTGCAATTTCCCGATGTCAGACATGAAATAGCTTTCTACCACTGTTATCTTTCTACCACCTTCTCAAACACTCATTTCTGCTTTACAAATATGCATTCAAATTATTTGTGCTTCTCCTACCTAGAAAAAGGGGCTTTTCGCAGGTCTTTTGCAAGCGATTAAAGTTTGCTTGTTCGATCATCTTGAAGAAGTCTAGCAAGTAAATTCTTTGTGACTGCGCAACTGTATAAATCAATAACCCACGGGTCCTCTATTTTGGGAGGAAGGGTTTGTAGTCTAAATTTCAAAATATACTTTATTTGGCCCCAACATAGTATTGTGGGTAAGACAACCGTGTAAGGCAATAATAAACATTACTAGAATACAGTAATTGTCAGCAGTGTCATAAAAACAATAACACGTGATGTGAAAACCAAACCACTGGACATGTGCATACATTTTGGATAATTTCTCCCAAAGTAAGCAGTCACTTCCAAATTTGATTTTCCTGCAAGAAAAATTCAATACTGAAAAATTCTCTTTACAGTGACCTTTTTGTGTCCACCAAATCAATAAATTGCAATGTTGCCGTAATGTGTTGTGGTTTCTCCAAATTTCAGGCATAAAGGTCATCCTCAAACAAGATTTTTCACCACTGGACTATCAAAAAATGCTGAAGTTGAATTTTCTACCAATAATAACATCCCTCCAGTATCTACCCTTTAACAAATAGTAACGGCATAAAACGTTACCTTTTTAATTGTCTACTCCTTATTCATTTTAATGTACAGCTGTTACAGGCATAACTCCTCTTACCTTGCATGTCGCCTGTCACTCCTCGTTTTTCCCGATTTTTAGGCTTATCCGGAAGTCCACCAGCGTACACAAGGCCGTCAGAATCCAAAAGTTGATGTGTACCTATTGTTCCTGACTGTGAACCTTCAAACATAACATCAAGTGTAGCAACGTTTCCAACTCGACGTACAGTGACATTTCTGAAGCGACCATCCGTGATATTGACATGTGGGAGTTGAAGAGTAATTTGACCGTCCCCAACATTACACTTGTAAGTTAGAATACCATTAGTGACCTGGATCAAGATGATATGTCATGTTTAGAAACTAGAAAATTATGTTAACTGCATCAGGAACTCACCACGTTAGGTCCCTTAGCAATGCTGACTGGTGGGGTCAATTAAAATGTTAAACGTATTGAAACCTGTATTCCTTTTAAGAACCTTAACAGTTATAATTCGATACTGTCAATAATCCCTTACAAGTTGACAGTAATATTGATTGGATGGAGGGTAAACAAACTGCAAAATGTCTTTAACTTCAAAGCAGATTTTGTCCACATTCTTTCCGCTCACAAAAATATGGGGCCAAAGTAAAGCCAATGTGAGCTTAAATTTGACTTGCATGTCGTCCCATAAAACTAGATTAAAAACTAAAAACCAATCTAAAGGGTCTTATCCCCATAATAAACCCCTCGTCCCAGCCTATTTTAACATTGGTGATGATTAACATAAAACCTGGGTTTGGTTAAGACCACACCACGCAATATTTCACGGAAAAAATGCACTACTTCGTAACTGCAGTAAAATTAGGTCTTGCCAAATCGTATGAGTCCTGTGTTTTAGAGCTTTCAACTAAATAGTAAGAAAATGGGTAGCAACATTGACNAAAATATGGGGCCAAAGTAAAGCCAATGTGAGCTTAAATTTGACTTGCATGTCGTCCCATAAAACTAGATTAAAAACTAAAAACCAATCTAAAGGGTCTTATCCCCATAATAAACCCCTCGTCCCAGCCTATTTTAACATTGGTGATGATTAACATAAAACCTGGGTTTGGTTAAGACCACACCACGCAATATTTCACGGAAAAAATGCACTACTTCGTAACTGCAGTAAAATTAGGTCTTGCCAAATCGTATGAGTCCTGTGTTTTAGAGCTTTCAACTAAATAGTAAGAAAATGGGTAGCAACATTGACAGAAAATGGTTGGGGGATCATACCTACTGTTTCCGTATATTTAAAAAAAATAAAATTACAATTTACCCAACTTAGAATGTTTAATATGTTCTCCCAATGAATGCTTGCGTATCAAATCCTAGTGGCATTCACTACAAAACAAATCTCGTAAGATAAACAAGGGAAGGGGGGAGGGAAGGGGGAAGAGAAGGGGGTGGGGATGTGAGAACAAAGCTTAAAAACATACTTTGTACATTTACTGACCATTACCACCACTATTCATATTATTAGTTTATCTATTGTGACGGTAATTATGATTACTATAATTACAGAAGACAGCCTAATCTCAGACATGGGATTTTAAGTCTTTGGTAATTTTTTGGAGACAGGTAAAAACAAGTCACCATATGTCTTTCATAATTTGTATTTGACATTAAGTAAACAGGAAACATCTTTTCAAAGAAACCATTTAATGCAAAGAACCAAGGGAAAATTTACTTCCAGACAAAAATGAAGAAGAAAGCGAAATGTAGGTACCGAAAAAGTCTATTTACTTGATTGAAAATACACCTTCTGTAAACATGACCTATTTAATAGATCTCCCTTTTATGTTCATTAGTCGTTTCTCAAATTCGTTAAGACGTTTTCATGAAACTATCTTTTGAATTACCAACCAGCTTTAAACATCTCAAATCATAAGAGCAACTAAGTCCTTATTCTGTGCATTATGATAATAGTACAGCTGGTACAGACATACTCCGGCCCCATAGAGATGACACAGAAATAATGCTTTTAACAAATAATATTTCTTATTGTGGAGGCATTTTAAAAAGTTCGTATTTACCCCACCCCACCCCAAATAATCGTCCACAAACTCAGCAAAGTTTGAAAAACATATATTAATGGGATACCCTCCTCAAGAAGTAAATGGCTTTCTAATAAAACGAAGCTATGCGAGCTAGTCACTGACTTTATCCGCCACAATAATACTTCCTAAAATCCCGTGGTTTTTCTGTATGCAACCCTTCTGGCCTCTTGAGGGGTTTATGTTTACACCTAAATAAACAAGTTTCACAACCCTCCACAATTCATAAAGTCAATAACGGTAAATCAAAAAACTTACTTCTAATATACTCAGTTCTGTTGTTTGTTTCTGACTTGATCCACTTGACTCATAAAATACTATTCCATCAGCTTTGGTCCTGAGCTGAATCTGATACAACGTCTTGTATTTTTGTTTCCACGTTTGTCTGCGTTTCCGATCAGGAGACAGAGTATACTTTGAGTAGCTTCCACTCAAATAATGAAATGCATCAGCACCTGACAAGAAAAAATTCTATTGATTAAATATTATATATATTACACAGATATAATACTTTATATATCACAATGTTTGTCTAACGAATAGCAAAAATGTGTAGGACGTACTCAGGTCATAAATACATATTTTTAGACAGCTTATTTTGTCAAGGTGGTTGTTTTCAGGGGGAAAAAAGGATGCTGTTTTTTTTAAAGCAGCGCGAGGTAACAATTAAAATTGTGAGCTTCCAAGTACCATACATGATGCTTACACTGTTCAGATCTTGAATATTCATTTATAGGTTAACCTACAATTTAAATGTCGATTAGATTTACTTGTAGAACAATTTTGAAGATAACCGTTTATCTCCTCCGTTGCGATTTACATGCCATACGGCTTACCTCTCGAAAAATCAAGGGAAAATGAAAAACTTCACCCATCCCCGTATGACGAAGGTGAATTACGTAAAGATTCATGTACATTTTACTGTCAGCCTTATAAGGATGTACTTTTTTACATAGGAAATTTAATAAGCCCTGGAAAAGTTGCTCAAATATCTCATTCTTGCCATAGGAGGTCCTCTTGATTAAAATCCAAAGGGTAACATTGAAAATAGGTGTAATAAAAAAGTAGGTTCATATATTATAAAACTATTTTTTACCACGGTTTTGTTACGACAAAAAGAAAAAATGTATCATAACTAAGGGGTAAAAGGGAAAAATATTATTCTACAAATTGGACTCGATATGTACATGATACAATAGTACAAGAAGCCGAAGTTTTAGGTACTTACGTTTGCTGCATGTAAACCCAACCCATCCAAAGTAGCACTGACAAGTAAAAGGCCTTGCAGTCTGATCACATATCCCCTGATAGCACGCGGGGCATTGACCATCGAGTAGGCTACATCCAACTTTAGTATCTCTTTGTTCTATAACTTTTCCAAGATCATACATGATATCGTTGTCAGTCACCTTCCTAATACATCCAATAAACGACTTAAACTCTAAAGTAGGGTAAGTTACTCTTGTCTTATACTTTATGCCACCAAGCTGGAGTGGATTTAGACCATTTAGAAATCTGTTAAAGAAACAAACAACAAAATGAAATACAGCTTTACAGCAAAAAGTTCAAACATGGTTAGCAACGGAGCGTGAAAAGCTAACAGCCTCAAAATAGAGTCTATAAGATACGACTCTTTCACTCGGCTTTACTATGAGCAGTAGGAATCTGTTGTGCACCACATTCTAGTATGATGTACATATAATATACAAAGAAGAAAAAAACCCACCCATTTCTGAGGTACCAATTCAAATTTACGTTTCAACCTTATTTCACTTCCCAGTTACTAAAGTCACAGTTACTAAAGGCTAAAAATTATTGAACGAACAAAAAGATTTTGAATTCTGAATGAAATTATCCAAATCAATAATTAAAGCAAAAAATGTTAAACGTAGATTTTCATCATCACACCAATGACTTTATCAAACTATGTTTGTATAAAAAAACCCCACCAATAAAGGGTATTCTTCGTGCACAAAAAGAAAGCTCACAATAGCGGTAACTAAATCTTAATATCAAAGCAATTACATTACATTGCGCCTGAGGGTGGATTTACGTAAATAAATAAAGATGGAAAAACATTAAATTTGCAAAACACACATATACACAACATCCCAGATCAAGTACCATGGATCAAATACATGAAAATATGAGCAATGATTACCAGTTTGGAAGTACATCACATAGAATATACAGAGTTTAGAAACAAATTGTGTTTCAACCACCAGAAAACCCACATTTCAAAACTCACTATGTTTTAAAGTCTACATTCTTTAAGGAAATGAAAACTGTAGGTCATGAGGAGCTGAATACAGACCAGTCTGTATTGTTTTCCAGGTCACATCTTGAAGCTTCTGAGTTATCACAGCTACGATCGAAACTAAATATTGCACCAGATTGCACTACTCTGTTCCCAGATCCCTGATATTGTTGGTCATCTCATTCGGACTTACATATATAGTATAAGTCCCCACAGAAAAATAATTTTCCTTCCAGGGACGTATCCTCTCCTCAAACATTTGGCGATATATAACTCTAAAAATACAACTAGAAAGTATTCATAGGCCTTACCGTAACTTTCCTGGCATAGAGCCAATCATTTCACAATTTTCCCTGTTTTGTATGGGTGGTTTGCCAGGACTTTCAATAATTTCTGCATCCATACACTCATCGACGGTTACTTTTATCAACTGTAAATGGGTGAAGAAAAAGTACATAAGAGACCTAAATTTAAATGTTAATTTTTCCTCAACCCAGTTAGGCAAACCACAACCTTGTACGTAAATAAGTCATCGTCTACTATTTCACACTACGAAAGAAGGTAATTCCTTTATTACCTCCAGAGTCAGTTTACTTTGTAAGTATCGCATGTTCCTCATTGAAAGGTAAGGATGTTTATATAAAATTCAAAAGTGTTCCCTTTCCAGGTACCTCGACCATATCTGAAAAGGTAGTCAAAAACGCCTTTAAATTAAAATTTTGATGTTATTCGGTAAAAGGATACGGTTTTTGTTCATACGAAGAAATAAAGATTAAAAAAGGTGCGCTGGGTTTCTATATAAGCTCGTAACCAACTAAATTTAACAAAATCCATCAACTATGGTTAACAAATGCAGTACTAACGAACACACTCGCGTGAATTTTTAAAGCTATTCTCAAATTTATATTCTTAAATTTATATGTTCTTACCTTATCACGCTTGTAAATTGTAACTAAGTGAAAAAGATTGTCATTTAATTGCTTTCCACTTGTCAATGTCTTTTTGAATATTCTGAAGTCCCCTTGCGTGGCAGAAAGTCGTATTTTTCCACCTACCAGCTCAACAGCAATAAAATCTTTAGTTTCAGTAGGTCCGACTAACAAAGAAAAACAGAAGCATATAAAAATGTTAAGGCGTTTTCATAAGCATCAAAAACCGTGTGCCATACAATCAGTACACCATTTTCTGGATAAGACAAATCAAATAAATCTGGCCTGGGTAAGTCTCATGCCAAATACGAAAACCAAAGAGAACAAACAGAAAAAAAAAAAGAAATTATTTTAATATAGTGTTAAGTGTTATCAGTGCATACACTTCTTGGTAACAAAACCATTTCTAACAACAATGACGAAGGTGGCTCACCGTGGGCAGGGGGGGGGGAGAAAGAAACTAGAGTAATTATAAAGGGTGGCGCCACTATTTGAGTTGATACTCGTCTAGCAATCATTAATTACACCAGCAACTTGTCTACAACTCTAGTCGTGTTTGTGTTTGTGTATGTGTGTCTGTGTGTGTGTGTAGGTACGTATGTATGTATGTACGTACGTATGTTATGTGTTATGAATGTACATACAGTCAAGAGTACAATACATTTTCTGTGTTTTTTCTTTGTTATTCTTCTCACTGTGCGGAATATACTTATGTTGTTAGTCAAAAATAAACATCGCTCAGGCGCAACGGAAGGTGTGAAAGTTTTCAAAAAATATTTTGATACAAAGATGTCAAAAATTATGCAATTAACCAAACATTTACTTACCTTCCATTATAGGTCCCTGGAAAAGCAGCAACCCATTCAACTGGGACGTTGCGAACTCAAAACTGACCGTACCCTCAGAGAAGTAATTAAGAGGTTTAAGCCAAACATATGCATCTGTAGACTCAAAAGATCGGGTCGTCACTTGACATTGTGGTCCATCGTATCCTTTGGGACACACACAAGTGTACCCTCCTACAGCAATAGGTACACATCTTCCTCCATTTAAACATGGCTTATCATTACAGCTTTTGGGTTTTATCGGCTCTGCTCGGCAAATCGGTAAAACAAGGACATCAATGGATACAAAGACTTTTGAATACTGGGAATTAACAAGACCGGTATCGTTTGAAATTACTGAGAAAGTACGCTGCGGTTGAATTTCGTTGTAACAGAATTTAGACGAGCAGGTTTCTTTAGAACATGGGTCAATACCCACTCCATGAACTTTTCCACCTAAAAGTATTGATTGAAAAATTAACAACCACCAAGTTAAATTAGGTAGTTCACTCTTTAAATTCATGCAAGTACTATGTAACAAAAATTAAATATTTCATTGTAACTTTTTTTACAAAAATGTTAAAAAAACTCAATTCAACCAAATCTGTAAACTCAACAAATTTATAAATTCTCTTTGGGATCGCTACAATGGTTGACAACTAAAGCAAGAAGGAAGCTATCGCTGTATCAAATTGTTACTATGCCTTAAGTTTACATATCAAATGGGTTTTTTTCAAACGCCTTTCTTGTGGCTTTTTAAACAGTTGCATGTCAACAGTTCAGTCTCTTTTGTACGTCAGTATTCAAAGCACCTGATGAAACACCACATAGTTCTTCAAGAGCAACAACTACCCAATGGTCAGTCTCTCTGTTAGCCATAAATTGTCTGGCAATACCAAAATGAGCAAGCTTTTCACGATAACTTACTTAAAACGTTTGATATGCTTCTGGATTTAAACGAACGTGTGGCAACATTGCATTTAGTTCATCTTGTGTCGGTTAAGCCTACCTATATAAAGAAGGGAAGCCTTTATTTCCCCAAGTAAGTGAACAAAACAAGGTTGGTCAAAGGTCTATGCTATATATAAGAACTATCTGTAAACTAAATCAACAGGCAAAGAGTTATTAATTCCCACTGAGCTAAATTAACTTAAGCTGGGTTAGAGTGTTATGAGTAAAAACGTTAAAGCCGAATGAAATAAATCAGCTTAAAAATACCTGTTGCTTTCTCTATTTCTTTCTTGCCAGCACTAACAAGTGGTATCATATCTAATCGTTGTAGGTATTCGGCGTCGTCTCCATCGAAACCAGGTGTTCGTTTCTTTACGGCAAATCGAATATCTACACCACGATGAAGGTCAGGAACTTTTTGAACACTAAAAACTACTATGTCCTCTTTTGGTACACCAAGAACCTTTGCCAACACTACTGCTATGTCAGGATAATCCAAATCATTGCAAGTATATTTTTTGCTGATACCTGTCATGCGTATAGCAAGACTCGATTTTGCTGCCTTCTCCGACACTGCTTTGACTTTAATTTCCACAGTGCTTTTTAATTCTTGTGCTGGGGCGCTGACCTTGAGATTTACCTCCCTAGAACTAACTTCAACTGTATAAACGCCAACTGGTACATTTTCTTTTGCAACTAATTTTCCATTTGCTGCGTTAATGGAAAACCATTCACCAGGGCTCTGGCGAACTATTGTGTGCACATAATCACTGTCTGATCCTTTATCGTCATCATTTACAAATACAGAACCGACGACACCACCAATAAATTTCCCCATGTAAGCATTAAGCAAAATAGTCTGTTTCCCGCCATCTTTGGCTGGGTTGTCATTGACATCTGTTACCTCGACATAAACGTTGGTATACGAGGTCTGTGGAGGTTTCCCCGAATCCGTGGCTGATATACGTAATGTGTACAATGATTTCTTCTCGCGATCGAATATTGCATTGGCTGTTGTTTTCATGACACCCGTCGTTCTGTCCATTTCAAATATACCTTCAGAACCTTCCACAATGGAAAAATAACAGGGGCAGGAATTGGTCGGTCCATCTGGATCTCTTACCTTAATAGTTGTTACCTTCTGGGCCCCAGTAGTGGCTTCTTTCACTTGCCCGCAGAAGTCCGGTGGATCAAAAATTGGGCCATTATCGTTTACATCAAGCACTTTAATTGAAACTTGTGCGTAACCAGATAGGGGAGGTTTACCTTTGTCAGTCGCCATAATCTTAACCGAATGAGTGGCTTTCTTTTCACGGTCAAGAGGATATTGGATAAAGAGTAGTCCTATTTCCTTATTAGTTGGTGACTTTTTTATACCAAAATGATAATTTTCATCAGGGTTATAAATACCAAAATTAAAAACACCGTTGTCACCGGAGTCCTCATCAGTAGCTGTCACTTTAAGTACAGTAGAGCCTACAGTTTCATTTTCATACACTGATGCTGAATAGAATGCTGGCTTGAATAGAGGTGGGCTATCATTGCAATCTTCTATTGTGATGTCTACTACTGCAGTTTTCAGAGCACTTTTCGGAGGTACTCCTTTGTCACGCACATTCACCGTTAACTGAAACGACCTTTCCGTTTCATAATCCAGTCTATAGGCAACCGTTATCGAGCCATCATCGGCATCAATACGGAACTTTCTAGGCTGATTGTCTTTCAAAATATAGTAACTAAGCTGGGCATTAATACCTTCGTCCTCGTCCACAGCACTTACTTTTGTTACTGTGTAGCCTATCTGTTCACATTCTTTAACAGTACCGATGAATCGGTCTTTTATAAATTTTGGTCGCTTATCATTAGCGTCGGTGACTATAATCAGCACATCGGTTTCATTGTGACGAATCGGTATACCACCATCTTGTGCACGAACACGTACCGTAAAGCGGTTAGGCGTACTTTCACGATCAAGTTTGGCGTTTGTAATGATCTGCCCTGTGTTTGAGTCAATTCTGAAGCGCCCACCAGCATCAGTAACAAGACTGTAAGTTAACTTTGCATTTCCTCCTGCGTTAGGGTCATCCCTATCCTTGGCAGTTATTGGTGCCCCGCACTTAGATTTTAAAGGAAGTTCTTCTTGCACACGCCGGACGAATGGGGCACCTGGAAAATATGGTGGCTCGTCATTTATGTCAGTAACAAAAACTTGAACGTTCGCAGTTCCAGTTCGTGCACCATCAGAAGCGTAAACAGGGAAATAAAAAAACGGCTTGACTTCTCTGTCAAATCCCTTGTTTCCTAAGGAAACCAAAAAAAGAGGAAAACAGACATATATAAGTAAAAAGTAGTGATAAAATAAGCAGGTTTTATGTCATTTTACTGGAATAAAACTATGTCCCAAATTGCATAAATGTATGTACGTAATATTTTTACAAGAAGAATTATGTCGCTTTAGACAAAATTTAATTTTAAAAGGTTAATCTCAAATAATTTCAAAACGACGATTTTCTTGAAGGGGGTGTATTAATGAAAGTACAATCTACTAATTATTTACTGAGTCAGTTGTATATTGAAACTTGTTACAGTGTGGAGTTTCTACTAGAAATTTTCAATCTTGTCAAAGAACCTGGTGTTTCTTTGTGTTACGCAAATGAACGAAACGAGGATATAGAGCTTTAATAGCACTTCTCACCGTCAAGGTAAATACACCACTTTCCTTTCTCTGCAGAACATATGCAAAACAAAAACTAACCGGGGCATTAAACCAGTCAATTCTTCGGATAACCCCAGTTGAATTTCCATTTTTCACAATAACCTTTAAAACAGTGTTTAGAATCTGCTCCATATGAAACTACTCAGTGCCTAGAATTTGGTATTAGTATAAAGAGCGAGGCCCTTTTAAGTAATATGATTCACATCGATCTACTACACAAACATCTTAATCTGCTTTGAAAATGTGGAATATCATGCACCTAAAATATGCTAAACAAAAGGACTCCTAACTTTTATTAACCCCTGTGGCGAACTTAAAACAAAAGACAACTTGAAACTACTTTTTCTTAACAGTTAATTCTTTTTGCTTTCCACGGGCAATTTTGAAGGATAAAAGATACCAAACTTCCTTTTATTAATACTCCCAAGGGTCTATTATTTTATTAATTATCCTTATTCTTGACTACAAAGACTAGTGTCGGGTACACTAGTCTTTGGAGAACAAGTAAGAATAAGGATAGCCTAAAAGCTTTATTAAAAACTACTTACGAACCCTATGGCCTGGAAATGAACAAGTAAAAAAACTCAAAATAACAGTTCAGTGACCTTTTAAGGAAAAACCTACACAACGGGAGTGTCAAAGGTGCAATTTATCAAACCAGATAAATCCATCAATGCTGGGACTACTGCGAGTTTCTTTTTCGGGGAGGTTAACTACTCTCCAGCCCCTGGTTTCCTATGCATTGTCTTTTGTTTAAACGTAATCAACAAAGGTAAGAAATTCTACTGAACATGATCTAAGCAGCATGTCGAAAGCATCTAGTGTTACTGACAGAATCAAGCGTTAATGTATGAATGGAGAATGCAAAGCAACAAAGTAGAATACTAAAAAGATTGCGTGGGACACAATACAGCAGAATGATTGGTACAAATACTAGCAGATTTTCAAAAATTATCAGAAAGTAAATGTAGTACTAAACTTAGTTAAGTAAAATAAAAAAACACAAAAAGTAAGTGAAATACAAAAGTGCTTTAAGGTCATTGATAAAAACTGATTACGTCGGACCACTATAACCAAGAAACTACTTCTTTAAAACTAAATCCTGTTGCGTTCTGACCACACACATCAAACATTCCACTAAGAAAGTGCTAGGAAATGACGTGACTTCTGAGACCCTGATCACCTATACAACAGTTAAAACTTGCTATGAACACTTCAAATAGTTACCATCCTCAAAATTTCTCAAGAAGAATAATTACCTGTTCTAATAATGCCTGTCACTTCATCAATAACAAAGAAACCAACCCCCTGACCACCAACTGAATAACGTATAGGCTTCTGACTACCCGGAAGATCTTTATCTACTGCTTGTACCCGTGTTACGTAAATTCCAGGTTTTGCATCTTCAGAAACAGTGCCATTGTACAAGGAACGAAGGAATTCGGGATCATTATCATTGGCATCCAAAACCTATTGAAAAAAGTAAAATGACAACGCTTAAGTTCACATTTTAATAGAGAACTATAACAGATAAATGCCGTAATGTTTTGGGGGGCAAATGAGCAATAATGCAAAAATGGGTATGTATAGTAACACAAAACTATAATGAAAACACGCCTGGTTCCGCAAAAATCGATTCCAATAGTTGCAAGTACGCTAATAACTGTTGCAATCATAATCCTAACCAGAATAATTATAATCAGAAGTATTTTTTTAATTCAAAATAATTTTTAACTCCCAATGTTACAGTTAATCTGCTTTATATACAGTATTACCTTGCATGACAATGGCAAAATGTGAAATCAAATGCAAAACCACATACATAAACAGATAAGCATGCAGTAACCAAACGAGGCCAGATCTGGCTCGTTTTAATCTTGTGTTTGTGTGTTTGTGNATAATAAGTGACGGACCAGTACAGCAGAGAGAGAGAGAGAGAGAGAGAGAGAGAGAGAGAGAGAGAGAGAGAGAGAGAGAGAGTGATACTCCTCTGGAGAGTAAGGACTGAAATTGTTTAAAACCCTGGTAAATAGTGAACAATGGACAAGGTGTTTAAGTACTAAGAGATAATACAAAATTTGAAACCAACAGTTAGGAGTTGAATGGCATCGTTGAATGGCATCCATCCAGGAAAAAGATAATTGTTACATATAATTTGGAAATTTAAAGAACAACTGGTTGTAAAAAAGTGAATTTCAAAAAGGTAAATTAACAACAATTAGAAGTGATGCCAACAAGGTGAATAAAATTTCAGACAAGATCCCAGCAACGGCATCAGCAGAAAAAAATAGCCTCATTATGCTGCGAGTATTTAAGATTGTAAATATTCACAGCATAATTGAGGTTAATGGAAGTTAAATACCAGTGGAATCAGGAGCCCCGGGGAAAAGAAAAATTGAAGGGATATTATAATGCTACGAAAATGGATAAAAATTCGGAAACGAGAAAAGAAAGGTGAATTACGAAAAGAGGAGCATGCTAGAACAGTTAAAAAAGGTGTCGTAGTCTCAGGAAGAAAATTATAACTCTTAATTGTGGAGCTGAATCCCAGGTTGTTTGCAAAGGGTGCAAAGATCTAAGGTTCAAGGACAAAGAGTTATGCAGAACAGACAAAATAGATTTCTCCAACAACATCAAAAGGGAATATATCAGAAGATAAGCGGCACGGTCAAAATAAGAATCTTATTCCTGATATTAAGAATTGTATGGGATTTCCAAGTGACGTCTGTAGTGAAAAAAACCAGATTATGACTTAGGGCCTGAATGGGTAAATAACATCAGGGGTGACACTGGGGGGTAAGCACGAAAGACATTTAGTGGTAAAGGCAAACACGGTATCTGTCTAATGAAGAAAGATGCCTAATTTGAAAGGAACTCGCAAAGATTGTGTGCAAGGGTTTTTAATTAAAAAGCTAGTAGCTCTTCAGGTAGAACTGCAGAACATATGAAAAACATCTTGAATAGTGAAGAAAGTTTTCCAGAATAGGTAACATATGGAAAACCAGTTTTTATGTTTGAAAGCTCCCAGGAAAGAGAATGTAGTTTATATCTTTGGGCTGATCTTCTCCCTCCCAATAATTTGGAAGCTCGTGATAGGTGTCATTGCTAAAGCGATGTATAAACGGCTTAAGGGGGATAGTATATTGCCAGATATGCAGGAAGCCTGTAGAAGGGATAGCAGGAGAATCAAAGAATAAATTCTCATTGGTAACGCGATCCTCAAGGATCGCGAAAGAGAAAATACATATTTTTCCATGGCTTTATTGACTTCGCAAAAACAGATGTCATGGTACCACATACATGTAGTTGGATTGTTGAATGTCTTGGGATGGTTGGGATTGTAGCTAGCATGAAACAGTCATTGACAAGTGGTATGGTGGGCTGGAAATACAAAATACAAAATGTGCAAAGGAAATTAACGAAAAAAACCCTTACCGTTATGCGAACTTTGGCATATGTACTGTTGATTGAATCACTCGCGACGACAGTCAGTTCAAATTTATCTACATCTTCTCTATCCAACGGCTTACCAATAATCACGTATCCAATACTCTTTCCATCAGCTCGATAGATGGACTTGGTACTAAAATATCCTTTAGTGTTACCTTGAAAAATGTAATAACTAAGTTTAGCATTTTCCCCAGTATCTTTGTCAGTGGCCAGAACTCGCACAACTTCAAATCCAACTTTTTTATCTTCTCTTACAGACGCCGTATAAAGTGTCTTTAGAAACACCGGTGCATTGTCGTTTACATCAGTTATAGTGATCGTAACAAAAACATTGCTACTCAACGGTGGGTTTCCATGATCTAAAGCTTTAACAGTAAATGTCACAGTAGGAGTTTTTTCTCTGTCAAAGACTTTCGCTGTTGTAATTTGGCCTGTTAACGGATGAACATTAAACATCCTCGCAAAAGGCGAATCCTCTTTCTCGTATCTAATACGCCCATAATCACCACTGTCTGCATCAGTTGCATTTACGTCTTCAACCACTTGTCCAGACCTTTTTCCTTCTGCAACTCTCCCAAATTCATATTTGGACAGGGTAAAGAGGGGACTATTATCATTCACATCTAATAATGAAATGAACACTTTAGTGTTTGATTTCATTTGATTCAAGGAATCTTTTGCTTGTACTTCCAATATATATTCCCGCAATGTTTCGTAATCCAAGGTGGCCGCAACCCGTATTATTCCTTTTTCGGAATCTATAGTAAATTTTTGGGGCTTGTTTGTTGATGGAAGGTTACCTGGCAAAAACCGATAGTAAATCTTGGAGTTAGGGTCTCCTGTTTGCGAAATTGCTTTTACTACTATGACTGAAGATCCAGCCAACGTATCTTCTTTTATCTCAGCTTTGTATGATGACTGTGTAAACTTGGGTGGGTAAGACATCTCCACCACTATTTTAACTTCAATATCACTCCTTCCGTAATCGTCCTTCCCCGGAGTGTTACCGTGATCCCGTGCTTCTACCCTAAATGTAAACGATTTACTTTGTCCCATAAGGCTTTGACGCACTGATATAGCACCTGTGTTTGGATCAATACCAAACTGCGGGGTCTGTGCGGCTGATTTAATCGAGTAAGTAATTCTGGCATTCTCGTCTTCATCTTCGTCTTTGGCACTTACTTCTAGGACAACCGTATTAACCTTCGTGTTTTCTGAGATTGAAACATCATATTTATCAACAGCAAATACAGGATTATGATCATTATCGTCCTTGATTTTTATTTCTAGCTGGCAGCCAACCGAATTTCTTTCGGCAGCTTGTCTGCCATGGCCACCATCCTCGGCGATAACTAATACAACATGACTTGCTTTGGTTTCACGATCAAATGGTCGCGTGGTTGTTATCCATCCTGTAGTATTATCTATTTTAAAATCATCTGGTTTTTGTGTGGTTCCTGCCGCAGTCGTTCTTGCTGGTTGTTTTAAAAAGTACTCAACTTCACTATTTCTTCCCAAATCTGCATCTTTTGCTGTTACCTGAATAACTTTAGTTCCCGACGGAGCATTTTCAACGACCTGGGGGCGATAGGCTTTACAATTTGTAAAAACAGGGCTGTTATCATTTACATCTTCAATTATAATATGTAGGAGGAAATATCCTTTGTGCAGACCATCCGTAGCACTGATATTTAATTTGTAGTCTTGTTTTGTAAACCCTAACTTAGTTTTGTCCGCAGTTTTTACAACCCCTGTTTTGGCATCAATAGCAAAGTTTGAAGAGTCACCGCTCTCAAAGGCATATAATATCGGGTCATTATCTTCGTCTTGTGCCTGAACTGTCGTGATGACAGTTCCTGGCAGCACATTTTCTGAGAGACGAACAAGAACAGAACTTGTTTTAAACTTTGGGCTATTATCATTCACATTCTGAAGAGAAATACGGACATCCGCCGCTGCTGACTGCACCGAGGTTCCAGAATCAGTTACTTTTACTTGAAAGTTGTAATACTGTTTCTTGTCATAATCAAGCGGCTTGATATTACGGATCTGACCAGTAATAGGGTCTACTCGGAATATGTCATTATATTTATCTGAGGAATATGTAAGAACTCCACCCGCACAATGACATGTTCTACCACAGTCGCAATCAGTGGCCGAAACAGTAAGCAAAAGGGAATTGATTTTAACATCCTCGCGAATAAGGGGACTACGGTACTCTACTTTAGTGAACTGTGGTCTATTATCGTTCATATTCAACACTTGCACAATTACGCTAACCTCTGAAGACAAGGGCGATGCACTTATTTCTGAAGCTCTAACACGAAGAGAAAACACTTCTCGAACTGTTTCGAAATCTAGTTGTCCTTGCAATAACAATCTTCCCTGTGAGTCAACAGCAAACCGATTTTGCGCGTCGCCTTTCACTATTGAATACTGAAGACGAATTCCTGACAAACTTCGTGCCGAAATAACTCCAATCAGAAATTCGCTTGGAGAGTTTTCTGGAACTTGAAACTGATAAAGTGAAGACGAAAACACAGGAGGATCATTACCAGTTTTGACAAATATATGAACGATCTTACTTGATTTCTGTGGCATGCCATAATCAAAGGCCCTAACAGATATGTTATACCAATCCATGTTAAGACCGTATCTTGACGTTTTTATTTCCTGAGTATTTGGGTCAATTGAAAAGGGCATATTTGGTGTCACAATTTCAAATCCAATTTTTCCAGCATTTCCACTATCTGGATCCACTGCACTGAGCTGATATACAGTTGTACCTGGCTGTGCATTCTTATTGACTTTTCCTACATGAAGTTGAGAGAAAGCCAATGTCAGATGCTTCAAATACAAAATAACAAAAACTATATCCAAATGACGCATTACTACTGTTCAAAAATATCGATCTAAAACAAAATAACACCGCGATTTACAGGTCAGGTAAGCTGAACATTAAATCCTTCCTTAAGTGTCATTCAGTCAAATCCATGTCAGAAACTGCAGGACAACTTCCATTCCACTTTTATCAAAACCTGACTTCATGCATATTTAATATAGTTTGTGACCCTCTAACTGAAATAAATCTCCCCTACATGTTCTGGAGAATAAATCTTCGGCGATGGTCAATCAAATGAAAGCAATTATGAACATGACATATATACTTCATTCAAATTATTTAATCAATAAAAAGTTATACAATCAATCGTCTTGTGTTTCGTGAAAAGCTTTGTCTGGTTCTTGTATAAGATGAAGTAGCAGACCAGTCGTCATATAGAAGTCAGTAAATAGCAACCACCGCTGAAGTAAAATGTTCTTCAAAGGCTATCGAGTCCGTTCAATAGGTCCATTAAGTGTTATTGTACCCAGAAAAAGTTCTGTTGGCCTTTCTCATATTACTACATATAACGACAGAGATGTCTACTATATTCTTTCCATGAAAGCCTTTGTGAAATAACGGCCTGTGAAAATGACCTATGTTCGAGCAATACAAAAATGCGAAAAACAAGACTATTGTTAAAACATCATTAAATAACATCAAATTCTTGAGAAAACATTACATCCGGATAAAAATGAACCAGCTTCCTTAAGAAGCAAAAAGATTATCTCTTGTGCTGTGGTGGTGATAACAGCTAAAACTTCAACTAAACGACTAAGCTAGTTAAAATAAACTGCTTAGAACATGCCACTGTTTTACATTAACAAATAAAAAATAGGACTTGACCCAAGTGATTTCTCAGTGATTGGAAACAGAACTACACTGAAGGTTAAGGTAAAACAAAATGCTCTAAAACCGCTCTTAAGTGTTCATATTTTTAAAAAACAGGCAAGTCATGAAAAAAAGTCAGAGAAATAGACTAAACAGTTTACATTTACAAACCCCATAAAAGAAAATATCTGGTAATGTTTATTAAATGGTTTCTTCTGGTACTATATGTTTACACTTAAGTACAATACACCCGGAAGGAAGAGTTGTGGGCCAACTTTCCGCAAATAATTCTCCTTCGTAAGTAAATATAAAACTTCAACGTAAGGTATATGGTTTCAACTTAAGTCAATCCATAGCACTGTTTATCCGTCTCAGATAGCGTGGCTAAAAATAAAAGCCGTTGAGACCATAGGGTCAAATATTTGGTTAAGTCGATGTTTCTGTACATTTGTCAGAACACTAAATGATGCTCCTATGATCCTATTCATTGACATAAACATCCATATAACGTTTAACAAGTCTAAAAGCTACCATTTGTTTTCAAATACAAAAATTATGCAACTTCTTCCTTCGAGTCAAAATTCCTTTCTTTGGCCCACTAACCTGAAGCCAGGAAGTCCCTATTCCTATGATAATAACGTCTGGTAATCACAATTCTTCGAATAAGACCACGAATAAGACATCTACAGCCCATAGACAGGTAAAGAACAGGCGTCCAATATAACACATACCGAATGAACTTACGTTCTTTCTATGCAGCAACGCATAATCCTTAATAGAAATTCACAAACAATACATGACATTCAACATACATGTTATGTGTCACAGTTTAAGTTACAGTGTTTCTTCAAGTTGCTTGGTGTTGTATAGGGGCAGGTAATACTTATTACACGGCGTCGACGTCATAAAGGGGCCCTTTCCTTCTTTCTTTTTCTTTCCTTTTTCCTGTCCTTCTGTCTTTCTTTGCACAGACACGCAGACACGGTTGCAAACAAACACAGAGCCAAATATTCATATAGAAGCAGTCCAACAAAGATAGGAATGCTGGTAGCTCCGCCTCTTAAGAGTCAAGTATCACAGAACATTTTTCATCTTGGTTTAACGAATTAAGTCTAAATTAAATCCCAATTTCTAAGCCATTTTCGCCAAAAATAAAATTTAACCTGCGAGTGGTATTGTCTTGACAAAATTTTACTTTAAAGTGACCGGTTTCGTACAAAAAGTGTTGACAATTTTTTGAAATGGTTGCATTTAAACTATTTTTTCTTAAGTATTACCTTGTGTTCCATGTATTATCATTTTACCTATTCGCCAATATTATATAAGTTAATCCTTTTCAATCAGAAAAGGAATCCAATATAAACTGACAACAATACTTCTATTTCTAGATCATATATATTACGATAAAAATTCTAAAACACAAGTATTTTGGTTCTGTACAAACAATGACTCCGAAAAAAAGGTAAGCGTATTCTATACATTGGGCACTCACAATGCATATTGGGTAATTTAACGTAGATTTTCATTTCATTTTCAAATCAACTGAGTTTTTAACTGTAAAAAATCACGAAACTGATGACGAATTTGCATTCGCTCTTTCAAATATCAAATGTGGCACAAATTAAGAAATGAATAACAAAAAAGATATAATTTTCGTAAATGAATACACATGGATAAAAATGGTGCTGGATCAATGATTCTTAAGACTAATTAATGGTTAAGATAAATGTTTTACGGTGTTTGGTTTGAAATGCCTGCAGTGCCACAAAGCACACCGAAAAAAAAATGACGAAAAGACTATAAACTTAACGAAAAAAATAAAAACAGGAAATATGGAAAAGTGACAAAAGAAAGTAATATTTTCACTAATTGTTTTCAACTTTTGTTCATACTAAAAACGTTGCTTTCAAAGAACTTTTGCTGCCTCCCTGTAGGTTATCCTCGAGGTGTAATGAAAAAACACTCGATAAAGTCAAACACCAAAGTCCTTTGGAACTATGTCAATTTTGGTTTTCTACAATTAGATCTGTGCTGGCCACATCTTTCATTCATATTCTGTGACAGACAATGCCATCTGTAAATTCTGTACCTCTATTGGCCAGTTTGGTAGACTTAACCAATGACTATAATTGCTTTTGTTTCTAGTCTTGATTCTACTGGGAAAAGTTTGTGCGTCGAATATCACCAGTTGAGCACAAATTAATCCCTATCAAACATCGGCGGTAGATACCAAGGAAACTACCCTTAAATAAAATATTATACCCTAAACAAATAACAAAGACAGCGACAAACACTGTTCTTACGCCATTTAGCTTCTCAGCAGATGAGGACTTCGTGCAAGTCTGATGCATGCATTATCGTGACAGGTCAAAAATTTTATTTTCTATCTCAATTCCGAGGGTATCTCAATGGATTGCAAACCTATGCTTCAGGCAGGATTTACTCCGGGCTAAAGCAAATACTTGATTGGTCAATAAAACAAAACTCTAAACTATCCAGTTACATCATAGCCAAATGAACTGACCTCGCATGCGTTCATGACCAGAAGATTTACAGAAAAAAATATACTGAATAATCAATATCTGAGACGCAGCAGATGTCCCATGCGCCGAACATTAATATTTTATAAAACTTTTCTTGGAGCTTCTGTGCAAGGAGAAATAACCGAAGATAAGCAGTCGGCCTAATTCAACGGGTTTCTATACAACCAAATCACACACAGAGTTATACTGATATTATGAATAATAAATAGTGAGGCTTCATTTCCTAACAAATTGAGGAGTTAAAAGCAAAATTCTATAATACAGTCATGACTGCTTAAATATACGTAAGGCCTATCTTAACAAAGGACTTCGGTGAAGCCTTACTAACACCCAATGCAATCGCAAACTGTTTTGTATTCTTAATCCTGAGTACTATCATGTCAGCCTTCATTTAAATAAATAAAGTAAAGCTACTGTTTTTAATGGGCAGTGGTTGTTAGGTTAGACAAGCACGGCAAATGTACATTTCAAAGCAGGTACTCTTAGTGAAGCCAACTCCAAACTTTTCATTCAGATTTTGTGTCGTTGTACAAACGAGGGTCTGATCTAATGCATTTTTTAATGACATTAGGATAATTTGAAGGAGCAAAAACGTTTTGAAAACAGGGTTTTTAGTGTTTTTATCTCACTTTGATCACAAGGATCTTGAAAAAACTTTAAACTCTAATGGAAACCCTTCTGTAAACTAATGACCATATCTCTTATTTCAAACTAGTTCGAAAAAATTGGACGAGATAAAGGTTTAAAAATTCTTTAAAAATCACAGTTTCCAAATTGAATTGGAATTGGAAAGAATTGGAAAATCGAGTCCGTTGTTCATCACATCACTTTTTCTCGAAGATGTGACTCGCGTTTACACAAAATAGTCCAAAATGGAACAAAAGATCTAATATCATTCTGTTGGTCTAGGGTAAAAGATTACAAGTAATACACTCAAAACATTTCAAAATTAAGTTATAGTAACGTTCCATCAAAGAAAAATTATTCCAATGAGATCAAAAGTGGATTTTGACCACTTTCAATCTTATTATTTAACCTAGCAATACCTTATGATATCCGAAATTCTTCACCTAAATAAATGGTATTTTTATTTGAGCTGATAAACCGCCTATATTCTAATATTTTGATCGAATATATTGGGGTAATTAATACAGATCGAAGGGTTTCATATCATCCTCAAAAGCATTAGGCAAGTTAAAAGTCAACCAAACATAAGCATCAAAAGGAAACCTCGATAGTAACAAGGTTTGCACATCTAAAGAATCTATAAAATGATAACTGTTTTACTGATGCTCATTATGAAAAGGCATAAATCTTCTTTTCTTGGAAACTCTCCTGTGTTTCTTCAATGGATTATCTCTTTTGATTCTCCTACAGTAACCAGCCAACATGTTAATGTTCTATCTTCCCTTATAACGTTCCTACTTGCTTAAGATCTTGGTGAAACTGATTAAGGTGACTGAAAAATAGTGTACCTTGATACTCATATAACAGTCAAACCTGTATAAGACGGCCACTTTTGGAACCAAGAAAAGTGGTCTCAGAAAGGTTGTCGTCTCATACAGTAACTATTATGTATATAAGAAGTAGCTTAGGTGGGCCCAATGACGGTCATTTTAGACGATTGGTCGTTTTATAAAGGTGCCCGTTTAAGGAGGTTTGACTGTAAATCAAGTTGGGAAGGCCATGTCTTTTCACTGACCTCGCCATAGTTTCAGCTTTACGATTACCAAGTAAATTGTGTACAACATCAATAGCTGTAGTCCCTGCACCCTCTCCTTCCTCTAACGTTGAGCCAATGAAATCCTCCTCATCAATCATTTTCTGTATTCAAGTATCGTCAAAAATACCGGCTTATACGTTTTCCTCACTAAGGCCGGGAAATTATGGGCTTGCGTATCAGAAACACTGCCTTTCTTTATCAAGAACTCTTACAAATTGTCTCACGAGGCCAATTTGACGTAAAATGGCTGCAAAATGCACTTAACTCGTCTGTCTAACGCTTCATTTATGATGTTTTGCTCCCCTAAGAGGAGATGTTCTGATTCTCCAGTCCTTCTG
Organism: Morbakka virulenta; assembly: GCA_003991215.1. Taxonomy (NCBI): domain Eukaryota; kingdom Metazoa; phylum Cnidaria; class Cubozoa; order Carybdeida; family Carukiidae; genus Morbakka; species Morbakka virulenta. Next base: position 541,230 of record RDPX01000292.1, on the reverse strand, counting down.
GGCCCATTGTTTATGGCGTGCCAAGCTATCCCAGTACCAAAGAAGGCATAGGTATTGGTATAACCTCCTTGCTGGCCAGGTAAAAAATCCACCATTTTTAAATCCCATCTGTGATCCATCTTTGTTTATTATAGTCCAACAAAAAACACACACAGTTCTTACTTCGTTATAGCTTTCGTTAGCATGCACTGAATGGGTAATAGGTATAGAACCTAAAACATTACTAATATGAAGTAACACATCCTTCAGACTTTGCTTTGATGAATAAAAAAAGTTCAAATTGGTCATAAATTTGAATTTTAGAAAAGGATGTTTAGTGATACGAAGATACGAAATAGTGCAATTTCCATTGAGATAGTTCCCTGAAGACTGCCACGGGGTGAATATCCAAATGTGAAACAGGCAATATGGTAGATGGCAGGCTTTGATATTTAATTTGGTGTCGATTTTTTCTTGTTGAAACCTTTCATTTCCACCAACCAAAAATGGCAGTCAGTTGTGTGATTTGATGGTTCACGCCACAACATAATGTATTCCAAATCTTAGATGACGATTTTGTTTTTCAGAAGCTCATAAATGAAGCAAGCTGTAACAAATGAACCAAACTGGATGTGGTGCCTTAGGCTTGTCTTGATCTCCCAGTGGCATCCCCAAATATGCTACGTATGCCCTTTTTGACCAAATCTGGGATTTTTTTTTCTGAAGAAAATGTATACTTTCCACAATTGTAACAGAAACGACCTGGACTGTTTCTACAATATCGTCTACTATCCTACTACAAATCTGAAAAAACATTTGAAAGGTTCAAAGGTAAATATTAGTAAAACCTAAATGGCTTCAAAGGAAGTCTAGGACTGCACGGCTACCGAAATGGAGTTGAATACCTGTGAAGCTTTAGAGAATTAGATCATCGACTGATAATCCTTAAAGTCTTTGTGGTGAGCCTAGTGAAGCTTATAATTTCTTTTGGGAATAATTAAAATACTTTTATTTGAAGTGATAGCCACTTTGATGTTGAAAAGCGTCTTACGAACAATATTATTTCCATGCATTTCAATGTGAGATTAGGCATTCCGGCCTATTTTGACCCTAATAGGCACTATCGTTAGCGACAAAACCTAATATGATGGGGCAAAATGGCCTTGACTTTCAAAATCAGCGTGAAAAAAAACACAAAACATGTGCCCACTGCCTAGTAACTAACATTTTGGTCAAAAATTAAAAGTTGAACAGTGTAATATAGCATGTTAAAAAATGCACTTACCCTGAAAAGTCTTCATAGTAAACGATGGCGCATTGTCGTTGGCATCAGTTACACTAATACGTAAGTCGTAATTGACGTATTGGTTAGTTCCTTTCTTACTCTCTTGCACTACTATACGATATGATTTTTGTGTCTCATAATCCAGTGAAGACGCGAGGGATACGTCTCCGTTGCTTGTGCTGATCGTAAATGGTTGGGTACGCGGGTACACAATGGAGTATTCCGGCACAGTATATTCACGAGGCAGGTTGGTGACAATAGGTCCTGTCTTTTGTGACCAATTTTCATCTACATTCGCTCTAACAGCCCCTTGTCCACTTTTGAAATTTGCAAGTATAATACGAACTGTTGCGGAAGTACTCTTCCCACCAGTGTCGGTTGCAACAACTTTGAATTCTTTGACCACAGGTAAACTAGCCAAGGACTGACTCGAATGAATGACTCCTAAAACAGCAAAACTCTGGTGTTATTTTCTTTTAGCAGCACAAAAGTAAATATGACTATATATTACTTCAAACAATCAACAGTAAATGTTTACAGCTTTAATTGAACAATATTTAATTACAAAATCGTACCTCTGGAGGTTTCAAAACAGAATCATCCCGTTAAAAAATTGGATCAGACGGGAGAATGGGATAACAACAGTAATTTAGCTCGACCGATCAGCCTTGTCTAAGAATGGTAAAAAAAACTTTACTCTCTACACGGGTTAAGTGTGTTGTTTTTCGTTTTTTCTTTCATGTCGTTTTTCCCATAATGATCTGACTCGTCCCATGCTATTGAGAAATTAAGAGTTTGTTCACTCAAAGAACGAAATCATGATCCACTTTGCCCCAGAAAGCCTCGAAACGCGACTTTGACGTCAAACGTATCTCTGAGTATCCATATAATACTGTTAAACATGAAATTTTAACTTAACATTAAAAAAAAAGCTCTAATGACAGCCAACAGATGTGCCAATTAATTCCTTATTACCTGTAACTACAAAAGTGTAATACTATTTATACAACCACCTATTTTACCTTCATAAATTAAATTTTTGCAACGCTTTTGCAAACTTGAGTAGTCTCTTGCATTCAGTGTTTTGATTACCAAACCCCTTAATTACCAAACCATCATAACCATCAGCCAGCCTATCAATGTGACTATTAAAGTTGCCACAAGTAAAGTTCATCACCAATGCACTGTATTTAGCTGTTATGTTTGTAGGATTTGGAAAAAAACCTCTTTGACATTGTTGTCAAGAACTCCATATGAACATATACTGTCACAATGCATTCACCAACACTGAGTTTGATTACCATAATTTGATCTGATATGCATTCTACCTCAAAGACATGAAAATTCCTATTAAACAATTTACGCTACATGAAACGAAACTCTTGAAAGTAGGTCCAAGATACTAAATGGAAAATGAGATGTTTGTCGAGTAAATGGACTTACTGTAACACAAACCCGTCTCCAAACTTATAAAAAAGTAGAAGACGTCTCTTAACATATTTCAAGAACTCTGTTTGTACTCAAACTAGTCCTTGACCCAACTGTCAGTCAACATATTTGATGGCGCTGTTCGTTGTATATGCGCCTTCCGGCATAACAAGAAGTTGGAGTAGGAGACAGTGTTTCTGTCCTGCTTCCGAAATTGTCAATGGCAAAATATTTGGAAAGCAGTGTTCTTTCTCTACACTGTTAACTATTTTTCTCTTTTTTTAACGTATTGTATATGTGCACAAAACTCACTGCATGTTAGAGTTTTAATTCATACTGGCAGCCCCGACCTTTTTCATGCGGTCTGTACAAAGCCCGAAGAAGACAAACCATTTGACGCAAACACCAGTAATTTATAAATCAAAGTGGAAGGCATTTAAGCAAGCTGGTACTCGCTGTGGTTTTTTCTATTTATTTCGATGAACTATGGCTTGATGCCATTGGAGCGAAAAATGGAAATTTATTGCAGTAATACATTGTCGTTGTACCTCTCTTCTCGGGAATATATATATATATATATATATATATATATATATATATATATATATATATACGCAATTAGCTTCTGTGAATCACAAGNAAAAATTAAAAAAACCAAATTAAAAATTTAATCCCGAACCTGTCCCGGAAAAACCTCCCCCCCCCCCCCCCAAATTCTTAAATGTGTAAATAACATTTACAAACAAAAATCGTGCTCTTAAAAACGACAGTGTCAAGTAGCCTTCATTATATATTACGACTGAAATGATGTAGGTATGTGGAACTAGATCTGATATTACCAACACAGCATATTCGCTGGTAAAGTGTAGTTAAATAGGACATACCTGTCTGGTAAATGATGAAATACTGGCGTGCATCGGCATCCTCAATTGCGTAGGTCAGAGAGTCTCCGACATCTCTGTCGATACCACCAGTGTCTACCACAACTGCCCGAGTTGGCAAATTTCGTGCGATAACAGCTTCAATAAGTCCTTCCTTGGCTTTACGAAATTCTGGGTTATTGTCATTTACATTTATAACATTGATGACAACTGTAGCAGAGGAGGTCCTTTCACTTGAATCCATTGCCAAAATAGAAAGTGTATATTTTGTTCGGACTTCAGCATCAAGAGTCTTGAATGCATAAATTTCATCAGTTCCTTTTCGAATCATAAACGTGTCATCAATATTTCCACTTCTGATAGAATACGTAAGTGTATCCAAACTAATCGCGGTTGCTCTGCCGATTGTCTTACCAGTTTGACTATTCTCTGTTACGTTGAATTCGAAAAGCGGTAGTGCAAACTTTGGCTCCCCGTCCCTGGTTACAGTCCTGATTACGACGGTCGCTTGACCGCTTTTTGCTGGTGTACCTCTATCGGTGGCTTTGGCAATGAGATTAAACGATTGCAATTCAGTATATAGTGCGACCGGTTTTTTTAGGGTAATAATACCTGTTGTGCTGCCAATTTCAAATAAATCATATCTATTATTTAATATCTCGTATCGCAAAAGTCCATTTAAACCACTGTCGTAATCTGTGGCGTAAACTGTTAGCACACTTGACTGAGCGGGAGCATCACTAGGAATCTGGGCTTCATAAACACTGCTAGAAAATACTGGCGCCTCGTCATTGGAATCCAATACCTTCACACGAAGTTCCATTAGTGCTGTTCGGAACAAACGAAATAACATTAGTTAGCTTTCAGTCAAACTTCCTTGTCAGGAGTCATAGAACATATGTCATGTAAATCCTATGAAGAATCAGCAGTTAACAATATTGCCTGCGTTACAAATACTAACGAAAGTAAAATGGCGTCGTGGCAAAAATTAACGTAATACAATGCTCTAAGAACTCGCTCCAGTGCTAATTTTCGAACAAAATCAAAAATAATTTTGCTGAAACAACCTAAATTCTGTGGTACGGGGAAAATTAGCTAGGTACTCCGGGGAAAATTAGCTAGGTACTCCGAAGAAAATTTTTAAATTATTTGTTAATTCATCGCACTAATATAAATATATACTAATAATTGTGAATTTACGATAATAGAGTGCTCAATGCTACCAGACCGATTGTGGCTATGGTTTAAAACAAAACGAATAGGTAAAATTTAGCAGTAACTCAAAGTTTCATGTTTCTTCAACAATTATCAAACTGTATATGACAACAACAGAAAATTAGAATACTGATATACTATATAACACAATGCTGATCAATACCCGCATGGGAATAGAGCCTAAATATAAATAGTGTATATTTCGGCATAAAGAAATATCAGACTTTGAGCTAATGATAAAGTATACCTATTTGTCTTGTTTTATATCAAAACTACAATCGCTCCGGAAAAATTGAGCACTCTCTATGCTGAAGTTTACAATTATTCGTATATTTATGCCCGCATTGTGTTCAGCACTCTTTCCTGAATTCTTTTATAAACATAGTTTTGGCAAAATGAATTAACTTTGACTACTCTTTAAAGAACATCCCAATACCATCAAGGCATGAGTACATCAAGACGCAAACTGAGAAAGTGGAAAATTTCCTAAAGCGATTACGATGGAAAAGTTTATTTTTGCAAGAAAAATGGAAAGGATTAGACAAGCAACAAGATCGTTCTTTGTGCGAAGTTAAATCGGGAAAAGCTTCTTCCCACAGCATGACCTTCTCGTCGGATTTGAGCATAATATGTACGATATGATTCGTAAAGTTAAATTCCGAAAACAAAAAAACCCGGCTTATTAAGAAAGCTTCGTGATGTTAAAAAAAGGATGCAACAATCTTCTAGTTTTCGCCTATAAAACAAGTAATATCTATGAAGTCACACTTAAATACAACAAACTGCACTACAATAATATTACTAAATTGTACTAAATGGCCGACTTCACTATTATGAAATTCATCGACCACGATACAAAACGATTTTAAAACAGTATAAATCCAAAAAATAAAATGTAATGCTTGATGGCCATCAACCTACATTACCCTGAAAGACCACAAGGAAAACTTTAGGATTAAAGTACCGTGTATATTGATCAACCCTGCAAAATCAGATATAGGAGTTGTATCAAAACGACACCTTCCGAACATACATGCACATGTGCGGAAGAGTACCGGTGCAAAGCAATAGTGAAATTCGCAAGCTGATATAGATTCCTTCAAAGCTATCCCTAACAAACGTGAAGCAAAATTTATTGAATCCGGCATAACAGAATTTCATCCGTCCATTAAAGAGCCTTACTAGAGCAGGTAATTAATTTTGCAAAAGCAAAAACAATAATTCCAGGTGAAGCGATGAAAATAATCAAGCTCGCCAGAAAATCACTGTTGTTTAACCAAGGAGACATTAGAAGGGAAATGGTAACCACCCATTGTTTAGTGTCACCATGGGATCATGCGATGATGCTGAAACCTGTGAATTAATTGCCTTCTACTTGTTGAATAAACTAAACTGTAATAGAAAGAGACCAAACCATCGCCCCTGCCTGAGGCAGGGGCTATGGTCTTTCACTATTTCGTAACGCCAATGTCCCCAAAATCGATCAAATGCGAAAGAATATTATTAAATTATATATTCAGACGTGAAGGATTAAATATCACGATTGATGCTAACTCAAAACTCAATGGCTTTTTAGATGTAATACTTAACCTCGAAACCGGAAAATACTCTCCTTATAGAATAGCAAAGGATACCACTAACTATATTAATGCTAGTTCTAACCACCCGCCCAATACCATATATATATATATAAAGGTCCTTTAGCTTAACCAAGGCTCTGAAGCCAATTTACTGATTTCTTTCCTCTACCAATTCCATCTCCGAAAACATGTAAAAAGCTTAGTAACGGCGAAACAAATTTGGCGTGGAATTTCCATGCAAGTGGGCAGGGTTCGAACCGCGAACCGCGAACCTCTTCTATAGTAATCTGTTGATTTATCCACCCCACCACTAATGCACAAAGATATGTTTTGTGCACTGCCTAAAAATGAGTGACTTTTGAAATAAAACGTCACTCATTGCTTGACATTTCAGTGTAAATTCTTAATGTAAGGAATTTTACCAAAGTCAATATGCCATCAGCTCATGTCAATGTAAAACACGTCTGTTTTACTGTAAAAAGGTCTCTTGGCACTCATGCTGGATCTATGGCATCAGTTTGCCAGCAGAAACCTGAGCTGCTGACATGCATTAGAGGAACAACTCCAAGGCCCCACGGCAAGCCTCCAGCGGGCTGCTGCATTCGTCAGAGCAAAAGATGTTGCTGTCTGAGTGATCGACGACGAAGAAGAGGAATAACAGATTAAAGATGCAAGTCAGTTGTTAACTACTGTAACAAACGTCTATCACAGATGAAGAATCGTAAGAATTGTAAAAGCAGAAATCGTCATTTACCGGAATCAAAGCTAAGAGTATGGTTTATCAAATACATGTGAACAAAATACGTAAAGAACTCCCCTGTGACTTGAGAAGAAACTACTAAGATGAAACATCTTTTGAGTGATTCTGGTAAAGCATTTATAAGTAAATCCTTGTTTATGGTGTGCTGATGAAGGATATTTTTCTCGTAAATTCAATACATCAATATGTATGCCACAGGTCTCTATACATATATTTTTCTCGCATAGTGGAAAATCCCTCGAACAGTTTTACATAAGTGGATGGGAAAAAGGAATTTTCTAGTCACAGATCTGAACTCAAAACAAAAAATGGTTGTTTCAACTTGGCATCAGGGCAGGGCTAAAAGACAGGAGGTATAATTTAGCGGTCAACGCTGGGTAGTTCTGCTAGTGTTAATTAAATCCAATATCAATTTGGTTGGTGCATCTCCTCACTGACTCCTGTAAAAATACAGTCTTCACTATGCGTGCAAATACGACGCTTTTACAACTTCTAGTGCACTGTCATTCTTCACTCAATCGATTTGGCGTCTTCAGTAACGTTAGTTAATTTTGGGTTAACAATATTTTCATAAATAACATGATAATACATTAAAGAAAATGCTATTAAAAGCTCAATCGATTTTGTGAAACCAAAATATCATTATTTAATGTTAATGTTAATGTCTGTGATAAAACCCAATGCTCTATTAATCTTCTCAATCACAATAGCGTAAATTGACGCTGACTTAATATCACTGGGGTTTATTAAATTACCAACAGGTGGAATAACAACAGGTAAAAAATTAATCTCTCTTTAACAACTCGTTAGGTGGAAAATGCTTCGTGATTGTGTATTTACATCTGACTTTTAAAAATAACCTTTAATCATTTTTTTCGTAAATAATACAGATAGTATTTCAATGTGAAAACAAAACTTTTATCAGCAGACAGCAAGTAATTCGAGTTAACAGGTTCCGAGAAACGTTTTGGGCTAATAGAATAGGCAGAAAGTCTTCATCCTTCTAAAGTATTGCCAAAATATATCTTTTGTGTCTTAAAAAATTAACACCATATCATCACTTAAGCACATTTTTAGCTGTTAGGGTGTTTGAGCACTAACGCAGAGTCCGTACAAATGTACAGCACTTTACACAAAAACCTTTTTTCTGTCTGTCTGTCTGTCACTAAATGTATGTTGTATGTGAACGTGTATATATATATAAGCTGTGCTCCTTCATCTTGGGGTAGGTGACGGTGTCCTTAAAGTTTTAAAGTGTACGACACTCACTGGTCTTGTAATGGGTTGAGCACTTGAGTACATTATAGTCTCTTGTAGATAAGAGCATGTCCACCACCCTCCAACATCCTCTTAATGACAACTGAAGGGGTCTTGGTTTTGAATCCAGACATTCATATGTTGCAAGCTATGCCGATGAGCTGTTGAACAGAAACAGTGTCTGCAGATTGAACTATGCACGTGTGTGAACGTGTGTATATGTGTGTGTATGTATGTATGTATGTATGTATGTATGTATGTATGTATGTATATAAGTATGTGAGTATGTATGTGTGGTGTGGTGTGGTGTGGTGATTTCAACACCAATCCACCAGGTCCCCACGCTGTGGATCGAGGAAGGGGCTCCAGATATGAGGATTAGCAGTGAATATGGAAATAAGGCGGACCCGGGGGAAAAAAAGGTTGCCCTTTGGCAAAGCACAGCACCAATAAGCCACCCGGGTCACGAATGAAGATATCGGCAGTAGGATATCGGATGTGCAGCTTGCGATCATCAACAAACCGATGCTATGGTAACTACAACACGTCAGGCAGATGAACGAATTATCGTCAATGATGGAGATGAATGTGCTTCAATGGAAGTTACTGCGTTCGGGAGTGAGAGAAACCTTGGTTGCCGTTCCACTATCTCTCAAAGAGAAGGTCACTTTGACATAAAACATGGAAAGGTTACTCAGTAAAACCTCCGGCTGATATAGTTATCAGTTATCTTGCACTTGCTTGTCATTGGACAATAACTGTGGATGGTCACCAAGGTGATATATATGTAGTACAAGCATGTATGATTGAAATCTTTTATGTACAGATATCTCTTTAAAAGTCCTGTGGTGATGGAGTAGTAGCGACATGTACAGGCTGAACAGGTTGGAGGTATGCAGTCACGATTCTGCGCACAGGCGGCTCAAATCTTATCTTAACATCGTTGTTAATCCTGCTGAATAGGAACTAACTTGGGTGGAGCTCTTTACGACTAAGCAGCCCTTTTTAGAAACAACAGTACCAACCCAGATCGTGGGAAGTTCAAGATTCGTAATAAAGCTTATTTTCATGCAGCTCCAAATGCATGTATGCATGTATACATGTATACATGTATGTATGTATGTATGTACGTATCTATGTATTTTTGTTTGTATGCATGTGTGAATGTATGTATGTATCCATGTATGTATGCATGTATGCACGTATGCATGTAACCATGTATGTTTGGTGTATGTATTCATTTCTAAGTTCATCAAACATGTCAATCTCAAACTTAGTATGTGCAAACACTAAAAAGCCAGCTTTCCAAATGGGAAAAACATGACATGCCAAACATTTGGTTGTCCACTGTTCTCAAGGTATTTCACATCAGCCATATCAATCTAAAGATGCAAAGTGCCAAGGTGCACACGATGCAGACATGCCGAAAAGCTCATACCCAGCCTTAAGTGAAGTAAGCAAAGTCACCATCTGGTCCAAAAAGAAGTATGGAAACGGCCAAGCATGTTTATCGCCCAGCTGATTTTACATAGACCAAGAAAATGTCTGCATCCATCTACTGTATGTGTCTTATCCTCGGCTTGTTTGAAGAGCCAGCCCAGTGCATGCTGGTTCAGACAAGATATAAAAGAGGATGCAGGAAAATGACGACAGGGTGCTTAGCATTTGTAAAGACGCACAAATAACAACAAAAAATTATTAATGATATACAGGGCAGAATAAAAATACTTACAAAAAAGAGATTTTGCTGATTTATCCTGAACCTTTATTGTAATAATATGCATATCAAGCTCCTCGAAATCAAGAGAGTTTGCCAATGTTACCACACCAGTGTCCGGTGCTATTTTAAATCTTCCAGTACTGAACTGGTCATTAGCTACTTGATAAATACTATATGTCACCTGTTGATTTGTTCCATAATCCGCATCTGTGGCGGCCGCTGTGTATATAACAGTACCTTTATCTACAGGATGGAATAGTATATCATATTTAATATCTAAAGAAAACGCTCGGGTATACATCAGCATAACACAAGATTCTAAAACTGCACTGGTATCAGTTCAAATAAAAAAAACTGTAAAAAAAACTATACAGCCCAAAACCAAAAGGTATTTGTGGCATCCTGACGATTTTTTGGATACCAAAATATTAAATTTTCCAATATTGTCATAAAGACAATTCAAATTTTCCGAAACTTCCTCCGGAAAACGTTTTTCGTTGTAAACAATAAGTAACCTGTAGTTACATGTAGGCGTTTGACAGCCATATTTCATTAGATGCCACCATCTCTTTCTACAGCTTTTATTCTTTTATCCTTTGTACACAAAAGCCATCAAAAACCTACAAGATTTCAGTAGGGTTTTTTAAATTAAAATGGAGGTCGCTATTTGCAAAAATACCAGATATCTAAGTAAGAACTGTTGGGTACAGTTTCAATATTAGTTAAAGTTATACCAATCTAGCTAAATAGTTAAATGAAATTATTTTAACAAAGTGAATATCAAACTCTAATTTTTCGAATCGTGTGGTAATGTACTCTATCCTCCCTAAGGGCATCTAATATTAGTCGTGGCAGTTGTTTTCAGTGGAAAGGAACCAGGAATGAGTCGTTACTGTAATGGGCTTGCTTTCTTGACTGTTAAACAGGCTTGGTCTTACCATCCTCTAATAAATCTTGATTTTGTTTGACGGAATATATCTATTAAGCCAGATGTTTTCAACAAACTGATTTGTATTTTAAACCGCTCTTTATACCCCCTCTTTTAAATGATCCAATTACCAAAATTAGTAAACTCCAACCAATTGACGAAAGAGTTTGGTTAACAGCGAACAGATTAGAAGCGTTATACTGGAAATTTAAATGAGGGCCAGTAAATATAATTAATAATGTATTGTATAGGTGGCCGCGTATCTGCCATTTTTTCAACTTTAATGTACTGCACTTGAATTGTTATTAAAATGATTACCAATAGCTATGATGAAGACGAGTTTTTAAGGGTATGGCGAGAAAATTTAAAAGGATATCGGCAAAGACTGGAAAGTATTAGTGAAGAACATCAGGGAAAATCAGATGTCGTAAATGACACAGCTGATTATGCACATCTTTGACTAATTGTTGAGATCATACCTTGGCTACTTTATCTATTTACAGTTTTAATAGTATTTTCAGTGTTATTCCGTTCACTACTTCATATTCTACAAAGGTACATATATTTCCGTAATGCAATGTTGCTCTAAAAATTGCTCTTTTTTTTCTCTTGACTTGAATCCTAGCAATTCGGTTTTCAATTTTTACCAAGCTGTCAGCTTTCATGTTTCTTATCTATTTTTCTAGTAGTCTCATTTTCTTAAAAACAAGTAAGGGGGGTGAAAATTCTAGCCTTTATTTTCTAACTGCTGTTTTTTTATATTGGTGTTATCTTCGTAAAATTGTATCAATAAATTCTTCCTTTTCTCTGCATTTTTAAACATCATATACCCTTCAGTTTGCTTGTACCTTTAACGCCTATGCTTCATAAAAGATTACACAACATATAGCCACTAGATACAACCTAAAAGTTGAACTATCCCAGCAAACCTATGAAAAAAAACAACTGCGGGCTTTGTAACTGAGGATGATTGGATACCAAAAAAAGTATGTATTGAAACTTTATTGTAAAAAGCTAGGAGCTTCTGAGAAAAGCGATATCCTGTGATTACAATTCGCCCCATTTACAAAAACAGTCTACGAAAAATTTTGAGTCATATCTACGGAATCTGCAACCAAAAGGCAAGTCTTCATGGCATCAAGGCCGCTTTGTTAAAGCAGATCAGTTGCTAGTTTTCATACCCAATTATGGAATTCGTAAAAACCTTTGTACTTACTTTGGGATTCAGGCATTGTTCTCTGTATTGGACCAACACCATCTTTGAAAACCGGCGCATTGTCATTATCATCATACGGGATAAGTATGAACCTTGATGATGTATTTCGGTAACCAAGGGACATATCCACAAGAAGTTGAAAGCTATTCACTTTAAGTGAGTCCCGATCAACATCTTTTTGAACATAAACAGCCCTGCAGTTTAAAAAAACGTTGCACATTACAGTCTTAATAACTAATAATTTAAGTTGCACTTTAAATACGAATGTTAAACGACAATAAAAAAACCCTTAAGTACCTTTCGTACAACTCCCAGCCTTGTAAGGTCAATCCTATTTTTACAACGAAACATATCAAAGTAAAAGCAGCTTTAAGAGTTCTAACCACAACTGAAGGAGTGTGAAATGATGCGATATTTTAAACTTTATTATAGGGGTACCATTTATTTCTGGGCAACAAAAACATGATGGGGCCTTGACACATCCTTGCTTATTGACTCCTAATCTGTCAAGTGTGCATTAGTTTAAAGTTCTATGCCTTGGAAATTAAAAGACGAAACAAAATTTTAAAACGGTCATTGGGGGCGACTAGTGTCAAAACAACTGTTATAGTGGTGAAAACCTAGTTAGTCGAAAAACGTCAAATATATTATAAGCATTGGGTACGTTCACTGTAAATAAGGGTTTAGGAATGTACTGCATTTTTTAAATCACGGCAACAAATGAGTAAGAACATCTTTGAGTATGGAAGATGAAGCATAAGGGGTAAAAGACCACTGACGATCTGAATGAAAGACCTTTTCAAAAGCGTGTACAGGAGGGTATAAAGAAGTCAAAGGAGAACCCAAAAACAGTACTTTGAATACCATATGACCGGAAGTGAAGCCAAAAGAGACTCTCGAGCTACCACTTGTACAAAACTGTACATAAACATACAACGCCTGAACATTTGGCAGTTGGCAGTCTAACGACGGCAAACCTTTTTACTGTATACAGAAGAAATGTGTAGGAGTATATATATAAGGAACGGGGGAGGGCAAGTAGTCCAAGACATGACATGTTAAAGCATGCAAGAGCCAATTACAAAAATCAGGAATGTAGAGGCAATAAGTAGCTTTGTGATTATAAGATCACTCGGAAGAGATGGAATAAAATGGTTCACCAAAAATCAGCAACAAAATATGTAAAGGGAAAACATTAGGAGCGCAAGGCAAAACCTTCTTAAACATCTTCGAACCGAAGAGACGTCATATCAAAATATCGCATTAGCAAGCTCTTAGAGCAAGATATAGAGACGTTAGACAGTACTATTTAAAACTGTATTCATGTTTGAAGCGTTAGGTATTTTTATCATGCTCCAATAAAGACAGTACTAGGCTGGATGGTTGCATGAAAATGTCCACAAACCGTTGCTTTCTAAAAAAACCCTTGCCCGAAAAGAAAAAAAGGCAAATTGTGCACTGGTATTTAAGTGCCTTAAAAGACTTCAAGAAAAATTCAGTATCAATGTGGGAATACATCGGTTTTTAACTATGAGTGTCCTTTCGTAAGCACTTATAATAACTCTCGGTACCACCAACTATATAGCAAGGCCAACGGAAAGCCTATTGCAGTTTAAGCTTATGAATATGGTCCATCGGAAATTGCAAAACTACAATTTATGTAACAGTTGTCTATTCAAAGTCTACTTTGGTGCTTCTGACATGCAAAAATTGAGAAGACAAAAAAATGTTTTTGCGCTCAAATGTAAATGTGACAAAACAGGCAAATAAGTTGTGATTCCTACGCTGTACTGTTGCGAAATATAAGGCTTTTGGAATAAGTTTACGAGAAAAAACAAGCCATGTATCAATGAAGTGATATGAAACAATGGTGTCGTTTGTGGCAAAAGGACGCTGATTGAGTTAAAGATCCTGTACGAGGTCGAGCGCATAACGCTACAAAAACAACTGCGGATAGAGTGCCTATGGGTACTAATGACTTTTGACCTTTTGATAAATGAAAATACAGTAAAGGACCTTGAGGAGTCTTATATGGAATATAGGACCAACGTGGGATTCAAAAAAGTTGTAAAGGTAACGTGCATAAGTAAGATGGCAAGAGCAACAAGCTTGTGCTGTTTTCCACATATCATGGAAAGGAAGATAAAATCGATGTAACAGGTATTTTATTATGGTGATGGAAGGTCAATATGAGCCAGAAAGAAATTGCATGACTGTATCAAAAGACGCGAAAAAATAAATATAACAAACAAAGGGAAAATGGCCACAGGGACGTGTAGCAGGCTGGCTGTAGCCGCCAGGCGGGTCAAAAATTGGATAGCGCCAGAAGGATAGAAACTCGTTGGTGCAATAAAATTTCGAAGTAATTTTCTGAACAACACTTTAACTCTGCTCATCAACTGGTCAATGCCTAAGTTAATGCCTAAGTTAATGCCTATACAAATGGCCATGTTCCATAACTATAAGTGCAATCAAAAGTGCGGTAAATATCACTCCACTTTGAAGTTGTTTAGGTTGCCTGGGAAATACCAGATGGAGCAGCAACCTACTTCGCTGAAAAAGGAAAAAGCTTTTGTTTTACAAAGATAGTATCTAGATATATTTCAAAAATCATACTTTGTAACATCCACACAGAATGCATTGTTCTGATTGCCGGACAAAATCTTAAAAGTCAAGAAGGCGTTGGTGTCACTGTACTGCCATGGCAGATCTATCACTTTCATCCCAACTCTTAAGTTATCGTCAACTCGCTTTCTATTGGTAGATGATGTAAATCTTGGCGGCTGACTGGCATCTCGCACCTTCACTGTAACTATCAATGTTGAACGTCTTATCGGTGATCCCTGATCAACTGCCTGCAGGGTGAATTTCATTTCACTCGGAGAATCACGCCTGAAAAAGATATGTAAAATAATCAATAACATTGAAGTACATAAACAAAGACTTATCATATAATCGTCAATTACTTAAAAAACTAAAATCAGGCAAGGACTTACGGCGGATACCAGTAAATTACTTTAACTATGAAATTTATGTATAAAAGCAAAAAGCAAAAATATGGTTCAAAATTGTAATTATAAGGTAATGCCTTGAAGTCTTAAGTTCCTGCCAAAAATTACCAAACAAATTAAAACATATCTCTGAACAAGTACAAACCTATCTACAAATTATTATGTACATTACTTCAGTATAACTAAATGTAAGGTGGGTTTAATCTTCGTATGAAAAGTTCGTATGTACTGCATTAAGTACTTATGTGTGTATAAATGAGAAAAACAGGACAGAAAAAAGTTTATAATGGTTTAGGAAGTATAAAGGGAGAGGAAGTTTTATATAGAGCGGATGGGTTTATGGAGGGGGGCGGGGAAGAGGTTTATACAGAAAAAAAGGAGCTAATGGAGACAGAAAGTACTAAAAGTAAGGCGAAGATAGGTCTAAAGACGTCAAGGGAGGAGGAGCTAAAAGAGTTTGGGGCAACCGGAAGTGGCAGGGAAGGGGAGAAAAGAAAGAGGTGAGTGAATGAGACAAAAGATGTGGAGGAAAAAGGGCAAAATGAAGAAAGGTGGGGGTGGGGGTGGTGGATGGAAAACATTGTGACTACCGCATGTTGGAGGAATAATTAATAACACTCTGCTCCACTTAAATTACCTTAGGAGAATGAAAATACTGAATTATTACTGTTCGAAAATGTCTGCTGGGATTTTTATCACAGACCTTTTTGCTGCAGCCCTGAGCTATTTTCAACAACTGTGTATATTAAGTTACGTAAGGTTATAATTACCCTATTTCAACTTTTGTAGTAACAAGTCCACTTCGTTCATCCGCAACAAAGTCATTATTTCCATCTAAAACCAAATATCTGAGTTCGCCATTTTTTCCAGAATCTTTGTCGAATGCACGAAACTAAATAAAACAATCACAAGAAGTCACCTTAAATGGTACCGAATTGAAATAAGCGGTTGTTGGCATTAGTCATTAATAATAACTAAGCACTGCTAATTTACTCTTGCTTACTCAACTAAATATAAAACGTGACGCAATGAACCGATTTCTAAAAGCTCTGACAGGATATAAAGAGGGTTGCCGATATCTGTGTGGTAAGCTGCCTCTCTACCTGACTACAAGCTTGAAGATAGTATAGCTGCTGATCAAAATAAAAGAAATCTTGCCATAGGTGAACAGTTGAAAACTCTATCACTATTACTTAAAAAGATGCAAGGATAAGATCTGATAAAAAATTTGGGGAAATTCAAGGAATAAGAACGGCATGGAAATCGTAAAAAGAGAACTGGAAAAGTTCTAGACTTCAAAATGCAACAAATATTTGCATTTTTTCTCGCGGGAGCTTAGAAATTAAGTAACGAAAAGGGAAGATATTTCAAGTTAAAGTTAGAGATAGTGACACAGAAAGGATAGGCGACCAATATGATGACGACTATTGCTCGATGTTGAATCGAGATACTTTTTAATGCTATTTCACCCTAAGCAAGGTTTTGACGCCTTCTTGCCGCAGAGGGTAGCTTTTCTTCCAATGTACTTTTCAAACTTTCAAATTTCTTTCTTTCTTCCCTTTCCAATTCTACCTCAGATTACATGTACAAACTCAGTAGTATCTCACTTATAACAGTGGTTCCAGGACGTATCCGGGGTTCGAACCGCAAAGGTCTTGCATGATAATCTGTTGATTTACCTACTCGGACACAACTGACTTGCTTAAAAAGTTGTATGTTTACTTTCAAAATAAAAAGTGAGTCACGGGTATTTGCGCCTTAAAACCGTTTCGATCTTTTACCGAAAAATAGAATAAGTAACAAAAAGTCATTCTTTGTTGTCGTCTTATTTGTTGCAAACCTGTATTTCTGGTTACTTTTCCAGTGAATCTAAGCAAATTTCACATGAGTGTTTCTCTAATACCAAGATTGAGCGGACCTTTAAAAACTTTGAACATTTGAATCTACCCAATTTTACACATAAAAAAAACTCCACGTGCCGTACACCAGTTGGCATATCAACCTTTAACAGATCGACAGGCTCTTCCAATTTGAACAGACTCATTCATTGGTAGTATCGAAGTCAAACGAGTAGGAATGTCAAGTTTTAGCCGAAAATCTCTCCCAATTTACATCTTGAATTAATGTTTCTGACATTCATCATTTCTGACATGCAGAACAGATTGAGAACCATCGAGATCATTTGACGCCCAGCTTAATCTCATCTGCAAAAACAATCTCGAAGACCTTTCCTTCCCTCTCTTCCTCATAATCACTAGCATATGGATCAGAATGTGAATCAACCTCATGGTCAATACCATCATCAACTTCATCATCATTCTCTTCTGTATTGTCATTGGCATCTCTGATGCTGCGTATCTTCGGTAGCTTGTCCTGTTTTCAATGACAGCGAATTTGCAATGTCAGACTAATCTCGAAAATTTATAGTGATGATATTAAAAACATCTAGCGGTGGTGATCTCTGTGAGGGCAATAAAACAAAACGCATAATGAGTTGCCAAGCCAGCGATGCCCTTGATGAAAAGGGAGCGTAAAAATAACTGCACTTTTAATGTTATGATAAGAAATGAAGTAGTTCAACTCAAGATTTTACATCTTTATCTTCACTACGATTTTCCACATTTAGCACTTTTATGGGATTAAAAAAACTTAAAGTGGCCGTCATGCCATTTTTCCAAACGTTAACCGAACACAAGACAGTCTAAGGAGTGCAAAAGGGGAATAAATATATTGCCAACAAAGGCATCTCAGCAGTTTCTAATCATGATGGATTTTGGAAAAAAAGAAAGGAAGAATGTGTGGTGGGAGTGGGGATGCCATGAAGAGAACCAATCCCATGGTCAAGGCAAATTTGTTCATCAGGCAAAATATTATGACGAAACTTCTTCATTAAGGAAGCACTACCTTTCGTCATGCCCACCGGGTCGCTGACCAAATACAGCCCATATTGGCTAAGAAGCTTCTTCAAAGCAAGGTTACCTGCAGAAAATTGTAGGATTCGAATCGGAAACGGCCTGCGACAGTTACCATTTCATTGAAGGTTCAGACTGAAGTACTGATGGTTTCCTGCTGGTGTCCATTCATCCATGGCGAGGGAAAAGCTCTGCACTTCAGCAATCTCCAATACCAGGTATACCTTTAGCTCTACCTTCCTCTCTATGGCAAATCTGGAATGAAGTTGGCTTATAACTTTGGGATCTGATGGTGCTTTGTAGTCACTCCTCTAAAACCCTTCTAGATATGCACACTTGCACTTGACCTTGATAACGATGTAAGAGGAAGCAAATAGAATGCCTGTAAAATACGTGGTAATTCCTGCACGGCTAAACTATATTGTGTGTCAGCGAATAAAAAGTGATTTAATCTTCACCAGATTCTTGTTTTACTTACACATGCCGTGCCAAATTATATTGTTTTTAACTCTATATGCTATCCCTGCATTTTTCAGCAGATTAGCCTGTTTGTAGGCGAATGTCCTTTTAAACTTGTTTCACTGTGACATTTTAGCTTAATAACTGGTTTAAATGGAACTTTTTGTTTTTCTTAATTTTTTTAGCTTTCTAACTAGACTACGTCATCTCAGTAACATAGCCATTTCTTGCATGGTGATTGTAATACATGCCTCTTCAAAGTTATACATACATACATACATACATACATACATACGTACATACATACGTACATACATACATTCATTCAAATTCTATGCAATTTATTCGTGCAAACTGAGTGCTCTATTTTCTTATAAAAACAGGTGGTATTATATGTGAAAAAACGTTCTTACTATCATCTGCCATATTTACCTGTTATGGCTGTGTGTCGTAAAAAGGTAAAACTCTTTGCATCATATTTTATGATTTTACTTTTGTGGTTCCTCTATATGCTATGTTATATAATACATATATGTATGTATGTATATATATATATATNTACATACATACATACATACATACATACATACGTACATACATACATTCATTCAAATTCTATGCATTTTATTCGTGCAAACTGAGTGCTCTATTTCCTTATAAAAACAGGTGGTATTATATGTGAAAAAACGTTCTTACTATCATCTGCCTTATTTACCTGTTATGGCTGTGTGTTGTAAAAAGGTAAAACTCTTTGCATCATATTTTATGATTTTACTTTTGTGGTTCCTCTATATGCTATGTTATATAATACATATATGTATGTATGTATATATATATATATATATATATATGGATATATGGAGATGTATATGTGTTTGTATGTATAAACAATAATAAAAACACAACATGAAGATCATCCTAACATTTACTCCATTTTTAACTCGTACCCAGTCATCCTCTTTCATGATGCATTTGCCATAAAGAATTAGAAGTTTAACCACAATTCTAGAAATGGAATTGCAAAATTATGTCATGGTTACACTTATAGGATTCCACAACTGAACATTAGTAGCCATTGATATAGCAACAATTAGCAGTACCTCCCCCTCTACTTTTGAAAGCAATGAAGAAAACATTAGTAAATGTGTTGAAAACGTTAAATTTATATATTGTGAATGTTTGTAAACACCTCTATTAAAGTACAGAAAAGGATATTAAAAACAAACTTTTCTGTGGTTGCAGAAACGCCTGACATTTGGAGTCACCTTTTATAGTAGTTTAAAGGTTATCCAAACGCCAGTCAAAACAATGCTGAGATGTATGGTACTTAAACATATAACCAAGAGTTAAAATAAATTAATATTTAACTAACCCTTGAAACAATTGTTCCAATTGGGGAATATTTGTCAACTGTCACTGTAACTTGGTTTGTCAGGCTATTGAATTCAGGATCATTGTCATTTGCATCTTCTACACGAACTTTGTATTTCCTTTCTGCAAGTATTGGTGGTTTGGAACCAGCCAAAGTCGTCCTGACTATCAAGTCGTATTCTTTCTGCGACTCATAATTCAAGGCTTTGTTTAGTCCCAAATCACCGTCATCATTTATTTTAAAGGTTTCTTCGGGATCACCACCCACTATTTCAAATTTTAAAGTACCCCCAGAAAGCGAAGCAGTTATCTTGTTGATGGTACTACCAACTGGGTGCGATTCTGATACCGTTATAACGTCATTTCCAACGAAAACTGGAACCTGCGTGTTTTTCTGGAGAACTGATACTGTTACTGTTGCCGTAGAACTTTTGGCCTGTACACCTAGAAGTAAAAAGAAAAACTTTTATTGCTACAACACGATTACCCAGTCTCAATAGCGTTGCTTTTTTCTGAGTGCAGTTAATTATATGCAGTAATACGGAATTTTCCCTTGTATACTCCATGCTAAACAGAAATATATGTATATACGCCTGTAAATATATACAAATATTCATACAAGCACACATGAATACATACATACAAAGGCACATACATATATACATACATATATGCATACATACATATATACATACATAGACACATACATACGTACATACGTACATACATACATACATACATACATACATACATAAAGTTAACAACAATGCCCAAGGCACCTGAATGCATAGATACTTCTGTCATTCATGAATCCATATAAAATAAAGACAATGGTTCCCACAGTTAAAAAGATTGAACGGCATTACGAAGTGAAAAACTTAAGAACCAAACACTTCTGCATAAAAGTAGCTATGTCCCTATATAAAACATAGGGCACAACCAACGTCCTAGGTAACATAAACCTGAGATAAAGCACCCGACATGACAAGTGAAATGAAGATATACCCTCTGCGAATGCAACAGGAAATTAATATGAAATGCTAATAGCAATTTTAAAATGTCAACGGGCATATAAAAGTTACAAACCACGGCATAACGGGGAACTCGTGTCTAAACTTAGCACAGCAATTAAGACTTTAAATTCAAGTGTGGGTGCTATACAACTGATCAAAGGAAAAAAATAACATTCTCGTGACACAAACATAAACACAAACAAATCTCGCATAAAAACTATGTGAACCAAAAAAACATAACAACGAGGAACACTACGAAACATTGACCCACAAAGGTCTCAGTAAGCTGTCTGCTTTATTAATCCTTTCACAACTGTCCAGAACAATCCACAGATTCACAGACAGAAATATTTTCTGCTTGTTTAGGCATAAGGATCCTGGAGAAAGTTAACAATATACTATATTTATTAACGAAGAACGATATAGTCGTTATTTCTATTTCAAAATATAACACCCTGCTTATGACAATTTCTAAAAGTAGGAACAGAAACGTAAATGTTCACTGATATTCATTTAAATTCATTTCATATTCAATACAATCGCATATGGAATTACATACCACTGTCAGTTGCTTTGATACTAAATGTATACGTGGTTTCCTCTACATCTGACTGAAGTGATATCTCTCCTGCGTTCGATATACCAAATCTATCAAGAAAAAAAACTTGTCAGATTGTTCAGGGATATAACACTAGTTTTTTATTACTACTAGTAATCTGTGTTCCTATGTTCAGTTTGAGAGCTTTAAAATTAACAATTATTCCATTGATTGCTAGAACGTCATGCGACATTCAGTTTCTCTTATCTCAGAATCTATTACTAGATGGCTGCTAGAGTGTGTATGGTGCTCTGCAGATCATTTACTGGCAAGCAACAATGCATGTAGTAAATAACTGAAAACTTTCTGGCTAAAGTTTAGACAGTATTTGTTTGTAGGTTAGTTGAATGGATATTCTCCTTATTAAAAATACTAACATGAATAATGCACACTTTAGCACTGCTTTCTGTTACGACAACGCGAATCAAAGTGTCCATGCAGCCATAGTGATAGCTAAAGATAGCCAACAAAAGTTACATATAACTGAATACCATCCATTCTCTCTTTTTGTTGTTATCCAAAATGTCCTTACTTTGCAGACCAAACCTTGAGAGAAGTAAGCAGGCTTTCTAGCTACATGAAGTCAAATAATATTCCTGCAAAAAATCTTGACAGATACTGCTGCAGCATTTTCCTATTTTCATCAAGAATCATTTGATGCAGTTCTCCATCAAATGATTCTGCACTAAGAATTCTAATGAAGCTTGAGGGAACTATGAAAGCCTAACAAAAAAATCTACTAAAGGCCTATAAGATACATCGCTATAAAACAGGTGTCACAGAGGGCTGTATTATATAAAATGTTTTTATTTAATTTGGCACCTTTTTTGTGAACCCCCCAGGTAAATGTGATGAACTTCTTAACAATGAAATTTCCAAGTAAGAATTTCAAAATTGTGTGCAGGCTTCATATATTTGTTTAAGAGATTGACTTTCGGAAATGGGAGAGCTCTGATGATGATGTTAACTTCTGACAAGTTGTTGAGGTTGGTCTATATCATGATCTTATTATCAGCCAATGCATTTAAAGTAAAATAAAACAATAAAAACGAATCTACAAAATTTTAGAGTAATTAAGTAGGTATACAATAACTGATATTTTAAGAAAGCTTCCTCAATACAATCCTACTATATTAATGCATGCAAATACCATCTTGGCAATAATGACATGTGGTTAGCCAGTAGTTAGTAGTGGTAGTAGAGTGGTAGTAGTAGTGGTGGTGGTGATGGTAGTGGTAGTAGTAGTAGTAGTAGTAGTAGTAGTAGTAGTAGTAGTAGCAGCAGCAGTAGAAGTAAGACGCAGAGGAGTAGCAGAAGTACTGGCGGTGATGTAGTAGCAGTAGTAGTGGTGGTGGCGATGTAGCAGCAGCAGCAGTAGTAGCACAAGAGAAGAAGACAAAGATGGAGAAGAAGAAGAAGAAGAAGAAGAAGAAGAAGAAGAAGATGATGATGAAGAAGAATTGGAGTAGAAAAAAGGAAGAAGCAGGTCAGTAGTAAGGCAAAGGTCTTGAAGGTAAGGTGACAAACCTTACCTACACTACTATTAGTGCAAGTACATTTTCAAGAAAAAAGTAATTGTGTACTTTCATATTAAACATAAAAGCTTACTTAAGAATTACAAGCTTCATAACCAATTAGGTAAATTTTTATCAACATATAAAGTATGAAATTAAAGATGGCATCCAAAACAACCTGCAAACAATATTAATGTGATATCTTCATAAGTATGTATGGTAGAGAAGTGTCTAAATGTAGGTTGTCCAGGACTGGGGGTACAATGGGTTCACAAAACTTCTATTATAATTACGTTTAGCTGACGAAGATTAAGTAAAAAATATCATTTGAACCATATCTCAAACAACTGATTTTGGGCAAAATTGCTGATGTGCACTCCATCATGCCTCCAAACAAAACCAAACCTGATCAAGAACATTCTGTAAAGGCTTACAAAAAAACTGTTGAGTTTCACATAGTGAATTGCATTTGACAAATTCCCTACAACACCAATTCATAACAATTGGTAATCAAGGCCTCAAACATTAGAAGATGCTGATCCATGTAAAATATTATCATATGACAAATCATTACCAACAGACAAAAAGTGTGTTTGCACACTGAATCACTGCATCTCCACTTTACAGATGAACAAGGAGATGGATACAGTATGGGTCATGGATAATTTATCCTGCAAGCGAAAGTAAAATCAAGCCTTTCTGTGCATGAATATGGGGTGCCTTTAACCCTATTTTTTTCATCTTGTAAAAAAAAAGTCACTGCCCTTGTGACCTCCAATAAAACTTTCAATAAGAGTAAAACACCTTATTGACAAGCTCAATGGGAGCAAATGGAATTTCCAATTATTTCATCGGACCAAAAGCTACCACAATAGTGACTATGACCTTCACCAATATGGTATGGCAATTACACTAAGGGTTGCACATAAAACACCAAGAAATAATTTTTGTTTCAACCTCGGCAACTGCAATTCATCTTTTTAACATTGGCTACCTTATTATATTAAAGAAAGTGGTACAGGGGAAAGCATGGGTCAAAGCTAGATTTTACTCACATACTCCTGAGATAAAAATTATCAAAAAAATATAGGAATTGAGAGCATCAAAAGCTCAAACAACGTTTTAGCAAATTTAATCTGATGAAGTGGTTTCCTTTATGGAAATGTCCATCCTTTTGGAAGAAGCAGATCAGCAAGACATCAATACAAACTTTAGAACAAGATAGGAACTGAGTATTGCTGTTACTAAAACAATCAAAATTGTTAAATTCAAGAATATCTTTCAAATGATCAAATAATTTGATGGCACAACAAACAAGATTTTGCAAGTTATCAGAAACTATATTAAGCAAACCACCCTCCAATTTGTTGATTCCACCAGACAATTATGCCTATTGCTACACACGAAGAGGCTGGAATCACCCATAATACAGTTACACACAATAAAAAAACACATTGGTGGATGCTTTTTTATTCCACCTGAACCATGAGAAAATTGAGCAAAAACATTTTGGTGGCACCAAAATGCAGAGTGTACAGGGGTCATGCTTTCACTGGTGGAAAATAACAATGTATCAAGAAAAGGTTCTGTTAAATTCAGAGTACTATTTCAGAAGCATAAAATGGTATTTCAGTCCGTTAATGAGAATGAGATGTATAACCTGCTCATCAAGGCAAGTATGAATGACATCTTCCTAAACAATGACTTTCATCAATGGATGTTTGAAGATTTCTTATGTAGGATCTAACAAAAGAAGCTCTCTCTCTGTTGGATTAAAGTGCCAATGCAGCAAAAGAAATCGAAATAAGAAAAAAGGTGGTCAAAATCAAACAAAAGCAGGGGCCATTGCAATGGTTCATTGTTTTTTTCTTATTTTCATTTTCTTATTTAAAAAATATTTATACAGGAATAAGAATTTAGTGTTATTACACTTCTATTAATGTGTCCTGTGCATAAAAGTAAAACTGATATAAGTACAAAATCTAGGTAACAGTCAATTGATGTAAAAATGCATATATAAAAGAATGGCTATTTGTTACATACAAAGGTTGCAATTATGGATTAAAGGAAAGTCAATTGGTTTCTTTAAAATGTTTATTGAAAAGTTTTCAAAAATGTGTGATACTTTCAGTTCTCTGTAGTTAAATTGGTAATGCACTGAATACTCTTACACTCATTGACTGACACCTGATTATACAAGTAAAATTTTCACTTTAGAAACATGTAAAAGGTACAAACTGTTCCCAATACATTAATTATAAATTGATCTTTAAAAAATTCTTTAAAGTATTTCCAGACTTCATCACAGAAAAAATTTCTTCACTAATTTTAAAGGGTATTGTTTCATTTCATTTATTATTGAAATTTGTGGCATTCTGCTAATTTGTACAATTCTTCTATGTATCATCATCATCATCATATTTGGCTTAATGTTCGTTTTACATGCTACCATGTGTTGGACACTTTCTTGAAATTGACTTCCAAGTTATCCTATCCTTCACCAGGTCTTTGCTGACACCTTTTTGTTTCAGATCCATCCTTATCACTTCCTCCCATGTTTTCTTCGGTCTTCCTCTGCCAGTGGTTCCTGTCACCTTGATTGTTCTGCATCTACTTGTCCAAGCATTCTTGTCCATTCTCTCCACATGACCAAACCAACGAAGTCTCCTATTCTGTATACAGCTGCCAATACTGTCCAGATGCAATCTTCTTCTGGGTACATTAGAACTGAGCCTGTCCTTTAGACTTATGTTGCACATCCATCTTATCATTCTCATGTCATTCCTCTCAGTGGGGCTTACATCTTCAGCTTTCACTGGCCAAGTTTCACTGCCATACATCAAAGAATCATTTTTCAGTTTGGTATTCGAACCCACCTCCTAAAGTAGTATTGAACCTCATAAAGCATGAATGCAAACATGGATGAAAAAATGCAGTTGTTGCAAGAACAATATTTCATGTTTATAACTTTGTGATCACTGGATTTTTAATGGTAATACAGTTGAACCTCAATTATCCAGACATTGGTTATCCGAATTTGGATTATCTGAACAAGATCTTCTGGTCTGGGTAAGTATTTATGTAAATGTGTATTCTAACATAAATACATGTACATGTATATCAAGAAAGGTGTCATTTGTTTATGGATAATCAGTTACCCAAACAATCAGTTATCCAAACAAATTGCTTCTGGTCTCAGTGACACTATAAATAACTTGTGAAGATACTGCAATATTAGTGTTAAGAGGTCATTCTGGATGCTACAATTGGCTTCATTTATTAGATTTTTAGAAAAATTGTGGCTAAATGGTTTTTAAAGCTTATGAAACCTCCGGATAAAATTAAGTGAGTTTCCTTTTAACAAAAAATACATAAAATTACAAGTATGTCTAGAATAGTATTTGGAGCAGTCAAATTAGTGAGAAAGATACCAAAGCTGCATAACTGTCACAATTTTTACCAGGCAATTTTTCCTCTTGATTAAGTTAATCAGCCAGCATAATTAGCATTTGTCTCATCAATAAAACAATATTGACAAATGTATGCTGCTTTAGTATAGAAGTTTTTCTGCACTGGTTGGTGCAGCCATGAAAAGTTTGACACTTTTTGAGAATAACTTGTAAAAATATTAAATTTTCATTTTTCTGTTTTTATTGCTCTCTTTAGTAAAATTAATGGAATCAGCCATAATTTTTAGTTTAAAAAAGTCTACTACCCTACAAGCTGTTTGGGTTTTTCTTGAAAAATAATTTAATGGAAAAGATCTGTGTTGAGTCTAACAATTATGCATGTATAAAAGATGCTTTTACTCAAAAATTGTATAAATTCAAAGCCTTCCTTCTTATCCTTTTAGAATGCAAATACATGGAGTTATCAAGGGAAGAAATGTATTGGCAAAGGTGAGAAGATGGATTCAATCTTCTGGTCTCAGGAATAATGATAAAGAAAGATTTAAAGAGATCAAGAAGTAGTTGTATTTAGGTGACATTGGTGTTTTTTATGATTCAGATAAATCTACAAAAGTTTGACCCCTATTCAATTTTTTTTTTGGTTTTAATGTTATTTTCCCCCAATAACTAGGGGTCAGACAGTGCCCTTCAAAGGGGATTGGAAAGCATGGTACTAAAAATATTTCTGTGGCAAATCACTTAAATTTTGATTAAATTATGGATAATGCAAACAACCTTGGGTTATTGCATTCAGTTTTGCATTTATGCAGACAAAGATTCTATTCTCCAGATATATGAAGATCTTGGATTAGAATTAATGGGTTAGGTCTCAGTGATTTAGCCATTGCAAGTCTCCAAATTACCAGTAGATGTTGACTCAAACATCATATTGTATATAATGCATGTTTTTTAAAAATCCAGTCTTGTTAAGACATCTGAGCTCAAAAGGAATTGCAGAAATTGGAACCAAAAGACCCAATACGATGAAAAATGTTCCAGTGCCAAATATGGCAAAAACAATGAAAGAAAAACATGGATCCTCTGATATTGTCAATGATGTTTCACCAAAAAATGTCAACATGTACAGAAAAAAACCCCTCCAACAAGCAAAAGATATTGTCACCAAGAAAAAGAAATCAATATAGACCTGTTAGGTATCATCAATTTTTACAAATAAAATCAATGGATGCAGTTTATTGCATGGATAAAAATAATGCCATTTAAATGATTTATTTAAGATCAAAGATATGGTGGTGCCCAGTCTGTAGGTTTATCATCAATACTAGAGTGAAAACACATATCTGCTGTATTGATAAAGAAACCTAAATCTAGGAGACCATTGGTTGGATGTACAACACTGTTCCTGGTAAGAGACACATGCATAACCCAGCAAACAACCTGCAGTTTGATGGTAAGAACCAGTGGCAGAAAGGGCTCACAATAGCAGTGTAGCTGGGGATGATGTAGAGGTAAGTCAAAATACTTCTGCAAGAAACATCATGTGGGTTTGCACCCTATATGTTTCACCATGTACCATTTCAACTAATAACTGAATGAATAAGGATGTCTTTTTGTCAGTTTTTTAACCAATATTTCCAACTGGGAATTTTTAATAAGAAACTTGAAAAGTGTGAGTGCTGCAGTACTGATTCATTAAGTACTGTAATACTGACATATTTAAAGTTCCTTATAATTTTGTTAATGTATATTATTTGTAGTCACCCAAGGTGTACAATACTGTATTAAAAGGTAAAAACTTAGCTAAATTCCTCTAAAAAGCAAATTACATCTTTTTCTATGCACGCTCCTAGTACTGGCATCCGTTTAAACTGACACAACAAAAATCAGCAATATTGGTCATGCCCATTTATAGATATATGTAAGTATGTATATGTATATATTTGTCCAGTACTCATTAATGCTAGCAAAATATCAAAAACTATCAAAAAAATAAGATAATTTGAACAGTTGACATGATGTGGGTTGGAGAGTCCTCTTTTTAGTGATCATGCCTACAACATATTCAAGTGAGTGTTTAAACAAAGCCTTTTGTTTTATTACACAGGTTCTTTATTTGTAATGCTTGTCTTGGAGTTTTAAATGTTCTCACCAACTAATCTCCTGAAACCAGTGCATAAAAATACACAGGGCTAATCATTCCTAACAGCATCTTTCCTACATGGGCTAAAATATTTACCACCAATCTGTGTTATATCAACACACCAACTCTAGGTATAATTAACAAAGAGTTAGAACTGATCACCTGCTCTCCAGAGCAAAAAGCACTATCCCTATGAGAAATAAACCCAGTATTCAAAATTCTAATGGTATAACAGGTATGTGTTTGTGCAACAAAGTCAAAAACTTCTAACAGGAGCAAGGTTTAACTCTTCTGATACCTTCAATATGAAAATGGTAAATCACTTCTCCAAACAAAATGTACTTTCTATATCATACTGTGAATCAGTTTTCATACAATATTTTGCAATTTTCAAAAGATGTCTTACCGTGTTGAGTCTGTTGATCTCACCAGTTCATATTTCACAAGAGAATTTCTTCCACTGTCTTTATCAACTGCAGTTGCAACTAAAATGGTAGCTCCCTTGACTTGATCTGTGAAAATGGCTACAGCATAAGTTCTTTGGCTAAAAACTGGGGGATTGTCATTGATGTCATCAATTGTCACTTTAACTGTGGATACTGAAAACTGATTTGGGTTGTCCACATTGATAGCCCTAACAGTAAACTTGTATTCTGGATTCTCTTTAGTCCATTTTGGTTCACCAAGTGTTTCAATAACACATGTTCTTGGTTCAGTTTTTAATTTAAATAATTTAATAATTTCTGGGGTAACATCATATCCAAAGTCACAGGAATGCTGTCCCTGTCTTTCACTTTTCACTGACAGTGTACGTACCATTGTGTATTGTGCAGATCCTTCTGCAACTGATGCCAAGTATTCATTCTCCTCGAATTTTGGGGGGTCTGGTGTATCAAGTACATCAATGTTCACAGTTGCAAAGGCATTGTGTTCTTCCTTCCCATCTGATGCTTTAACTTTAAGAGTGTAAGCTTTCTGAACCTCATAGTCCAAATCTTTTGCAGATACTTGACCTATGGTTAAACAAACACAAACCAATTTAGAATAAGGCAACTGGTTTACTTGTTACAATTAAACCCTTGGGAGTTACTAATTAGTAGTCTGTAAACACCAAAAAGAATCCCAAGCAGAGAGATCCCTTGTCATATTTTTTTTATTGATTCAAAATAAATATCATCCTGATGAGTCAATCAAGAATTAAATTTTAAAAATATAGAAGGTAGGCTGAGGTATTTCAAAATGTCAGGTCCAAAAAGAGACCATTAATAACACAAAAAACCCTATTGATGTCTTGATAATTTTCTACATTTACAGTGGTGTAATAAACAATCTCTTAATTGCATGATTTCTGCATTTATGTAAAGGGGCATTCAAAAGTTTTCACAAAGTTTTAGGATAAATTTAAGAAACAAGTTCAAAAAGCATTGGTAATTTAATGAAAATGTTTAGATGTTGAAAAATTTTTACAGTACATTCCATCTCATTCTATGATTGGTGTTTAACAAAAAGTCACTAAAATTATACTTTTACCTTATTCTATTCAGGAATAAAAGTTGCATCATTTGAGGAAATTTTAGAACAGGGAAAGATAAAGTCAGAGATATAAAAAAAAGTGACCACAAAGTATACTAGTAACTGATTATATGACAATTTTGAGGATTTTTGCCAAGATTTGACATCTTCTTGGTCATTTCATTACTAGCCCTGGCCATTTATAACAAACCCATTCCTGCTACTTTAACATAGATGTTGACTGTATTGAGCATTGTTTAAGTTTTAAGACTACTTGATGTAATATAGGAAAACTGATTACCATGTTACTGATATCTAGAGATTGCTTCTAAAGATTACTTCAGACAAATATACTGGACAATTCTAACTCATAAATTTTGAGCTTTTATACTGTTTTAATGACTGGATATACATTTGATACTTGAAAATTACTGGTGAAGATTTTGTATAAAACTGTTAGTTCTGAGTTTCACAAGGTAGTTTTGGTACAATATACATGTACACTTAGATACATTCTGAGTTATACTAACCTTGGTGTCACTAGGTATTTTAAGACAACTTAACTCTACAAAAATATATATGTGGTAAGTTAACACAAACAATTGCTTGATCNAAATTATACTTTGACCTGATTCTAATCAGGAATAAAAGTTGCATCATTTGAGGAAATTTTAGAACAGGGAAAGATAAAGTCAGAGATATAAAAAAAAGTGACCACAAAGTATACTAGTAACTGATTATATGACAATTTTGAGGATTTTTGCCAAGATTTGACATCTTCTTGGTCATTTCATTACTAGCCCTGGCCATTTATAACAAACCCATTCCTGCTACTTTAACATAGATGTTGACTGTATTGAGCATTGTTTAAGTTTTAAGACTACTTGATGTAATATAGGAAAACACATACAGTACATATATTTTTAATTGAACATTTAAATTAAAAAGTTTGAACTGCTGCAACCAAATGTACATGTTTGTGTTTTGAAAGCTAAACAGCCTGAAACTCTAAACAAGTAATCCTGAAAAAGATGACATGTAATGATCCACATGAAAAGACATTGCCAACTTGAGTTGGCCAAGAGGTAACGTTCATAAAGACAGACTCTATATTCCTAGTTTCTCTAACAGTAAGTCAGTCAGTCTCAAAGTGCAAATTTGAACTAAATCAGACATACTTTCAATGAAGCACCTCTAATTTAACTATCAGCCTCTACATACTTCCATAAAAAGGAAAAATAACATGTCCCCAGGTAATGTGGGCAAATTAAAGCAGATTTTTTAAATCATTTTCTAGTAGTACCCAGCACTTCCCAGGTCATTTGATCATATGGTCAAAGTAAGTAAATCAATTGTATGATTACTCCATAATAACAGAAATCAAAAGTGAAATCAAAACCTGACTTAATCCATCCCCATATTTTTGGTGTAGCTGGGCAAATTTTGTAAAATTGTTGGGTCTCAATTCCCTGAGAAGTGTCCAACATACCCCACTTTTTTCAAACTTATAAAATACCCTGACACCAAATGTAGGCTTTCTACTGAACCTGGTTTAATGTTTTAACCCAAATGAGTCCCTTTTAATTCCAAACAGCCATACAAATAGTCAAAAAAGTCTATTTTGTACAGGGTTTTAATGTGCCTTAACAACAATTTGAGCAAATTGCATTGCCTGGCAAAATTCATTGATTCTTGGCTTTTTTGAAATATTAGTCACACAACTCCTTTTTTGATACCACCCTTGATGGCGACAGTAAAAATAACATAGCCTATATTCAGCACACATTTTGAACCACTCTGACCCAAAATTGGGGCTTTCACATTTCTAAATTAATTGATAATTTACCTGTTGGGCTCCATCCTTAACATGTTTTTGTGACCCCCTTATTGACTTGGGAAGCTGCCCCAGTGGCCACATCAAAAATTTTATAGCTTTATTCAGTGCAGGGATCTGATGCCAAATTTAGGCTTTGAACTTTACCATGCGATTTTCTTTCGGGCAACACACCCATGCTGATTCAAAATGTTATAGGTACAGTTTACTGCCATCATTGAAAAAAACACCATGCTCGCTAGACTTTTCTATGAACCACTTTATTTTCGGGTGTTCTAATCACCATGAAGTGCACATGTTTTGCGTTTGATGAAAAAATGGTTGTAAACTGCTACTTAACTTCATCTACTTTTTAACACCTTTTGACGCCATTTAGGTTCTTTTTCGGACTCAAAACCGTTATCCTCTGAAACAGTACAACTTCTCCCAACCATTTAACAATATTTTTTCCTGGATGTACAAACAATGGTTCAGGTAATACCTAATCCAGGGGCGCAACTAGAGGGGGAGGAGGGGGAGCCTTCCCCTGCCCTAATTTTTTTATCAAATTTGTGCCATAAAACTTAACAAATTTGTGTCATCCACTGAACTTTGTTCGTATTCTGTAGAAGGAAAACATCCTTTGTGGCTAAAAAGGTCTCAAAATGGCACAAAATAATGGTTTCAGTCTATTTTTTCAAAAAAATTTCTTGGGCTGACGCTCCAGAACCTCATTTCTTTGACACGCCCGTTCTGCCTTTTGAGTGGCCTTCAAAGATTGAAGACACTCAAAAATTGTGCCCTAACTATGGTATAGCTCCCCTGCCCTGATAAAATTCTAGTTGCGCCCCTGTCATCCAACTTTCGGCAGAAATTTTTTATCATAAATACTATCGATTGTGAGGTTGGTTTCTTGAAAAAACGGTACCTTAATTATCGTGTTTTCACCAATTAGCTGGTGGTTAAGTTGATTAATAGATGCATTGTCAGCGTTGGGCACACTTAAACTAAAGATTACATTTTAATATTTATTCTTTAATTTCATTACTTAAGTTGCAGGGCGTTTTGCAATTGAATCTTCATAAAAAAATTTTCTTCTTTAAAACGCACATTTTTCCTGTGTTCGAGCATTTTTTTACTTCTTCAAAAAAACCCATAAAAACTATGTTTCCAATCGAAAATAGGAATGCGAATGGTAATAATAATGGAAATACAGTTAATTTAGATCTAAAATGTCTGTGATGAAAGAAGATTATCTTCAATCAACACCCGGTTTCTTCACATGAAGAGTGAACAGTCATTTCCTGTGATCTGTTGCACCATTCAAAATAATTTTAATCAAGCTGATAACATATTAATAACCTCAACCGATTTTGGTTATTAATCAAGAGTTTTCATACACCATGGTGCCACAGGTACTGTCTATTTCTGTTATTGTATGTCTTAATTACAACAACTACCATAAATATGATACCAGTTTTATTTCCACAAATTGACTTATTAACAGACATTACATACAATATTTATCTTCACAAAGTCGCTGGAACTGAGGGTACATAGATATTCTCTCAATGGATGCTTTATACAACATTTGTTAATGGTGAACGTGAAACCACAATTAGGTTACAATGAGCATTGACACCAAAACTAAAAGGTCAACCGTGTGTATCGATCGCTTCATTGTTTTTTACTCTGTTTATGCCAGTGAATAACACAAAACACGGTGAGAAAATGTTCGTTCAATGCAAACCATTCCGAACGTGAGGAAGGGGTGAGAACTCAAATTATTCACACCAAAATGAATGAACAGGAAAGGTCAATCTTAAATGTCAATGAATAACACTTGGCGCAGTTTCCTTTACTCTGTTCACTTGAAACGAGAATTTTAATCAGCAATAACTTTTCACCAAACAAAGGCTTTCTATAATTTTTTTTTACCCTTTTATTATATGATCTGAAGATGTCCGTTCAATATTCTCTGCTTTTCGTTCAACAGTGTGTAAAAATGCCCTTTGTGAAAACAACTCGCTGGGATTCTAGGGTCAAGTCGATGAATATGAATTACTTCAGTTATTATGAGTGAAATGATGGGTTATTCTCGTTTTTGGTTATTAAATATACTTATTTAATCACGTACCAGCCACATAGAACTCTATAAAACAAACCGATCGTTAAACAGAAACGGATACGATGAGTAAAATGACACTGATTGTGTCTATGAGTCACAAGTGAAATATTTCTACCTGGCAAATGCAGTACACTACACTTACCATATGACACGATCAATTTCAATTCAATCTCAAAGAAAAGGAATAAGATACGCAACAATGGCTCTATTTACAGATGTAAGAGCTTTATCGTGTCATGAGCTTTTTTTCTTTTTCTTCCAAGCTACGTTTCAAGGCTTTATTTATGTTAGATTTAAAATAAACTTAAAACTTTTAATATTAAGGACTCGCGATTTTACCTTGCTGCCGATTTAAAATTTTATTAAAAGAGTCTTACATAGCGGGAACCCAATCCTTTAATAAAGCTCAGATAAACATTGCCACACCTTATGTAAGGGCTTACTTCTTCTACTTGAGTAAATTCAAGGCTGTGTTTACTAATTGTACCGTTGCAAACCAAATGACGACTGCCACCAGTTTATTTTGTACGGTCATTTATTAACCACCACAATTGATCTAATACAACCATATTTGGTTCATATTTTATTGCTCTTTCTTTTTAAACAAAACAACCTTTCTGCAATTAGCGCAAACCTGGTTTTTTTTATCATCCGCAGATAAAAGGAACTTACTTCCTTTTGATTAATCCGACAAAAAGCCAGATACATTGCAAACAATCTCTTCCTTCTTGGCTCAAAAATCACTGTTTGTGACCGACTGTTTACTTGTTTGCTCACTTGGAAAATAAAAATAACATTGCCGTTATATTACCAGACGCCACAGGCCAGGGGATTTGATCTACTGCGTTTTGGAAAGCTTACTGACAGCCATCAAAGGGGCAAACGATACATATTTAGAAAAAGGTGTTAATTTCCAACCGATAAACACCTTGAAAAAATAACATGAAAAAAAAAACAAGTTAAAATGAAAGCAACCGAACAACTTCAACTTAAATCACTTTTCACAAAAAGGCAGTACCATTTTCGATTTTTTTTGACACATACTGTATGTATCACACACACACACACAATTTACCTGTGTGAATAAAATTACTGTAAATGTAATGAGACTAGTGGATTAATGTACCATTTTGTCGATTGAAGTTCAAATTTCGTAAATACGAAAGATGATTCGGCTTTAATTTTCTCACACAAATAATCAGTTAATATTATTGCATCCGTTTTGGGGAATTAAAAATGTCTATATATACATCAGACATAAGACTCCCAGGTGGTACTGATCAAAATCGAACGACTTGTTAGAAAAATGTGCTCTGCCATTAATCTGTCATATGGTTAATCACCTTCTTCAATGGTAAATTGATGTTTCTCGAATGTTTTAATAATAACTGCGAGTAACATGCATTTTTACCTTCCAATGGATATGGGCTGTTTTGGTGGATTTACAATGTACATCTAAAATTCCCTTTGATATGAAAAATGCTTCAATTTTCACCAGATATATAAATATATACTATTTAAACATAAAAAGGATTACATCTTTAAGATTAAGGCCTTTGTAAATAAATCTAACAACAGTTTTATTATGAACCCACCCCCCCACCCCCGAGTCTTTTTGCTTTTATTTGGTAGATGATCTCCAAAATTGGGGGAGGGGTTCAAGAATTCATCTCTCCCCAATGGAAATGTTCATTTCAACTTTTATCTCTTGGCTTATCCTTGTTCTTCTTTCTTCTTTTATTTATTTATCTTCACAGTTACACTATGTGGCATTATGCCTTGTATAGTTCTTAACCATTAAAAATGACAATTTGAAAGATATGATAACCAAATGTGTATAACTAAATATAGTGTAATTCGTAGGTGAAGAAATCCAATGAAACCAAAAAGGGGAAGGGCCTGATACGACTTCGGAAGATTAAGAACAATTCAAATT
Source organism: Morbakka virulenta (assembly GCA_003991215.1). Classification (NCBI taxonomy): domain Eukaryota; kingdom Metazoa; phylum Cnidaria; class Cubozoa; order Carybdeida; family Carukiidae; genus Morbakka; species Morbakka virulenta. The sequence continues at coordinate 505,164 of RDPX01000292.1, read as the reverse complement.
TTTTAATTGTCTTGGTAGATGGAATGATTTCGAATGGAAATATATACAAAGTACTACTTCAACTACTGTTGCTACTTATACTTCATACATACCTAATATTGGGTATGAAGGGTAGTGACTAACTTGGGGGCAAAATGTGCCGTTGTAAAGTACTTGTCTGAAAACAGAATAAATTTTTAAAATCCTAAAGCCATCATGGGCGAAACACCATACACCCCTATAGCTGGGGTGACTCAATTTCCCTTTTATTAGTATCATGGTTCCTGCCACTGCAAATTAAAAGTAAGATTAAGGCATGATACAACACAAGAACTCTCAAATGCAATACGGATGTTAAACTCTAAAAAAAAGTCAATTAAATGGCAAAGTAAGACAGATAATTACCTGTTTCTGCGTCGATGCCAAACATATTTCCTGTATTTCCACTTTCAATTGAGTAAGTCACTTTATTTATTTCCGACCCATCTGCATCAGCAGCAAACAAACATAGCAAGCTTGGAATTGCACCTGAATTTTCCGGTATCTTCAGGTAAACTACTGATCTCGTAAAAGTGGGCTGATTGTCATTCAAATTTACTATTTTTACAATCACTAAAGTTCTTGATTTTAATTCAGTTCCAGGAACATAGGCCTCGACCTCCATTCGTTTTTCCTGCACCAATTCATAATCAAACACTTGTGTTGTTGTAATAATTCCAGTGTCTGCATTTAGTTCTACACCTGCAGGTTCCAAACCATAGAACCGATAAACCACCTGCTTTTTGGGGTGTCTAAATTTAGCAAAAACTGCTGTGGCGAATGCGTTCCTAGCTTCATTTTCCCCAACACTACCCTCATACATTGCTTTTGAAAAAACAGGAGAAACTCGATTTGCACTGCCAATACGAATCAGTGCATACATGACACTTTTCGGTTCGAAAGAACCTTTATATTTCGCTTCAACGTACAGATCATAAGTACCAGTTTCTTTAAACCTTACATTGGTAAATACTGATCCAGTATTACTATCAATTCGAAAGCGTCCCATACCTGATCCACTTGCAATATTGTACTGCACTTCTAAACCACTAGCAGCACCAGTTGGCTTCTGAGTAGCGGCGCGAAAGACAAGCTGCCCAAGATTAACATCCTCTGCAATTGTCATAACAATGGTTCTTGTCTGAAAGACAGGGCTGGGTAAATTCTTGTCTACTTGCTGAACACTAATGGACACTGGTACTCTGTCAGTGAAACCAGCACCGTCCCTTACTTCTACGAGGAGTGAAAACTTTGTCTCCGATTGCACATCTAGACGAGACTTTAATGTTATTACTCCACTTTTCTGGTTAATCTCAAAGGGTCCAGTACCAGACATTGAAAAAGTTAGGGTCCCAAAGGATCCTCTGCCATCCCGATCAGTAGCTTTAGCCATTAAAACGAAAGATCCTTTTGGAAGATCACGTCTAACTTTAATATTATAGGAATCTTTCTCGAATTTTGGCGGTGTATTAACTGCTGGATTTGTCGTTACTGGGTAATCCCTCACATCAATTAGATTCAACTGCAAATTGCTACTTGATACCTGTGGGTTTGTGGGTGAGCGATCTGATGCCATAACAACTAAATTATAAACCAAATTTGAAAATGGGGCTGCAACGTATACTATACCAGTTTGTGAGTCGATATAAAAATCATCAACCTTATCCCTAAAATAATAATATAATTCTTTATTCACTCCTTCATCAGCGTCTGTTGCAGAAACTTTTGCTACTGATGTTCCAATTGCCACATTTTCCTCGAATGTTGCCAGCCAATTTGCTGACTTAAACACGGGTTTATTGTCGTTCACATCTAAAATACGTACAAAAATATCGGTTCTTCCAAATCTCTGCGGTGATCCACCGTCGTTTGCTTGGATCTTTAGTTCCAAAACAGGATTGTCACCCAACTCATCCCTGTCTAATGATGTAGTAGTTTTCAAAACAAGTACTTTTAACCCATCTACTTCAACTGACTCCGCTTTAAATAGGTTTTTATCGTTCCCAGCTATGATAGTATATCCTTTAATACCACTACTGTCTTTATCGATGGCGAAACAATCCTCAAGCCCCAGAACTGAAGATCCAGGTGGGAGTCCTTCAAGTATGCTGCCATGGTAAGTACTCTTTTTAAATATCGGATTGTGATTATTTACATCGACAACTGTAATCCTTAATGTTGATGCGGTGCCACCATAAAGTAATCCTTTCCTCCTGTACAAGACAACTAAATCATAAATATTTCGTTCTCCGGCGTCAAAGCTTAAGGTTGACTGAACAGAAACTGCTCCTTCCGAATCTACCTTGAAATATTTAAGAGCCGTTGTGTCACCATTTTCATACACACTGTAAACATATTCTTTTGCTGGCTTTGGAAATCGATAAAACACAACTCCCGGTGCTACATTTTCGTCAACATTTATAGGAATCAGCTTCTGTTGTTGACCAAGTATTTTCCAGCTTTCAGTTACTATCAGAAAAACGACTATACAAGTCCAGTGAGTCATAATTGCATATTACCAAGGCTTGAAGCACAGTGTACACATTGACTCCAAAATGAATAATGCGGCAAGTAGCCGCTGTGAACACAACCCCACTTCAACAACGGTGATACAGATGCTGTTGCAAATGGAGATCTTAATCACTCGTCGCGATGTGCACTGTTCCGACTGAAAACTGGTTTACCGTTCTACTTCCAAAATAAGACAAACTTTCGCCTCATCAGAAGAAATTGAAAGGCTGTTTTGTTAAAATTGTCACGTGATAGCGTTCTTTTGAAATGAGCCAATTGGATGAGGGCAATTATGACTCGCCCGCACTGTAATGATCATGCAGAATAGAATTTACTCTGAATAAATCGATTAACAAGCTTAGTCACGATCCCCTTCAGCCAACAACCTGCTTTCTTACAAATAAATTCCTTGTATTTGTTAAAACCAGAATTTTTTTGACTCACATTAAATGCCTTTAAAAGAAGCTGTCATAGAAGCTGTTCGTAGAAGCTGTCATTCCCAAAACAAAAAACCAAAAAACAACTTTGGAATATCAAAGCAAACATATTCCAAATAGAGCTTCACACAAAAGTCTTTTAAGGGATCTTAACGTGGGGGCTCATAACAAAGACTGGACAGGGGGCTTGACCCTCAAACTTGTCAAGGAAATAACAATATACCAGACGTATGCGTTACTTGGCAACTGTTCATTAACCAATAATCCACTGTGACTTAAACTTAGTTTCCCAAGATAAAAGCTGGTATCATGTATGTATTTATTCGCCACTAACAAAAAAAATACAAATGTTCAAAGGTAAATGTTAAAAACCAAATACATGATGTTATCCAAAATAGTTAAAAAATAAGACTAAACAGAAACAAAAAAGAACGAAACAAACAGGCGGGACTGTAATCTAGAGAAACGGTGGCAGAGGTAGCGTAATACAGATCATGAGGACCTTATTTTCATTATGGCCCCAAATACACACTTTATCACAAATAAAGTGTGTATTTGTATCTACTGTATCTGTACCTACTATATCTGCCTGTTATGCTACTGATCCCTAACAGGTTTTCATCCAACTTTGGAGAAAGCTGCTCTNAAATACAAATGTTCAAAGGTAAATGTTAAAAACCAAATACATGATGTTATCCAAAATAGTTAAAAAATAAGACTAAACAGAAACAAAAAAGAACGAAACAAACAGGCGGGACTGTAATCTAGAGAAACGGTGGCAGGGGTAGCGTAATACAGATCATGAGGACCTTATTTTCATTATGGCCCCAAATACACACTTTATCACAAATAAAGTGTGTATTTGTATCTACTGTATCTGTACCTACTATATCTGCCTGTTATGCTACAGACCCCTAACAGGTTTTCATCCAACTTTGGAGAAAGCTGCTCTAGATATTATTGGTGTTGCTTTCTAATTCTCTACAGTGCCAGACTGTCCTATAGTCTATTTCAATGTAGTATCTTCAAAAAATGGGGGTGGTTATAGGGGATTTTTGCTCTTTGGTAGTTCTAGGCTCCTGGTATTGTTGCAGACTCAGATTTTTTTACGATACTGTTGGAGTTGTAGTCTTTATACTGCTTTGGTTTAACTTGTCTTCAATGTTTAGTTGTTTCCACAGTTTGTTGGTTGTGCCTGTACTAAACCCAAACCACATTGTACATAAGAATCAAGCAGAGACTGAAACTTCTTTCCTCCAAAAATTCGAGTTCTAATTCTTGACGCATTCTGAAAATCGACCCAACTTGCATGTCTTTGATATTCTTTTTTATAAATCTTACCCCTTGCTTTTGTATCCTTTCCAGGGTACCAATGTCTTCTTTTCTGTATAAATCCCAAATAGTAGTGCCATACTTCATCATTAATCTAACTAATGCAATGTAACGGAAATTAGTACAGTTTTCTGGAACATTTCTAATGTTGCATCTTAAAAAGGCTAGTATAGAATTAGTTTTCTTGAATACACTTTTAATGTGTATCTTCCATTTCAGATATCTTGAAATTTGTACGATACAGTATGGGTTGTCTTGCACTGCTTGTAAGATGGGCTGGTCCATTTGTATTCCACAACAGTCATTGTGATTATCGACATTAGGGAATGTCCGAGTTAAGTATAAATGTTTCTTCTTTTCCATATTGGTAAAGTTCGCGGAGAAGCTTAATGTGGGCTACTGTGTAGAGCACTTCGGAGAAATCCACTATGCTGGTATCGATTTGATGTCTTAAGCCGTGTTCTGGGTTTCGTAAACAGTACCCAGATCTAATTCCAAGATTTAAGTTTGTCAAAATATTGTTTTCTTTTAAGTGTTTAAGAATATGTCTACATAAAATGTATTATAGTATCTTACACATCACTGGCGTTAATGAGCCAGGTCTTATTTTTTTGTGCTTTTCTGTGTTTGTGGCCTTTTAAAATATACTGGTAATGTTGGTGTTCGTCCCATAACTCTCCAGTAACTCTCCAGTGTTAATAGAATATTGCATTTTATTTTTAAGGTCGGTCAAAGTTGGAGGGAACATTTCCATAGTCTTTTCTTTGGTATTTTCTCAGGACTTGATGCTTTTGTCACGTTAACTCTTTCCAGTAGTTACTTGGCATAAAGCCATCAAGAATGTCAACATGTGGAGGAAAGGCTACAAGACAGAAAAACTCCAAGCCAAGAGATAAAATATGACCTTAGACTTTAAAACATTTAAGCCATACTATCCAGAAAGGGACTCAGAAACCAGAGAGTTCCACAATCCAGCCGTGTTGGGGAAAAAAAAATAAACTGATAGATAAACTGATAGAAAGATATTATACAACCAGAGACAACATCTGCTGGAAGACGAAGACGTTGAAAGAAATGTGCAATTGGAGATGAAAAAAACTGACCCGGTAACTCTTCAAAACACACTAAATGACAGTGTGCTTTTAACAGAAAAGACTAACACTAGACACGTTTCGTTGATAAGACGAAGGCTGAAAAGTAGCAGCAAGATTTTCACTTCTCAAGTTCCATCACGATTAGATGATGCAGCACCTATCCAGATGTGACTACATTACTCCATTCACGGACCAATGGTAGATTTACAGATACACAAAATAGTCTCAGGCGTAAGATTCTCCAGTGCTCTACACAAGAAACTATTCTTCTGAAAACAGACTTACCAATGTATTGAGTATAAGAACCCCAAAAAGGATTTGAAGAAAATAACAGACTAAGCATCGTCAATTATCAACATATCTAAAGTACAGGAAAAACCTAACCACCTCATCCTGGGATTAACACCAGAATGATACCCCATAAATGTTGGAGAAAGATAAGGTCCCAGCTTTGTAATAAATGACGACAGTTGCGTTTTTACTGCATCGAAAAAAAACCCACCACTTTCCTATTAATGTCTGACAACTGTAAATAAAACCCCAAGTCTTTCTTAAATCTTTCTTGTACCTGCTGAGTTTACTTTGCTTACCAGGGTACAAGGTATTGACGCAGGTTATCCCGAAGATTATTGAGACAACAAAGGGAGAGAGTTCGACCTGAAATAGAACATGAAGGTATCTGAGCATTATTGAAATGCTCGTCAGATGTAATCTCGTGGAATATGGCATGCATCATACTATCTGAAAGAAAGAACCGAACGTTAAACATTCTCCCACCAATGCCATAGCTAGAGAGCATAGGAAGCAAGCCAGCAAGCCATACTTTCTCCAAATGCCTTGTAAATATCTAGAGTTGCAGTAAACCCCATGCCATCCCTATCTACAAACGCATGGATACCTTCCATGACCACAGTCTAACGTTCCCCAATGGCAAAAGGTACGCTAAATCTGCACTAAACAGCTACAAAAGGACCCAGACACTGCAAGAATTCCACCAGTACAAAGTTGATAAGGCGTTCAAAGTCGCTAACGACGACAGAAAGAAGACTTGCACGTCGATATTTTCCAGGATCAAATGATCATCTGCATTCTTGAAGACAAAGAAAACAATTTAATCTTTTCAGTAAAAAGGAAAATAAGACTCGGGTAGACAAAGATGAAAAAGTTCGGACAGCAGAAAAGATATCTTGGAAGAATATTCGTTCAAGACAACTCCTGGGAGCTCTTCTGGACCAGGGGCTTTAGATTTGTCAAACCCATGGTTAATTTTTGCAATCAAATTTAAGTTTTATGATGACAGAGGTCAAAACCTGATCAGTTTTCTAAAGAAAATCCGACGAAAAAACAACAGTATCACTGAGAAAAGAACCAGCACACGACAACCTAGGAAAAAGACCAATCTTTTTCCTACAAGATATGTAAAGCGAGGTTTTACAACCTCGCTTTGCATAGGCCAATTTAGTATTAGAAATCACCCTTTCTGTTCTCTTTTTTTTTAGTGGGGGTGTTTCCTTTTACGAAGGGTACAAATACTCAGAAAGTAAGACTCTGGAAAACCATTTTAGAGACCGCCTTTGACAGGCGATTGCTTTCTATTTCAATCCTTTAGAATATGGCAAAATAATTTTCATCTTTGTCATTCTTTGTCCATTTAGAACATTAACCAAACAATCCCCTAACACTGAAAGGGGTAGGAAACAATCTTTTATAATTCTCAAGTAAGATAGCTGGGGGTAACCAGCATGCTATATCTATGAACTTAAATGCTTGTAATAAATATTGTGATTCATGATCAANAGTTTTCCTTCCATTTCTTTAATTGGACACTAATAATAGCTAATAGCTGTTGACAGTAGGTCAACAAGCTCATTCATAATATGATGCCCATCAGTGACAGTTTTTGACGATGCCAGTACGACAATTTTGCCTGCGAGCTGTAAATGTTTCATTTCAACCTCTTCTTAGATTGTATTAAGATTAGCGTTAAAATGGGCATCAAAACGTTCTTGTAAAATAGTGACCCCACTTAACACTTTGCTTTAAACTTTACCATCTTCTCCAACCTGCGGACAAAGCTGATTTTGAATCATTTTTCAAATTGTTTTAATTTGCGGAATTGTTCCTTGGATGATTGCAACTAAACATATCTGTCTTACATTTGTCTCTTGTTTATGTTTTTTGCTGTTGTTTTATTGAATCATGTCTTTGTATGACCCCAATCACGCTTCTCATCTT
>RDPX01000292.1:469695-493088 GCA_003991215.1 Morbakka virulenta | reverse complement strand
TCTTTTGTCAGTGCTAAAATTTCACAATCACTCCTCTTGAACTGGAGATCCTTGTTCAAGCTGGTAATGAATTTCAGTCTCTGTCTTCCTCTACTTTTCTTTCCTTCAATCTTCCCTGTTAACACCAAGTTTTCCATTCCTTCACATCTCATTGCATGACCCAGAAACTGCAGTTGTCTTTTTCTAATTACCTTCATCAACTTTCTTTTCATTCCTGCTCTCTCTAATACCACTTCATTGCTCACTTTGTCAGTCCAAGATATTCTAAGAATTCTTCTCAGGAACCACATTTCCACTGCTTCTATTCGTTTCTTCATGCTTTCATTGATGGTCCAAGCATCACACCCATAAAGCAAAACAGACCACACATAACATTCTAGGACTTGAATCTTAGTTTTTACTTGCAGCTGCCTGTTCTTGAAAACTAAACTCATTTTACTAAAAGCATCCTTCGCCAAAGTGATTTGTTTCTTTATTTCGTTCCAACGACATTTCTGCGAAAAGTTGGATTTAAACGTGTTTATAAATAACTGCTTATTACAGTCAATGTGTTTATTACTAACAGATTTTGCAAGAAAATCTCACCATTTTTGATACATTTAATGGCTGTTACTCGTCTCAGACCTCTTTTGAAACCGAGGAAGTAAAGCGCCATTTTTGATCTTCTTTTTCCCTATGCACTTAAAAACTGATCATACATAGATAAGAAGACAGATAGATGGGCAGAGGGATCAGCTGAATGACTGCTTGGTTACAAATTATCTTTTACTGACTCTCCTGGAGGACATAACCCAACGACTTCCGGAAACGCCTCATGCTTGGAATTTACTAAAATAACAGAAGGCAGCTATAAACTTAGTCATGATGAGAAATTGAATTTTCTTATAAAAAAGAATGTACTCTTGGACCATACTGTTATTGCTAATAACGTTATTAACAACGGTGATACTTTTAACCACTAAATTGCAATTGCAGTAACAACTGTACACGTTTTAAATTAACATAAGTTATCTTTATTAAAGGTTTGAAAGAAAACTACATGAAAAGTATTTCAATTTAAAGAACAGGTAAGAGTCAAAACTTCAAATCTTGTCATTTCTTTGAGATAAGATTTTGCTAAATTTTTGGTAGGGGTATACACTACTTTCCGCTAAATGTAAGCTAAACATTAGCTGCAAAGTAACCAAATGCCAATTTAAGGTTATCATCTAGTTTTCTAAATCGTTTATAGAATTAAAGTGTGGCCAGAAAGTTTAATCTTTTGGATTTTGTGGTAGCACTCACCTTTGTTTTCATACAGCACATACAGCACCCAGAAAAGAAAGTTGGTTCATGGGTTAGTTGATCTTGAGGATTGAAAAAAGATAATTATGCAATTACCTTGTATTTTAAAGTAATGGAACTCATCTTGAAACAAAGACTTTTACTGAAAAGAATTATCGTTAGAAACCTGATCGCAACATCTTTTAACATAATTTGATAACCAGTCAACTCCCCTTATACGTAGCTTGCAACAAATTGATAGATTTGATAGAGATAAGGAATGACCGATACAGGGAAAAAGTAGGCAGAAAAAGATTTTAAAAAGTCACAAAGTTGAAAAACAATATTTGATAAAAAAATTTGACTTATTGTCTTGGAGAATTGGGGTTGTGTTGAGGAATAGGAAAAATCTTGCTTACTTAAGAAGTAAAAAAATTTGAAAGACGGTTGTTAAAAAGAAAAAATATTTTTTACCTTTAGATAGAAATTTTCTGTCACATTTCTGAGCCCATTCTTCAAAGCATTCACTTCCTTCTTTTGCTTTGCAATTGTCATGGCCAGAGCAAATTCTTTACGTTTCTTACACACAGACGTCAGAATGTTTTGAAATACCAGTGACTATGATGGATGGCTTTTTATTTGTGATACTTGGTGACACCATTTATGATAATGACAACCGTAGTCTTGTTTTTTCTTTAATGTCGATGTCTTCACTGTTAAGTATTTCAATTGAGTAATATCAAGTGTGTCGCCAGTTCGAAGGTCTAAAAGCAACAAAAAAAGAAGGCTCATGTCTTGTTGTCTTCTACATGTCATGTCTTGGACTTTCTTAAGTAAAGATCTAGGTATTGTACAAACCTTAGAAAAGAACCAACATTTTGTTTAGATCTTCTTGTGGTTTCGATAAGCTCCCGGTTGTTTTGATCTATTTCTTGCTTGCATTAAAACATGCAGTATTATTGCTTTCAATATAGAGCATTAACGTAGTTACTTTATAGAGAAAGCAATTGGATTGAAATCATTGATGATCTGCAACAGAGAAACAAAAGCGAGTGTAAACTTAACTGCTTCTTGCTTATAAAGTTTCTTTCTTATATTACGTACATTTTAATGAACAAAATCTCCTTATTTTATGGGGTTGATATTTTTCTGCTGCTGAAATCCTGGAGAATATAATATATGATATATTGAGCAATTATTAGATATTTTGTACGAATGTTTCATGACTTTGAGCATGGTGAATTGCATCCACGAAGCACACCAATATTTAACAAATTAGTATACAAAATACTAAATATATTATATTAAGTATACTGAAAAATAACCGTGAGAAAAAAAAGGAAACACTTGAGTACAATTTATTTGATTTCATTTCCTATATTTGTATATATATATATATATATATATANAAAATCTCCTTATTTTATGGGGTTGATATTTTTCTGCTGCTGAAATCCTGGAGAATATAATATATGATATATTGAGCAATTATTAGATATTTTGTACGAATGTTTCATGACTTTGAGCATGGTGAATTGCATCCACGAAGCACACCAATATTTAACAAATTAGTATACAAAATACTAAATATATTATATTAAGTATACTGAAAAATAACCGTGAGAAAAAAAAGGAAACACTTGAGTACAATTTATTTGATTTCATTTCCTATATTTGTATATATATATATATATATATAAATTTTTCTCTCTTCACCGAAATGATGATGGTGCCTACAACTCAAGTGTTGTAGTCCTAACAAAAGGTGACCTGCTACAGAAACACAGGATATCATTGGTTCACTTCTTATTTAGGACATCGATGTTTAGTCTCACCTACTTAATCTACCAAGCCAAATCGCTGAGTATCCTGGCTGCACCCTAGATTCCGTCATTGGCACTAGCTGGATGTCGTCATCACACAGAGACCCTCACTGAACAGCGTTCTCAACACACACAGGTACCACAGCGCTGGCTGTGATATTGATCACCCTCTAGTCGTCAGCAAGGCACGTTTCCAGCCAAAACGGATCCACCGCACAAAACAGAACGGACCCTTTTGCATTAACATTGCCAGAACAAGAATCCCAGATCTCTATGTGCGCTTTACCAGTTCCTTTCAGGTAGCCCTCCAAGGTTGCGCTGCCAGCCCTTCACAGACCACAACCGCATCACCACCAAGGCCGTTCTTGATCAAGCAGCCATTTCAAACATTTTTGTGTTGCTCTCCCAGCAGCAAATGCGTTGGTTTGGCCATATTAGATGAATGGACTATGGGAGGATACCAAAGGATTTTCTGTACCGAGACCTCTCCACTAGCTCCATACCTGCCTGCAGACTTGTCGTACAATTTAAAGATTTCTATAAAAGCAACATGAAGGCAGGAGACATTAACCAAGTAGTATGGGCCAGCATCCAGAGAAGAAAGGAAGGAGAGAGGTGGTGCAGTAGGATGAGAGGAGAGACCGCAGACTGGAGAAAGCAGCATCAGCATTGACAGAGCCATGCTCGATTGTCACCTACAGCAACTGTAACAAAGCATACGGCTCAAAATTGGATTCTACAGGCATAGAAAACATTGTAACTCAACAACAGACAGAACTTGGCACAAAACTCCATTGTCTCCCGAGATATACAAAAGCTAACTTTTCCTACCTGCTCATTTGGCGATTGCTGGAAGAGCAATGGCTTCAACTTTCCCACGTATATTCCACGAAAGGAACTTGACATTTGTTCCTTTCGTTTATATAAACACCACGACTTCCGCTCACCCTTCAACCTAAAAATTAAGTCTGGGCTACAGTTCTCGTTGAAATGTTTTGAAATGTCCATGGTTCTCCATGAATAAATGGATGGAGAAAGGGAGAGAGAGAGAAAGAGAGAGAGAGAACAAAATGTTATGTTAGGGCTAATTATCCATGTCTTTATGTTCCCAGAAGATTATTAACTTGTGTTAAGCATATTAGTGTATCGGGGAGACTACTAGAGGGATGCTTATAGTTTTAAGGGTGTTCAAACATTTCAAGACAATGAGAAAAAGTGATGACAAATTTTACCAATTTTTACCTATTTTTTTTTTCTAAGCCAACTTGTAGTTGTAGGGTGATTTCATTAATTTATTTAATGTTCATTTCATTTGGATCAAGTATACCTAACAGTATTTTCTCTTTTAAGCAGCCTTCCAACCTCTTCACTAAAAACTTTCTTTTATTTTGAACGCAAAAATTAATTCGAAAAATTTAACTCCAGCAAAAAGCATAAATACACCAAAAACAAAAAAAAACACGTCGAAACAGTACCAATTTTTCTGACCCCCAGGATAAAAAAGGCACATTAATCCTAAAACTGAATGAAATGTTTTTCACAAATAACTTCTACATTCATGAATGATACAAAAAGGATTCTGTTTTGCGTATCGTATCATTAAGATTTTTTATTCTGGTACAAACTCAAAAAGATGACTGAAAATGTCTAAAAGATATCAAGGTTTGTTATAACTTAAAGATATAGAAAGCTATAGTTTGTAAGCATTGGCTTTGGAAAAGGTCAGTAAAATAATAAATAAATAATTAATTATATTAGTCTGTAATTGACATGGTGTGAATTGGCAGAATTTTTGTGGGATACACAAGGTCTTTAAAGAAAAGAAAACGTTTTTGTACATGGTCACTCTGAAGCTTAAAGTGAGAACAGTGTGTAGTAAAAGATTACTAAAAATTTTCAAATGACAACCTTAACGAGTAATTTTAGACACGCTAGGGAAATGGATGAAAAAAAGTGGGTTTCTTTAATTTTGGGTACATAATACGTTCATTGTTTTTCCTTCCAGCTGAAACCATTAAGCGTTAGGTAGTATTTACCCTTAGGCTACAGAGAACAAAAAAACAAAATAAAAATGACACACAACAGATGGTTGACAGTAATTATTTGCAGCTTCTTCAGGTTTGTATTGCGGAATACATGTATAAATATATCTGGTAACCCAAGCTAAGGGGGATCACCTAAAATATTCAATATTTCTCTCCTACAAATATAACTATTTTTCACGGTGGCAGGAATTTGAATGTAGCGAATTTTACTTGAGGTTTCAATACTACCTTTAGATATTCAGAAAAAAATTTTGGTGATCCAAAAGACTGTTATAATTACTTTCTTACAAAAATGAAGATAAAAAATGCACCAAATTTACTATTAAATGAAAAAAAGTAAAGGGATTTTTAGATATTATTATATACATAAGAAAGTAATAGTCACTTGGCAACAGTGCTAATGATTTATCACCATCATTATTTTATATCCTTAGAATCACTAAGTACTGTGGAGTAATGTTAGGTTGTTAGCATTATGAGCTCTTCTTTGGAACTTTTACACTCTTTGACATAAAATTTTTACAAACATAAAAAACAAAACACTGTTGATAATAGTCTATACTACTCTATGCTAGAAAAGTAGGTTGGATAATAAATAAAACTAAGTGCGTTATGATTTACAAAAAGCAAATAGTCAAACAACTGAGAAAATAAAGTCGAAAAGTGGGTTTTAAAAGGTTTATGGATTTGTGTGGGGAATGAACCAATGCATAGCAATGAGAATAAACTTAAAGAACTGGACGATGAGGATCTGATCTGTGATGTGTAACCAAAAGGATTAGTAAAACTGAGACAGAAATGAAATAAAAAAAAAAAAATGTAAAAAAAAAATAAATGAAAGTAATGAAATAATGAAAGTAGGTTAAATGCACCATAAGCGGTATATAAGGGTAGATAAGGTCGCATTGTTGGGTTTTCCTGATGTGTTATATAAAGGAATTGTTGAAGGAGAGGCAAATTTAAAAAATAGTATACGTAAAAATTATCTAACTACAGAAAACGATAAGGAAGATTATATAATTCTACGAATATTAATAGTTCAAAAAAAAATAGGAAGGTAGTTCTCATCGTTATCATTAGCACTAGTTTGACAGTCTTTGTCTTCTACTATTGTCATTGACATTTTATTTAAATGACCATTTGGATTTATTGTTTGTTTTCACTAATAATTGTGACTTCTGACTAATTTTCATTACCTTTCGTGACCAATTCTGTAAAGGTTTCCCAGAGGGATAACATCTTTCTCATTAGCTGAACATACTCACTGAATCTAAACGTTTTGTAGAGCGAGTAGGGTTTACGTCACCGACTATAGAAAAGGAAATAAAACCTGGTTGTTATAGATGATTAGCAGCAATGGAATACGAAAAGATGCAAAAGAAAAGCCTTAAGTTAGGTCGCTATTTTTCTCCTGCTTCTGAAATATTAGTCAGGAAATAGAATTTGAAAATAATAGATTTTTTTTTAAAAAAAGAAACTTTCATAATAAGTCTTAAGTGAGACTAAGTGGATATACTATTTCAACACGAAATTTAGAGCATGCAGTAAGGAGAAAAAACACTCGAAGACTAATTACTTTCTTTCTTTTATTGGATGTAAGTTGTGAAATGCTATGTTATAGTGTAGTAGCTTCCTGACTATAAAAACACTATATACACGGTCTTGATCTATCTCAACCTCTTTCAAGACTAGTGTAATGAGCTAACCAAGAGTTGATACTAATTTCCAGACACATCCATATCAATGGAAGACAAAACGACAAAGAATTCAGTTAGATTCATTTTTATTTTGTACATCAGCGACAAGAAAAACAATTTAACAACTACAAGCAAAGATGCAATAAGGTGTTCTGCATCTACTGTAAACAATGACATCATAATATTAAAAGGCCTATCTCAATAAGTTTAGAACAACATTCACGAGATACAGATGGAATCATTTGTACCTTCCTCAAGACCACAAGCAATAGTGGAATATACGTCATATTAGTTTTCAGTCTTCGCTTGGAAGAAGCAGTGACTAATAATTGTATAATATGTACCATTAGTCTAGAATACACTACAAGGAATGGAAAGTCACAAAAAATTGGAAGCTTTTCGTTATGTATTGTGTTTCCTGATCAACCACACAATTTTAGTGACGTTCAAAATAAATGGATTCAAAGAAGAGACATAAGCACTGCTGCGTTCAGGTTTATTCAAGAAAGTATAAGTACTGCTTAGTGAACAAAGTAAATGTTGTGCCTTGAGTATTTCAAGAATAACCTCTAGAAAGCAATAAGAAGGAAAAAGAATGGGCGACAGACCGTTTTTTGTGTCGTGGATAAAATAAATTACAATGATAACATGATAACATAAGCAACTATATTCCATAAGATTTGGCCTATTATTGGTTTGGTTGTGTTATTGAAGCTATCAGACAATGAGGCCAAATCATGGAAAAAATTAAGTGAGACTAAGTGGATAGAATATTAGGAGAGTAGAATGAAGGCAAGCTTCGTCAAAGAAAAATTAAAACAAATATCTCTGACAAAATTAAAAGCTAAAAAGAGAGTAATTTTTGAAGATAAAAGATTTTTCTTATTCTATGTAGAACTATTACTCCTTCATCCGGCGTCAACACTTTCTTATATTCGGTCAATTTTGGAGATTAAGAGGAGATTCTTTGGACCCCTGACTACTGCTGGTCAAGCTGATACTTCAGGCATTTTTTTAATTGAAATTGTCATAAAGTGAAAATGAAAGTAGGTATTAAAAATCATTACCCTGAAGCAGACCATTATTAGGCCAAGTAAATGAGCTCTATTTAGGTACAGTTTGGAATGTTTTATGGAACTGAAGAAAAAAACAACTTCCTGTTAAAAATTACACTGAATAAATTCATCTATTATTGCCGCAGAAGCCTTTTAAGTTATTTAATCAGGAAATTATTTTAGTTCCGCATAGACCCAAAAGAAAGCCGTTTGCTTTTTCTATAGAGAAGTATGGTTTTAAAATTCTACTATCCATTGACTTGACACTCACCTGTTTAGTTCCTTTAACGCAATGTCTTTTACAAAAGCTTATAGATAGATTTTCTAACGGATGTTAAAACCATCTGTTGAAATTGAGTTTAAAGCAAGGGCAGGTTTTGACGTTCTACCGAAAACATAAAATCAAATGATGGTCTCAAATACGACCGCAAATTAATATTTTTAAGGAATTCTCTCTCTGAAAAAGGAAATTATTCAAAATACTTTAATAAATATTTAGCTAGAAAATCGATCAAAAATCGACAACAGCGCCAGAACTTTCTCGAAAAACCTTTTGTTTTTTTTAAAGAGGGCATAAATTATCGCTCTGTTAACTAATTCAAACCTGGATAGTTGAATTTTGATGGCTTATTACATAACAAAAATTAACTGCAAATTTAAAAATTCGGATATATTTTCCTCCATCCTTGTTTACAGAAAACAAGATGAAGTAACTGAGGTAACTTAAAGTTGTAAAATTATGCAATTCGCTTACCTTTTCAATCAATGGGATCCAAGGCTCTCCTAATAAAGGATAATCACTTTCCTTCAAGCAAAATAGTTAACTATTAATATACTAATGGTTAACTTACACAAAGTAGAAGATAGTGTTTGTAAGAAGAGAAAATACAATGACGCGTCTATTTAACATTACTGTTTTCTTTGAACCTTAACATCTTTGACAGGTTTCTCTTATGTTCATGAAATGCCATTCTTCAAGTTACCCTGCTCATCTGTGTAAAAGTGTATTTCAATTCAGTGCCTATTGTCTCTCGCAACATTTTGCGAGAGCTTTTTTAACGCGCATATGTGATACTATATTTTTGACAACATGCTCAAAACGCAAGATCTTACCCTCTTACTCCCTCAAATGAGCAGCCTTTTCAACTTCCTTCGATCGATCGTGACTGGAGATTATCATTAACTTATCACACTCCTTGAAAGACGAGCACAATGATACCCGAACAAAGAGTAAATGTTCAAACACCAAACTACTGTCAACAATACCGCTTCTGTCAGTGGTACGATGGAACAACTTTTGCTTGTACCTAATGCTGCGTAAAATCTGACTAACCAAGCTATATTGAATGAAGGGCAGTCATGGCAGCCAAAGATTAACACTTTAGCCTTTGAGCAACGACAAGAAGACCATCTCCCTCAGTCAGCAATAGTTTCTTGTACTATTCTTCACAATATGGATGGTAAAGATGAGTTTAAAGTCATAGAATTTAAAATGGAACTATTCATCGATGTAATTAGAATTGAATCTTATTTGTGAATATTAAAGAAAACAAAATTCACTTTTCTCCTCGATTTTAGCACAAATCCTTTTTATCCAGAATCTCTTCTTATAATTTCTCATCGTTACATCTTAATCGAAGACTTCTTCTTCTTTACCTTTTGGCTTATCCTGCTAGGAGTCGCCAGAACGAACCAGTCTCTTCCATTTCCTACGCTCTGCTGCATCCTCTTTTCTTACTCCTCCTACTGCTCTCATGTCTTCTGCTATCAAAANAAGATTAACACTTTAGCCTTTGAGCAACGACAAGAAGACCATCTCCCTCAGTCAGCAATAGTTTCTTGTACTATTCTTCACAATATGGATGGTAAAGATGAGTTTAAAGTCATAGAATTTAAAATGGAACTATTCATCGATGTAATTAGAATTGAATCTTATTTGTGAATATTAAAGAAAACAAAATTCACTTTTCTCCTCGATTTTAGCACAAATCCTTTTTATCCAGAATCTCTTCTTATAATTTCTCATCGTTACATCTTAATCGAAGACTTCTTCTTCTTTACCTTTTGGCTTATCCTGTTAGGGGTCGCCAGAGCGTACGAGTCTCATGTATCTTCTCTTGGGTCTTCAACAATTTCTCCTGGACAGTCAAATCTAGCACTCTCTTTCCTCCCTCCTGATAACATGTCTAAACCATCTTAGCCATGCTTTCCTTTCCTTAACTCCCAGTCTCCTGACACTGGCTGTACCTCTGATGTATTCATTTCGGATACTGTCCAATGGCATGACTCAAAGTGACTACCGAAGCATCCGCAGAATCTGCTGTTTCCAGTTCAGCTTTCTGTCTTTTTGATGTGACCAGATTCGTAAGTCCATACAGATGGATGGTCTTATTGCTGTCTTGTAAACTTTCCCTTTCACTTCAGGTAACAGTTTTCTGTCGCAGAGTACACCAGTTACTATTTTCCATCTAATCCATCCAGCTTTCACTCGTTTTTTTTACTTCCTTGTTGCAGTATCCATTGCTCTGCGCAGAGGAGTCTATATATTTGAACTCATCTACTCTTTTCACTTCTGCTCCTACCATTCTAATTTCGTCCTCATGTCTTTCATTCAACACCAGGTATTCTGTTTACGCTATACAAACTTTCAAACCTCTTTTCTCCAGGGCGTCACGCAATCTTTTCGGTTTTTCCTCCACTTCATGCTACGTCTCACTGCAAAGAACAATGTCGTATGCAAACAGTGTGTCTTTCCAAACCTCTTCCTTTAGGGTGTCCATGACTGCAGTAAAAAGGAAGGGGCTGAGGGTTTACCAATAGTGTAGCCCGACTTTCACTTCAAACCACTCACCTATGCCTGCAGCACTTCGCACGGCTGTTGTACTCCTCAGAATCTAACAGTCACTCCCACAGTCTCATTGTATGGCACATCAGCTTGATTTCTCTGTCATTTCCGCACTGTTGGACATCACCTTTGTTCTTACACACAGAAATAAGGACGCTTCTTCTCCATTCATCTGGGATTCTCTCGAGGGCAAGCATCTAGTGAAAAGCTTCGAAAGTATGTTTAGTCCCACTGTGCCGACATTTCCAAGCTACGATGGGGATATCGTCATGGCCTAGAACCTTTCCATTTTTCATTTTATTTAGTGCCCCTTTCACTTCAACTTTCTCTATTCTCTGAACTTCGTTATCTGTTCTTCTTGGCTCCTCATTTCTCTGCTCTCTGGGGTTCTCTGCGTTCATGAGACCTTCGAAATAATTCTTCCACCCTTGAAGTACCTCTTGTTCTCCTGTCAAGAGGGTTTCATCTGCATCTTTGATGACTCTGACATGTTGGATGTCCTTTGATGCCTTGTTTTTTTTGCTTTGCTATGTGGTTCAAGTCCTTTTCATCTTCCTTTGAGTTCAGCCTGCAGTAGAGATTACTGTATGCTTCCTCTTTGGTCTTTCTACTTCTTTTCTTGCTTCCTTCCTAGTTGCTTCATACTCCCTTCTATTATCCTCGTTGCTTGACTGGTCATATCTTTTCTTCGTGTCATTCTTCTTTTTGATGCTCTCCTACATAACCTACTTGCACAATCATGTCTCTCTGGCCTGCTTCCAACCCCAATTTGTCACTCCAAGAACTGACTTGGCCGTTTCTCGTGTAGTCTCTATGATATGAGACCAGTTTTCGCGCGCTTCTATTTCCGAGCTCAGCATTTCTTGCAGCTCCCGGTTGAAACATCTTCTACATTCTGAATCTCTTAACTTCCGTCACTTCACTCTTTGCACTACTTTCCTCTTGCCTCTTCTCTTGCTTTCGATGCAAAGCTTGCATACTAATACTTTGTGCTGCGCAGCTACGCACGCCCCTCCAAAGATTTTGCAGTCAGTTACGTCTTTCAGATTTCTCCTGTTGCAAGCCAAGCAATCAACCTGTGTGCTTCACCCTACGCTTTTATAAGGTTCTCTCTGAACTTTTCTTTTCAGCACGGCCAGATCAAATCTCTTAGCAAAATCCACTGTCATCTGCTGTCTTCGTTCATTTCGCTTACCGTAGCCATATCTTCCCATTACAGCTTCATCGTCTCTGTTCCCTTCTCCAACGTGTCCATTTAAATCTATTGCAATTAAACTTCTCTTTTCTCTTGGGATTCTTGGGAGGGCGGTATCCATGTCACTCCAGAACTTATCTTTCTCCTCCTGTAGACACCCAGACTGTGGTGCATATGCACTAAAAATATTAACAAATGTGCCCTCCAACTCTAATTTTATGCTTATCACTCTGTCAGAAGTTCTTTCCACCTCAAGCACCCTCTCCACATAGGCTCCTTTCAATACTAAGCCAACACCATTTCTTTTTAATCGAAGAGAAAGACGTAAAAAACGTAAGACTCTGAGTGCCCATGATAGAACAGTTTTATTTCATAAAACGGCCATTGTGTTCATAATCACAAACTATTATGTCTCAAATTTAAGACTTGATAGGCTCACGACAAAAAGCACTACTCAGAAAACAGCATTTAACTACTGTCAGTTCTCATAGAGAGAGAATTTTAATATCTTTTCCTTGGTTGCATCGCTGTCAATGGAGAAAAGGTCTTGAAAAAATTGAATCAATGACTCTTTTGCTATTTTCATTTGGCAGAATATCATTTTTTCCTGTGGTATTTCTCGTGATATTCTCGATTGACGATAGCTGGACAAAACCACTGTATTTCATAATTTGATGTAAATCAATTATGGTATACACTGGTCTGGAGGTTAAATTCTCAGAATTATACCTAAATGCTCAGAGGAAAGTTTCAAGTCATGAGCTAAAATCCTGAAAGCTCTTACTTAGGTCCAGGTGGTAGAGATTGCGCTTCGATGCCAAATACACTTTCAGTGAATAAAAATGAACACCTTAATCATTCACCAAAATTGTGCAGAGCCTGGTCAGATGGCAGCTTCTGAAACGAGCTACAGCAAATAAGATTTTTTGGTGACAAGAAGAAAGGACCAGTGTTTAATAGTCTCTTTACTAGAAAAAAAACATACTTACAAATACACCACTTACTTTATAAAATCTACCTTACAAAAACTTCCGTTATCCATTCACAGCTCAACACAATGATATCATTCTAATGTTCAGATGGAGAAATAGGAAACAGAAACAAGAGATCACAAAATTCTTCTGGGCAAAGATAAGCATACATTTTACGGTTTGCATATCAAAATCCACATATCCAGATACACAACTTGCAGCATCATGCATAGGTAGTAAGGGGATATTCTCGGTCATAAACCATATACTACAAGGACAAAGTTTACGTCTGGTACTAGGGTCTATTTGAGGGATGACTGAAGCACAATGAATCACAGGTTTGATCTAATCTTACATCGGAAAGTACAAGGTAAATTTCTGTAAAATTAAATTATGACTGGAGTTTCACACACATTTGATAAATGTATAGTATAATATAACTTACAAAGTCTATCAAAATAATTTGGCTGTGAGTTTATTTAAACTACTCCATTTTTGGTCTCGCAACTGATATGCTGTGTGTTATATCATTCAGTAAATTTCATGGCAGCTTGAAGGAAAGTCAAATCACTACTTTAAATGACAGAAGGAGACAGAAGTAGTGGAGTTATTAGGGAAGCAAACATTGTTGGTAGTTTAAATTTAAATCAGAAGCTTAAAGTCGTCACTTAATTATGATAGCTCATAAGAATTGGCTTTACCAGTTACTTTAAACAATATGGTCTCTAAACTCTCCGTTCTTTTAGACTTCAGTGATGGATATTGTACTATAACTGTATAGTAGTGTCTAGCAATATATGTCGTAGCCAAATAACATTTGCACCGAACAGGGAAAAAAATTATATTTCACTATTTTCACTTGCTTAGAACCTGATCATTTTGAGTAAAAAATTCTTATTAAAATAGAATGACACTTATTCTCTGCCTTTATACGATATAGTTATAAAGTGGTAAAAGGAAAACCTCTAAACACAGAGTATTTCTTGAAAGCATGGAAACGCAAAGTGTATGAAATAACTTGGTCTAAATTAGACCTTGACAGTGTATTTATCAGGACGATTTGTTCGTCCTTCACTACAACTCATTTAGTCATTAAAACTGGAATTCAATTATCGTTGTACACATGATGATCAGTTACAAGGCAATAATATTGAAATCTAAAAAACCCTCTTTGGAGAAGTCTTAATGGATTATCCGATAGAAACTCGGACAAAGCTCTGAAAGAAAGAAACAGATGCTCAGAATAGTATTGGTACTTTTGCTGTCACTTTATCCAGACCAAATTTACTACTTCCTCTGCTCGGCTTCATCACATGAGTAAGTGTTACTCATGTTGTGAAGTATATTTGTCAAGACGACCCTAATAGTTAGGATGTCTTTTTGAAGAAAACGAAATTGTTGACATGATGTTGAAACTATCGTGAACTGGAACAAGAACACAAACTGCCCCAACAACGTAGCAACAGAATGGAAAAATAATGTACCCACGTAACAGAATATTTAAAATTGTAAGATGAAAGGAGTCTAAGTCAACAAATCAACCAAACATATTCTGTGCTTGGTATCTATAATTTGCAATAATGAAATTTTGAAAGAATCGCAAATGAAAAGATCAAAAAGTAATAAATTTACCCCTCAAGTACGACAAAAAGAGATGTCTGTACAAAATGAGCAAATGGAGGAATTATATATTTGATAATTTATAATTGAAATTCAGTGATGTTATTTTTAAGTGTTTCATCTTTATGTTATAAAGTTTCAAAAGCTGTTTCCAGACATTATTAAGCAGGAATAAGTCTTGTCTAAAACATATTTTAGGTTCTTCAAATGAAATAAAAATCTACACTTTGTACTACAATGTGCCTGTTACTCCATGGCCATAAGTAAAATACAGATCATATAAGTGAACATTGAAACCTACTGCAAGCACGACTGTATACACATGACAGACAAACCACAAGAGTACAAACACAGCGAACATGACAGGAACACTTAAAACAGGTAAATCCTATTATTCTTATTGTTTTTCAGTGTCCCTGATAAAAGCATCCAAGTAAATTCCTATGATGTCTTTTGCCTACGTGTTTTGAGTTCAGTTGTTAATAATTGAGTAAAATTTTACGTGTAATTTTATTTCAGTGACGTTATGTTGTGTTTACATCAAAATCTCAAAAGTTTCTTGTGGAGTTTAATACTTCCATGAATATGAACAAACTATTGTTATCTGCTCATTACCGAAATAACAAAAAAATATGCTTCCTGTATCTGGTTTTTTATTTCCTAAAGTTAATTTGATAAGGGTATTTACAACAGCAGTGAAAAATTTTATCATTTTGCGTCCGTTTATCTGGTTACTTCCCATTTGGGTAATGCATTAGTTGTAGGCAGTAAACAAGCATGAAAAAAATAATGGGAAGATCGACATTTATGAAGTTTACTCTCGCCTATAATGTAGAACTTGATGCCCAGATTTTAGGAAAGTGTCAATAGAAGTCAATCTGAATACCGGAATATCTAAATAAAATCTTTGCATCAGTGCATCTTTACCCAATACCTCAGTGATAATGGTACTATAATTAATTTACAAAAGGAAAAACTGAATGTATGTTCTATGAGGCCAACGTTTTAACCTCACCTTTTAAGAAATTAATAAATGTGTATTTTACACTTTTTCACAGGACCAACAAGAAAGCAGTTTATCTGTAATTGACTTGCAAATATATATTAATATTATTAAAATAAAAAAAATATAAAAAAGCATATGGGTCAACAACAAGATTGCTATCATTACTCATAAGCAGAAACTCTTGGCTATGATAACTTTGCAAGCGGTATTTAAAAAAAGAATCATAAGAAAAAGATAGCAACAAAAAACAGTTTGATTAAGGATATCTCTTGCAAACTAATTTTTGTGAGTTGTCTCACAAAAGTTAGTTAGCAAGGCTATATTTTATGAGCTGACACTGAATATCAAACTTATTTCAGTACAAAGATAATTGGAAAGAGAGTTAAGAGATGGAAAAGTGTAGTAGGAGAAGGTATGAAGAAGAGAGAGACAAAGAAAGAAGATGTGAAAGATAAGAAAAAAGCTACAAATGCAAGTCTCAATGGATGATTTTTGAAGAAAAAAGACTGAAATGAAGAAAAGTTCTGAGATTAGAAATATCCCACACAAAGGCAGACTCATCATAAAAAATAGGGAATCTCTCCAATCATATACTACACTGAGACAGCTGAAAAAACCTACATAAACTTTGAGGACATAAGGCTATATTCTAGATAGAATACATACGTGGGACTAAAATGATTTTGACGTTGATACTGTTTTTATCGCCACCCTTAAGTTTGGCAGCAACAATAATTTTTTTCCTGCTTCTCAGAATAAATGGTCAGACTAGTATTATAACCCAAACATTGTGAGTTATCCTTTGATATAGAGAAAAATCATGACAGCTTTGGTTACTCAATCCGTCAAAAATCCTTACAATCAAAGCTGATTTTTAAGGGAGGCGCAGGGAAAGAGCCCCTTGTTAAAATTTTTCTTGAATTGGGGGACCAGATCCCAATCAATTGTGTATCTATCTTACTTTTAAAATAATATATTCCTCGTTCTTGATAAGCAGATGAAGATATGCACTATTTGCAAAGAGCGTGACATAGGGTACGCATCAATTGTTAATTTTCTTATCCTTAGCACGTTTTCGAGCTGAGTCTGTTCCTTAAAGGGGTTCATCGCTTGTGTTAAAAGGTATTTTTAGGTCCCTGCTTATAATTTACAATTCCCAATAAAAGGGTTACTTTACAAAATGACACTGCTCGTTGCTGAGAGAAATAAATAAGCTGTATCGTTGGATTTTGTGTCAACAGAAGAGCGAAACTAAAAAATAGGACTGAAGGTAAATGAAATTCAAGAGACATCTGTCACAAAAACTACACAACAGTCTCATGATTTACTGTTTGTTGGGATGCTAAACAATGCATTTATTTTTCTAAGACACACAGTTGGCTGTTATTCAGTGATGGAAAGCTTGAACTTTTAATGAAAACATAAAAAATCCTGTGTGCCTTCCAACAAGAGGATTCAAATAACCAAGGAGGAGGTAGAATGCAAAGTTGGAGTATTAAGAGAGAGGAGTGTGGCACAAAAGTCATTACGAAACAAAACAGCAAATCATTAACAATACAAAGATCATACGAGGCCTTGAAGCTTTTGACGACAGCAGAAGAAAAATCAATTGAAAAAAAGAAGTAACAGAATAGTTTGTTCGAACAGCATATTTTGTTGCCTATGTAAACCGTCCACTCTCTGATTATCTAGACCTGATTGATCTCCAAGAGCATATTTGATCTTCAGCGAGTTT
Organism: Morbakka virulenta; assembly: GCA_003991215.1. NCBI lineage: Eukaryota > Metazoa > Cnidaria > Cubozoa > Carybdeida > Carukiidae > Morbakka > Morbakka virulenta. The sequence continues at coordinate 475,833 of RDPX01000292.1, read as the reverse complement.
ATTTTGTCAGGAGAGTTATAGAGCAGGTTTGTAAACGTTGCTTAGCGTCATACAGCTAATTTACAATTATTTTAGCCTTTACAACGAATCTACAAGACTCCATGGTAAGCGATTGGAAAGCAAAACAAGTGCAAATTGCCTTGTAGCTTTAAAATTTGTTGATACATATTTATGTGCCTTATTGGTTGCATTGAAACCAATCATACAAAGGAAGCTATTCTTTGATATGGACTGAGATAAATTGCAATACAGGAACCATGTAGCATTTACAATAAATTTCCAAAGAACTTTCATTCTGCATTGGGCAGCTTCATCCATTTATCTCAATTAATTTTTGTTGTTTCTATATATGGCTACACACGACAAGGATAACAGATTTCAGATTATAATAAGCAGAGCACCGGTTGCAGTCATGACCCATATTTCTCTTTGACTTGCAACAATTCGACCGATGACACCCTTGAAAAAAACGCTGCGATGTAAAATAGTGCTATATTTTTTCATCTCTTTGTTCACTATTTATCTCGTAGAGTATGTAAGAGATTTTCCACATTTGATAAAGTAGGGCTTAGGATGCCTCCTTTCATCTGCGCTACAGGAAGTAAAACAGATAGGGAAAGTTTTATTCGAAGTGGTAAAAACAGACACTAAATACTCTTGGTTAAAGAAGGCCACCCGCCAACCACAATCTCCGGGTAAGTTTTGAAGTAGCTATGTTTTCTTGTATCTCTTCAAACAAGTGTTGTGTATAGTCAGGCATTATTTGACCTGTCCTGGTTCAACGGTGCCAATATTGTTCTCTAACTAGGTGCCAGAACTGCAGTAAGTAGGAAAGAAGTATTTCTCCTTCGTAAACTACACGGACAACACTAGAAAGGGGGTTGTATAGATGCAAGCCTGGTTCGACATCACGTCCACAATTGCCACATAATATTGCGATGGATTGATTAATTTCTCGATGCTGTTGGATCAAATTAAAAAGCATCTGAGGTCTACGACTTACGATTACCATTGAATAATTAACTTTAGATATTATTAAATCTAAACAAAAATTCATACAGTAAAGCAGTTGTAACCATTTTACCTTGCATACAGAGAACGGGTGTCTAAGTTATGTTTGAGAATGAATTTTATGAGGAACAACAAGAGAAGGTATTCAGACATTCTTCCCTATCATTTCTGACGGAAATTTTGAAAATGACTCTCATATAACTAGGAATTTAGTAAACGCTCTATGTCGGTGTAATTAAGACAATTTCATTTTCTTTGGATAATTATTAATCTCCAAATGGTTAACCCCAATCCTTGTACTGTCTGGCTATATAGCATCTAATTAGAATACACAAGACTGATATTTACAAATGATTAAATAGACGCGGTTTTGAAAATACGAGTTAATTTATTCTGTTAATTATTGCACCCTTAATCAAAACTCTCATTAATTTTGTATAATGATAATTTGAAATGAACTTTTAATTCACTCAACATTTGTTTAAACTCATTTCTGCAAACAATTTATTGGGGTAAAACATTTCAATTAAATTAATAGTGTGAAAAACGTCACTCCTTATTTTAGTATTCCACCGGTCAAGACTTGCTATTACTTTACAAAACAAATGAACAAACCGTGATATTTAGATTATCTTTGAAAGCCCTCTTTTCAAAAGGTCATGCTTTCTACTTTTTAGTCATAGTTGTTCCTATTTATAGAAACCCCGAAAGATTGCAATGTTCAGTAGGGGAGTTAAAATGAAATACTTTGACAAAAATGACAAAAAAATTTTGAAAAACGTTCAATAAAAAGGGTTTCCGTCGAAGTTAACTATTCTGATTTAATTTTAGATGAACTGTTTTTAAAGACTGGGTTTGGCAGTGTTCCTGTATCAAATACGCAATTAAAAGAGCTATTTTCAATTCTAAGGATTTTTAAGATGCTGAAACTTAAGGATAAATAGGGGTCCAAATCCGTCGCTTACTGTTCCATTGGTTGAAATCAGTGAAGTAAAAACTTGCACCTTTGTTTGTAAGTGTGGATCCTTGAAAAAAAAAAAGATATTCCTGCAAGTGTTTACATAAAAATTCTGTTAATAGAAGTTCGGCAACTACAGAAGTCTACTCGCTCTGTAGGGTTAATTTTATTTTCAAAAAGTCTGAAGTGAATTAACCGCAACCTATTGGAATCAAACAGGCGGAGACATTTAACTAACGGGTCTGACATCACAATAGATGAGTGATCTTCATAAACAGTTGCTATTGTATTGCTATAGAGAGGAAGGAAATATATAGGAGGGCTAAATAATGATGAGTAAGAAAAGAAAAAATGGAAAAAAAAGAATTATATAGGTGTTGATACAGAATATAGTCTCTTAGAACGGGAAATTAAGAAAGACCAACTATTGATCCGTCACAGTTGTTTTCAGAATCATATTACAGATTAGTAAGCAAGAGATAAACTAGATCAAGAAGAAAATATCTACAATTCTATAATCATGTAAATTTACTTTGCTTGTGTAGATTAACTCAAGAATAAACATAGAAAATGAAGAAGTCGAAATTTATTTGATAAAACGTAACGAATACAAAACTTTCGACCGATATTTAAAAAGAGCAGCGATCTAGAGAAAGCGAACTGGCTAAAATGAGGAGATTATGGATGAAAAGAAAGGGGAAAACAAGAGAGAAGTGAACTTCTAACTCACAAGCAAGGGAATAAAATTCCTTGGGCTGCGATATGCCAAACATAGGACGCATTTAATAAATGAAGGCGAATGATCGGCATCTTAAATTTAATAGCAACGGGAAATATAGAGCTTTAACAAAAGTTAGTTACTTGATGTACAGTCAAGTTTCAGGCATCATTTAATCAGAAAGTTATTTGGTTTACCTTTCTAATAAAACGTTACCTTCCAGGTATCACCTCTAAATGTAATCCATAAGGTACAACTCTCTTTGCACTTTTACATTATCTGTAAATATAACTGGACCTGTAAAAATTCAATTCAGTTTTACTTTTTATTCTGTTTTTTCTTCAGTACTAGACAGTTAGAAAGAGACCAAACCTTTTGTTAGGATTGCTGAAATATGAGAATCTTATTGATGTTAAACCCCAAGAACAGTAAACACTGACGATTAGTGAAAAATGGCTGTGAAATAGAGGGATAGAAATAATGCTAAAAATGATATTAATAATGAAAATTATGATACTGCTAGCACTACTATTACTACTACTACTACTACTACTACTACTACTACTACTACTATTACTACTACTGCTTTTACTGCTACTACTACTACTGCTACTACTATTACTATCACTTCTACTAACAATAAACACTTCAAGAAATATGAAACTAGCGGGAGTAAATGTTGTAGCTAATTTGTTGGGAATTAAGTAAGGAAAATGGACCAACAAACAACCATGTTTGAAAAGAAGAATGCAGAGAAATATTAAAAATTTGAAGAAGGATCTCAGCAAATTATAGGAATGGAAGAGAAACAGCTTGCAAAGGAAAGTATTACATTTTGGAGTAACATTTAGAGTAAGCCTATTTAACTCAGTGATAAAACAGAGTGGTTAGAGAAGATCAAGAACCAAGTCACAAGAGTAGGGATGGAAGAAAACAAAAATAATAAAAGAAATGGTGAAAAGTCAGTAAGGGTAGACGCCAAGATGGAAATCAAGTAGCCCAGATAATGTAAATGGATACTAGTTAAAAGATTTTAGCGACTGGCATGAATTAGTAGCGATGTAGTTGGATGAAGTTTTAAGTAACGGAGAAACACCAGAATGGGTGACAAATGGATGTAATTGCTTGATTCGGTGACGAAGTCTCGTATTTCAGATCAATGACATCTCTTCCCTTGATGTAGAAGCTCCAAACAGGGATATTGGGTGAAGACGTTTATATACACTTGGAAAGAGAGAATTTATTTACCGACGAGCAGAAAGGGTGAAGGTATAATAGCAGGAGTACAAAGGACCAGTTGATGATAGATAAAATGGTTCTAAAGAATTGCAGGAAGCGACACACCAGTCTATGCTTTGCTTGGATTAATTTCAAGAAGAGATTAGATTTGGTGCCGCATTCGTAGATTTGTCAATGTTTGCAAATCTTCAATATATTAGACAACATCAGGAACCTAATAGAAAATTTAATGTCGAAACAGAAAGTAGAATTGACACCAGTTTGAGAAACGTTGGCAAAAGTAAAGATAAAGCGAGGTATCTTCCAAGGTGACAGGCTGTTGGCGACGTTGTTCGTTATAGCTTTGGTACCACTGTCAATTGTACTAAATAGCATGCCAGTTGGATACCATCTAAGGAAAGACAGGGGGAACTTTATGGATCACGTGAAGCTATATATCCGTAAAGTAGAAAGAGATGGACACTCTCGCACAAACAATTGAGATTATCTCGGCAGACAGCAACTGATCCATGTTGTCATGGATTTCTTTCATTTGCCCAGAACGACCAATGGAAGAGAATTTATTTCCATTATGAAAGTGAACTGCCTTGAGACTTTTCTGGACGAGTCAATGAAAAGTCTCCTTGTCGTAGCAAAATAGTCCATCCCCATTGATTTCATTAATTCAGCAATGTTGTTGCAGTAAACCAATGATGAGTCTCTCTGAGCTGAGAAGAAGCTCTCGATAGCAGTAGAATGTTGTTCTAGGTGCCAAAAAATTGTTATCAAAAGGACGATATCCCAGAGGCTGTGCTTATTCCTTTGAGAGGTTTAGGTCTCATGTTAGTTCATTGAGATTTGCTTGTATTAAATGCACTGAGTGGTCATTCTCTTCTGGCATGTATTCTTCACCCTCTGTTCTGCCATCTAGCTCTGAATCCTATTCCGATTCCGATTCCATTGCAACATCTGGCTAGGGAACAGGTAGGTCTGGACCATATGGGACTGGTCTTATGGCAGACGAAATATCAGGATACTGAACAAAATGCTTGTTATTAAGACTGGTTCCTTGAAGATTAGTCAGTTTAGTCTGCCACATGATCTTTGCCCTCTCTCCATAAATGGCCCTGTCGTTATCGTTGCTTTTGGCTTGGTAACAAAAAACCTTGAGAATTATCTATTGAAGATAGGCTTTACACCAGGTATTGAACCATTCCAGAAATCCTGCCTTCTGAGAACAGCCCTTATATCGAAAAAGGGTTTGAACTGCTAATAGTAGGTAGAACACATAGAAGACATTAACAAAAAGATAGTTGTTCCCCTAGGGTACTAGATGTGCCCCGGTAGCAATTGAGAATAACCCGCTCAAAGCAAGATCATATATTAGACAGGAGAAAAAGTCATGAAAATAATAACAATAATAGAAATGAGCAGTTGCCGAAAAGATTAGTACATAGAAAGATGTAGACGAAAACAGTAAAAATGAAAAACACCACTGCTAAACTGCAAGAGTTTTCACAAATTTGTTATGTTTTGAAAAATGTGTTGTTATTAAACCTCAGAAACAAATACTGTATTGAATTCATTTTTTCAATGTGCCACGGAATAATGAAAATATTACTAATATATATATATAGTGAACGACAAAAAGATCAACAAAGCGTAGTTTAGAACTGTCAATTTCATGTTTTCACAATCGTCAGATAAATACAAAGATTTTTGTTTAGCTGAAGATTGTAAAAACATGAGACTGATAGTTCTAAACTAAGTTTTGTAGATTTTTTTGTCGTTCACCATACGATAGCTCTAATATTCTTATATTATTGAGCACTGTCGAAAACTAATAATTACTTCAATACTGGTATAAATATATATATATATATATATATATATATATATATATATATACATTTGTGTAATATTGTGTATTCGTATCAAAAAGTGCTCAATGCATATAGCAGAGCAATATAAGATAAGATAAAACACGAAAAATAAGAACTGTGATTGTAACTAATAGTTTCACGATATTGTCTGATGATCGAAATATCGTGAAACTATTAGTTACAATCACAGTTCTTATTTTTCGTGTTTTATCTTTCTTATCTTATATATATATATATATATATATATATATATATATATATATATATATATAAAGCTTTCGATTCGGTTATCCGTATTAAAGTGCTCAATACATAAATGCAGAGCGTAATATAAGATATGATAAGTTGGA
>RDPX01000292.1:425376-440555 GCA_003991215.1 Morbakka virulenta | reverse complement strand
TTACATCTTATACCCTTTACATCTTATACCCTTTACATCTTATACCCTTTACATCTTATACCCTTTACATCTTATACCCTTTACATCTTATACTCTTTACATCTTATACTCTTTACATCTTATACTCTTTACATCTTATACTCTTTACATCTTATACCCTTTACATCTTATACTCTTTACATCTTATACCCTTTACATCTTATACCCTTTACATCTTATAACTATTATTAGTTTAGATGAACCTAATGTCCCAATATACTTAAATATTTCAGGCACGTCTTGTTTATAAATAGAATTAAATGAACACAGGGGAAAGGTAGTAAACAAAGTAACTCGTTGCAATTTATTGAAGTGGGAATTGTGAAAACTGGTAAGGGAAGTTTTCAAATATTTTGAAATGAGCAACATCAATATTTACACTTTTTCTAGCATTTTTCGTAACACCTTCTCATTTTGGGAGTGTTGAACCATCATGAAAGATTTGGTGACATCCTACAAACGGGCAAGAAAACCGAGGCTTACACCTTCGATGAAAGCCAGGTGCCTGGTATTTGCATTGAAACATCGCCACAGGATGACCGCACAGTGGGGCAGGGTAATATTCTCAGACGACTCTACCCTTCAACAGTTCATATCATGGAGACCAGCTGGCAAGCGGTATGATGATAAATATACAATATCAATGGTGAAACATTCTTCAAGTCAGATTATTTTGGGGGCAATACCAAGAATGGGGTCAGTGTTCTCTACTTTTTGACCACAGGAACCACTATGAATGGACAGAAGTATGTCGAGTTGTTGTCAGATAAACTCATACTTCACCTGAAACTCCGTAACTGCAATATTTTCATGCAGGATGTAGCGCCATACCACCGTTCCAAAGTTGCAATCAAATTTCTGGCTGCGAGCAAAGTCAAAGTGCTCAAGTGGCCGGGAAATAGCCCTGACCTCTACTCAATTGAAAATTTGTGGGCGATATTGAAGGATAAAGTGTCGGAACAACGACCGTCAAGTGCTCCAGAGTTGGCTCGAGTGATAAAAGAAGTCTTGATTAGAGAAATATTGAAGGAGTATTGCCAAAGTATAATAGACAGTATGCCGAGGCGCAAGGAGTCTGTAATCAGAAACAATTTTGAATTTTGGACAATTTAAATGATCATGGATAGCAAAATTGCATACAGTGACATATTTTTCCTGCTACATGAAGATTGTATGAGAAATAAAAGTAATTTTCCTGTTTAAATGCGATGATATTGTCATTTTCGTGAAATTTTGAGCTTGGTATTAAACTTTTGTTCATGAATGTAATTTATATAATAAGAGCTTTTATCGTGAAGTAAATGGTTCAATGTCGAAACTGCTCCATAAATGAATCTAACTGGGGTCTTTGCCTCTTAAAACTCCCGTGAAGAAAATATCAAAAAGAGTTACTACGCCATGCCGATGGTGTTGTTGAAGTTTGGGGAAAAAAACTTTAAACTTTGTATAAAAGTAAGAAGAGGCATTTATCCGATTTTTCTTGCAGAAATGAAAAAAGGAAACTAAAAAGTTTAAACCCCTTGCTTCTTGCTGGGTCCTCATCTGTGCTACAGATATATTACTCAACCAGACCAGCATCGACGAGCATCTGAATTAAACTAGCGTATTACGGAAACACAAGATCCCTCGGTGTTTGCTCAAGATAATTGAATGTGTTCAATACCTTGGGAGGCAAGGTATGGTATGTCAGCATAGTTGTGAAGATTTGGGAAATTTGTACACTCTCGTTAAACGTAGGGCAAAATATTTCCCTGACGTGACTTAGTAAAAGATATGACCGCCACATAACTCCGCAAGAACAGAACGTAATACTAAAAGTACTATCCCCATTTATCATTCGCAAGTTTGTTGCACACTATTCGGAAGGCATTGTTGCAGCATACTGATGTTAGCAATACGCAGCATATTGCTAGTATTTGATTGCTGACAAAGGAGTTTGTGGTATGGGAGGAGTTCATTGGGATGATGCCCGTGAATAACGGGAAAACAGAATAACGTACTAAAGGAACCGGTCTAGTATTTGACACGTGAAGCTGCTGAGAAATTGTATCAAACAATGATTGAACCTCTAATGTCGTACAGCGGTTTTATGAATCTTGAGCTGACAGGGCACCAGCAATAATACCTCCAAAGTATTGAAAGATAGGTATCGCCAATCATTTACGAGAAGGTCAACGTAAGAGGCCCTTTAACTTACAACAAAATAAAAACAAAAAGTGGCCTCCTTGTAAAGAAATGTTTACCAAACGATGTCTGCGCTCCATTGAAAAACTATTTTTTATTTAACAAGCAGGAGGAGAAAACGAGAAATCAGGAACTGTTATTAAAGGTATCTAAAATTAGATTAGAACCTGGGAAGAAAGACTTTTTAATTCTGGAACGAAACTATACAATAAGATTCCTTATAAAACATGAGAGGTAGAAAAGTATACTTCCTTTAAAGCAAGAGTGAAAACAAATGATTTTTTTTATTTTTAAATAAAAATATTTTCAGTAAAGATACATTTTAACTAGTGAAAGTATAACTTCTTTTATTGTTACCGTCATTTTTTTATTTATGTATTTTTCTTTCTTGTTCAAACTAGGATAGCAGAATATTTTTACTGATATTGTAAATCATGTAAAACTTTATGTAATAGTAATAATTCCAGCAGTAATAAAAGATGCTTTGCCTCAATTAAGTATATAAGGGTCAAATGGAAAGCCTCAATGTTATGATAACTGCTCCACAATGGCAAAGAAAAGGAACGAAGTTGTCTCAATCATAAAGAAGGATATGGCCCATTGATTTCTTACCCATTGTCACTGCCACGCCTTAACGTTAGCAGGTGGCGATACAATGAAGTAATTTTCATTGATACAAGATGCATTGGATGCATATGAACTAATGAAGTTAAGAAAGTACTCACCAAAGAGACAACCTGCTCTGAAATAAATCAAAGAACTGACAATTTGAATTTGCCCGTTGATAGCAACGATGAGGAATCTGAAAGCTTTTCAAAGCTGCGTCTGCTCTACTCAACAAGATGGACCATTAGAGCCACTACTGCATATGTTAGATTTTTGCAGAAACCCACAACAAACATCTGACCAAGCACGCGACCACGAGCTGATGGCATCGAGAAGTCGATTAAGTACTTCAACATTCTATGTGGATGTAAAGTAGGAGTGATTATTGTCGAACACTTTGATTATCACAAGATTATCAACTTATTTCATCAGAAGCGCAAATGATGGCTGGCTTAGTTGTTAAAACACTCAGAAGTTTGCAAACTGATGTAAAAGCTCTGACGCATTTTCAAAATGCAAAATTTTTTGCACTGAGACTGGTGTCGATGAGCCTGTCTTGGCTCGTCAAAGAAAAATTCCAAGTTGTCTGTATGATAGATCTAGCTGGATGATGATATTGGAGCAAAATACTCTACTGCTACTGACACTATATATGACACTATATATCAAAGAATGGTTTGATTAGCCCAACTACAAAAGATATATTCACCTTGAGCAGATCCGTATTGACGGTGCTGATGGAGAAGGCCTTGAGGGACACGAGACTTATATTAAAATTTCCAAAATAGGATGCACCTTCGCTAATGATGTAGCTGAAAATTTTGAAAAGTTCGTAAAAAGTTCCTCCTACCACGTTACAAGATTTGATAAATTATCTCAAAAAACCGAATCCAGGGCGCGAGTCATTCTTGGACCAGGTTTAAACATTAGCTCAGCATTGTCTTGTTATGTCTACAACAAGAGCTAAAATCGAACACTCCTTCAGTTCAATGGGAAGAAGCAAACCATTTGAGAAACACAGCAACACAAAATGGATTGAGTTATTCAATGTTTTTAAGCGTTCATGGTGAAGAACTCGACAATGATGATCTTAAATGTGTATTGAATAAATTCATTGATTCTTCAGGGAAAAGAGCAGCAGTATTTGGTCCAATATTAAAATTTTTTATTTCTTTTCATTGTCTTACAATTTTTGGATGCAGGAGTTTATTGAAAGATAGTTGCTTTGAATTATGCTTTAAGATTTAGATGTACAATTTATTTATCTTGTTGTGTTTACAGAAGCAAATAATCTAAGATGTATTGACTGCAAGTACTATTTCCCTCGTTACCCTATACTTATAAGATTAAAAATACCATTGTAAATTATAAAAATAGATTCACCTTACACAACCGAAGACGACCTTAATTTACTTTAAATGACCTTCCCCCATACTCTTAACACAATGTATTATCTCATCACCAGCGTTATAGGGCATACATCAGGCTTACATGCTAGCACAAAAACACCTTCCTATGTCTGTGACCACTGGTGAAAGCGAACGCTCCTTCCGTTCAATATTTTGAGCTAGCCTACCGTCAGAGTATCAAATTACCGGAGAATAAAGCTGCAAATGGAGGTGAACATACTTGTGAACTTATAGTTTATTTCACTAATTAAAAGAATATTTGTATCATACTAATACCATATCACAAGAGCACCAGCAACCATAGCTGCAAGTTACAGGTATTTTCCTCCAATAATATCATTTCGCCTGTCAAATACTACACATACACATAATTTCCAAGTTTGTTTGGTTGTTTCTTTGTCACGGAATATATTGACTAAACGACTAAATAACTCATATTTTTCAGTTAATATACCGATACGAAGGTACTTAGAAAAAGTTCTAAGTTAATTGAGACAGACATCAACATTTCAAAGGCATCACAATAAGAAGTTGTCCATTCCACGCCAAATGAGTGATACATTTTAATTCAAAGTAATCAGTTTTTCTAATAACTATTACGTCAACTTTTTAGTTAAACTCGTGTAATTATGGTATGATTTTATGCCATTTTATTTTCATATTAGGCTAAAATCGCTTTGCTTTCTGGGATTTCACCCCAGGCCACAAACAACGCGATAAAATGCAAACTTCATGTGCGTGATTCTGATTTCATAAGAGATCACCACTCCCTCCTAGGTGTACCACAGTTGGTAATAGGTAGCTCATCAATGATCGCCGTGGGACTCTTGTTCACTTTAAGTAACTAATAAAACCGTTTCACTTTTTATATCATGAATGCAAAATTACAAAGTATAATTTTGCCTAACCGGAGGCACAAAACTTAATCTTTGAAATATGACTCTTAATCTGATATTCTTATTCTTTGGGAAACCCTGATGTAAAAACTCAGATGTATCTTTATACTATAACTGTCTATTAGACTCTAATACATAATCCCCCCTGTTCCAAACCACCACAACAGTCTTTCTCAATCTCCATAACAACAAATCTCAACTCTTACTTCAGTGCGCTTAAAGCCTTCTGCGCCCTCTTCATAAGACAGATAATAATCGCACTTATCCTTTGATAGAAAATAGCACTTTTTTCATAAGAAAAAGGTAAATATCTAAAACGTGCTAGGTTCTGGATGGAGTCTAATATCATAAGATATGGAATGTCTTTGGATGATGCATCATGTTTTCTGAATTTCTAAAATATTGTATCGATATGCAAGTACGTTGTATTGTAACCAAATCACAAACATTACCAAATGGATATTCATGTAAAGATAGTTCTGATGAAGAAAAATAGTAACCATCCACATAGTTTTAGATTTCTCTCTGTTACATTAGAATCGTAAAACTTATTGCTTTCTTTTCAAGAATCTACAGGAGGAGAATCTACACAATTCACGCAGATAATATGTAAAACCATGTTTTATATTGGTCTTTTATTCAAAATAAACGTAAAGTAAGCTATTTTTTGTAACCTCTGTTTCTACATGGTAACATATTTGCAACAGTAGAAACACTAGCCAGAACTATTTTTGTATTTCTTTCTTTCCCTAGACTTTTCTTTACTCTTCCTCTGAGAACTTTTTACTTTTATCATTTTTTTACAAAAAAGAGCCGTAAAAGGTCTTCGTTATTTGTTCAGCCGAGATATCGAGTTGAAATCTCAACAAAGCAACCGCAGAATTAAAATATTTCTTTTTATGGCCTTAGTTTGAAAATATCCTTCATGAACAATTGTACATTTCCTGTTCTTGTAAACAATAAGCTGAGTTACATGGGATAATTTCAAAAACATAAAACGAGACTTCGTATTAATTAGTTAGTCATATTTGGTGACCATCATAGTTAATTACCCTTATCCACTTTTCATGCTGGTCGATGCCCTTAAAACTAGTGCCTAAGAAATAATAGAGGATCTGTTAATATTTGTGCAAGGAAACTGTAACTTACTGAATTATTTAGCATAGTTATAAAGGGTTTCTTATGAAATCAATTAGTAAGTTCACAAGGAAACTGTATTGGTTTTTTTGACATTCTTGCAATCTGCTTTCACAGCAGTCTTTTCTTATGATTCATTACAACTGTCATTATTCATAACCTTTGAAAAACAGTTATTACAAACCCATCATCATACCTGATAATGATTTTGTAATAAAATAAAAAAATGGACTTTTAACAATTTGATGTGTTTTCTTGCCTTGAATTCTGAGCGTTGAAGCACGCATATTTTCAGATTAGCATTTCTATTATTGATGTGTAACAATTTTGCTAAACTATTTTCATGAAGTTAGGTGAAACAATAATTGTGGTCGACTTACTTAAACACTTTATTTATTCAACTTAATTCCCGTGGGAAAAATCTTTTATGACAAAAGAAACCTAAAATTGCTTGTCTTCAGTAACTAAACTCACGAGATCATTGAGATGCAACTAGCCGTGAGTTTATCACTTTTAAGTTGGTATTTAAGACAGGGATTTTGAAATAAAGGGTTTTTGTCCTTATCCATATGTAAGCCAGAAACCTGTATGCGATGTTTATTCAGGTAGAAAGTGCAGGTTGCTATTAATCAAATGAAAATATAATTAAACAGTGAAAAGGAGAGTTTTTAATAATAATTCATAATCATATCTCACTGAAATACACGTTCTTTTAATCTTATAATATTCACAAAACTTGATATTTCCCACAAACAAATAACACTGTTTGTACAAAAATTACCATCTTTGACGGTTTTAGAAAATAGATTGTTTTGACACAGTGTACAGTTAGACTAGGATACAAATAATCTCATCGTAAGCAAGGTCAAGGGATTCCAAGAAAGACCACAAAATTCAAAGAAATGTAAAAAAAGTTTTACAAAACTAAAACAATTTTCAAAAGATCCCCACGTCCTTAGTTTCTTTGCATTACCCTACAATTTTTATGGGGCTCCTTGTATTCATCTTTGTTCTTTGTTTTCCCCTTTTTTGTAGCTGATGCTGTAAAAATTTCTTTTACTGTGACATTATTCTATCCCTTATTTCCTAGCTTTGCATTAGTCTCTCTGTAAATTAACAATATTTTGAGATTTATACTACTATAATACTATACCATACTACTATAATATGACAAGGTCTAATATTCAGTTGAATTTTTTCAACTTCTTTGCTAGTGCTTAAGATAGCTGGTGTATAAAACTGAGTACCATGCTATAATGCCTTGCATTAAGTCTTATAAACTGCATGGCCTAATACCCTTTCAGTGTTTCTGCAATTTTCATGGTCTAAAACCAAGCCTATTCCTCTTTCGTAATTGTCATCTATCGGGTAGAAAATACCATATTAGTCTGAATTAAATATGCCTGCGTCAGCCCATTTGGCTTTACATAAAGTCAAGATGCAATATTCTTTATGTTCATTTAATTTTTCATATTTTCCAGTTTTCCTGCCGCATCATTGTTTTTAGATTGCGAGTCGCATTTCTTGTATTTGTGGTGTTGCCGCGCAGTAACTTGCTGACGATAGAGGGCCATTTGGCATACACGAGAGTCTTTACCAGAAGAAGATACACCTTGTGAATCTCCTTTTATATCGTTGTTGTCAACATATTGAGGGTGCCGAGTTTTTATTTTCCCACTGACAAATGGGCTGTTTCCCCTTGTCCTTGGTCATTTTGTGCATAGTATCTTTGCTACCCTTCAAATATCTTCATCCCTAAACATCAATTTTAACTAATTCCCGATCTTAAAGCGCCTCCTGTACACCAGACACTCCCTTCACAGAACATTGTTATGTGATATTTTACGGGCCAAGCCATGCTACTTACTGACCTGCCCCACTCTTCATGTTAGTCTCCAGATGGTCCATGGGTCCCTATTCTAACACATGTTTATTTGAAGCTTCGTTGAAGGACTTCCGACTGATCGCCATTTGTAAATGCTCTACCTTATGTACGGTCAACGTACTAATTTCAGGATGCTTCAGTACAAGGTCAAAAGCAAGGAGGTTTACGACAGAAATGTTGCAACTGGTCTTTTTGGAATGATAACATGATGTCTGCAGACTATACGCACAGCAGAGTGCAAATTTAACCTGACTTTACACTTCATTTACAGAACCCGTCATCGATGCAGGATATTCTTTTGACCAATTAAAATCTGTTCTATATCGATTTAATATTTCATGACAAACAGTAAAGAGTTGTACTGTATTGTATTTATGCCTGTTTGGTAATCACTTTTAACAACAACTTTAAAACCATTACAGAACTCAGACATATACTTGCTTTTACTTTATATTTACATAATATCCTTTTATTCTCTTATCACTTTAACGGATTTAAATTCCCTTTGGGTTTGTTTGTCTGTAGTATTTGTATAAGTAAGGATTCTTAAAAGATGACAGGTCAGATCCTTGGAAAAGCGTTAAACAATTCTAATTAAAGTTATACAGTTTATTTTTGTCAATAATGAAACTTTTTACATTCAATCTTAAAGTTCAATATGATAAACAACCAATAAAAAGGACCCCAATGGCATCGAAATCAGAACTATTGGTTTATTGGGTCGAAGATTATGCTAATCTAGATTCCACGTGTATAGTTTTGATCAATCCTAGAGTTAAAGTATTCTGAGGTTAAACTTGGATTGAGTAGCCTCTGTGACCCATACATTTGTTTTCCAGTTCATGAAACCACCAAACCTAAAACTACAAATATGGGAGTGTACCGCTGTAAAAGCTATTATGTATGATATTAATGTTAACGTACGAAACAGATCCAATACTCGAAAGGATTAAGAAGATTTTGTCAAAGGAAGGTTGGAAATACTAGAAGGTAGAAAGCTTCAAAATTGTTCATTATTGATTTTCCGTGTGCCATCCAGCTTAGCAATCGACAAAGGATAAGTATAAACCAGGAGAAGAGGAGATACTGTTAATTCTGTTATTCTCCGACACCCATTTGTGTTTAAACATTGTAAACATTGAAGTACATGTTGTTTGCAAGAGTTGGATTTAGAGTAAAGCTAATGTTCTGGTTTTCTTTGTCAAAAAAGCTTTCCACCAACCTGAAAAATACATTAGTACTTTAATCTCAACAAAAAAACTAAGTTATTTATCCATTAATTTACTAACGATTAATAACATTCAGTGTTGTGAGATCAAACCATAAAAAAGGCAGACCTATCGACTACCCCAGTCTTTATTCCGCTTTTCGACCAGTGCCACATTAAGATGATTATTCCATCCCAGTTTTTACGAAACTGTGCCGAAACTTGTTTAAAGTGACGACTTAATGCTGATGTAAATGAGAGACACAGTGAAAATGATCCTGATTGTGGTCTCAAAACCATGCCAGAGCAATTTACCAAAATGAGCTAAATGACTTTGTTCGCGACTTAAATCTAAGCAAAAGATCAGCAGAACTTTTACCCTCTAAACCAGCTGCTACAAAAGGTACAAAGGAAATATCCCATCGAAATAAGAATGCTGAATTCATACCATTCTCTAATGAAAACACGAATCTTATTCATTGCAATGACGTTGGGAGTATTTTTCTTTGACAAAGCCTCCACAAATACGGTCCAAATGAATGAGGGTTGTTCACTGATGGTTCAAGCCGTAGTCTGAAATTTGTTGTGTTCCGTAATACCAACATGTATGCGCTAATAGCTATAGGCCATTCAGCAACACTGCTGGAAAACATGATGTTACCAGTCTGCTTGTGGAACAGATTGACTACACCAAACATAACTGGGTGTTAAGCGTCGATTCGAAAAGGGTTAATTTCCTGCTTAATCAATTAAATGGCCACTCGAATTTCCCATATTTTGGGGGAATGTAGGATAGTAGAGCAAAAGAGGAAGATTGGCAAAGGAAAGATTGGGCACTCCGATAATTGAGGGTTAGTAAAAGAACATTATTAGTGCAGTGCTAGTTCCGTAAGTAAAAAAATCTTCTTCCTTCCTTTGCCTACCAGATTGGGATTTATGAAACATTATGTCAAATTACTCGACAAAGAAAGTAAATATTTTAAGTATTTTTTTGTCAATTGTTTTCAGGACTTAGCTCAGAGAAATTCAAAGCAGAACTGTTTGG
Source organism: Morbakka virulenta (assembly GCA_003991215.1). Classification (NCBI taxonomy): domain Eukaryota; kingdom Metazoa; phylum Cnidaria; class Cubozoa; order Carybdeida; family Carukiidae; genus Morbakka; species Morbakka virulenta. Next base: position 430,147 of record RDPX01000292.1, on the reverse strand, counting down.
TGGTTCTGAATCAGAAAACTAATCAAGTATAAAGAATCTGTTAATTCTATGAATGACTTGGAATTACCCGCCTGGACATCTTTTGTTGACGTGATGAAAAACTTCTAAGACAGTCGCCCTGCCGAAAACTACAAGGAGTTGGTGGAAAATCTGTTGAAAAGTCCACATAACATAGGCGTTAGTATGAGTATTAAGGTTGATTTTTTACATCTAGAAAAATTTCCGAATAATTGCGACGACGTCAGTGATTGATGAGCAAGGAGATTGATTGTTATTTGAAAAATAGTATTTTTCAATAAAAAGACCAATATCTGTTGTTTTAAATACAAATTGAGAAATTTCTGCAGTTTTACCGTGAGAATAATTCCATCGGTCAATATAATATATCGAGACAAAAAAAAAGAAAAACATGTTCTTTTCAAAAAATGAGACATTTCTGTTTGGTAAAAACGGAAGCTATGAAAGAAAAGATAAGGTGATTTTCAGATTCAGCGCCCTCAGGTTAGCTAATATATTTGGTGTCTTGACATCATTTCAAAGAATTTTTTAGGTTGATCAGTTTTATCGGTAGCAAGTGCTTGAACAGAAAATCACTGGAAGCAGGATCGACTATCTTCTTAGCAGTTTTATCTGATAACACTGATCAACATATATTTGGTTCCTGGAATGAAATTGATTGGTGAACAAGGGATCTGATGTGCCCATTTCAAAACTTGGATTTTGTTTGCTCTGTTGCGTTTAGTTTTTAAATTATTAAGGGAAACTCTTTCATATAATCACTATGATACAGACTTACAATTTATAGTTGACCTAAAGATCCATTTCAGTAATATCAATCTGATACATATTTCTTATTACAGTAGTAATATTTATATTTTTATAGAGTTTATTTTCATGTTCAGAAACCATAAAACCCTCGATTGATTCATTGTTGATCTGTTAATGTAGCAAAACCATTTATACCTTGTTAATTTACTAATAGTTGGCATTGTGTTTCAATGGTGACATATGGGCTGTTGATTAAAATTCATAATTGTATTTATAAACACGATAGTTCTATATGTAAATGTTATATAAAATTGAAATGGTGAAGTATCCGGTTGTTCTATTTTAGTCAAACTGTATGCCAGCAACGACATATTTCTGTAACTGTTTTGCACTGTAAAGGAAATGGCAAGACAAGGTTTTTTAAGCCATCAAGACAATTTCTGCTACATATGTGGCAAGTTTACATTCAAGAAACAAAAAGATATCACTTATAAATTGAAGACAATATGTATATGTCATCCTTGGTGCAAAATGTGAGATCCAGATGATCAATGGGATCGACATGTGTGCTACCCAGGAATTACAGAGTGACAATGTGGACAAAGGAAATCAATGCCTTTTGCTGTGCCAATGATTAATCATGAGCCTGGTGGTCATTATTCCAAATGCTATTTTTGTTTAAAAAATACTAGATTTAACTCTAAACGTAAATCGTTTGACTGTGAATCGGCACTAAATTTTGTTCCTACATGATGCAGAAAATTTTGTTCTTTTACCCTCTCCCCCTTGCAGATTACACAATAGACACTGATATCAGTTTTAATAATGAACTTAATCAACTTAGTACTAGTTTCGATTGTACATTCAACCCTAAGTTGGGTACCACACCGCCTTTAATAGATTAAGAGGAAAGTAATTGCATGTTAGGGACTTGGGTCCAACAAAGGAGAAAGGTGACCTGTTAAATTCAAAATTACAACAATGAAACTTGCTATAGAATGAAACCAAGGTATTACTCTATTGCAAAATACATTAAGCTTTATTTCCTTCTCTTGAAAAGATGTCACCTTCTGTATGAACGCAAATGTCATATTTTTAGCTCCAGCTTATCAACATATACCTTCCAAATACCAACTATTCATTGATTCAAGTAAAACCAGTTTGACAGGAGCATTGTCGTATTACAAGAAAGACTTATGTGCGTGTAGAATACGTTCTTCCCTTCTTCTTTCAGCCTTGTCCACTCTTCATAGTGGGTCGGCTGTTTGGGTAATGTTTCTTCATGCCAGTCTGTCTAGCTCCTGCAACTTGTGAAGTCCAGCTTCCAACATGCCTTCTCTTACTTCATCTTTCCATTGTTTCTTCTGTCTTCCTTTGCTTTTCCTTCCTGTCACTGCTACTAAAATGGCCTACATTACTGCACACTATTGCTCTATTCTTGTGGCATGCCCAAACCATCGAAGCCTGTGCCTTATCGTAGCCTGTGCCTTATCATTGATTTTGATTACCTTTGCGTGTCTTCCTGTTTCATCGTTGGTGCAATGTTTACCTAGCGACCCTCTCACTAACCAGTGCAACATACTCATCCCTCTTAATTGAAAGACCCCTTCTTCTGCTTTCCCAAGTCCTATCGTTTCCAGTCCATAATGAAGTACAGGCCTGATGACTTTTACAACTTGATTTTCAATCTGGTTGATAGTCTCTTGTCACACAATACACTAGCTCACTCTCTCCGTTTCTTCTAAGCTCCCTGCATTTTTCTCCTGACTTTCTCCTATGACTCTCCATACTCAGTTGTTGTACTTCCGAGGGAGTGAATAGAATGCACATGGGCTATAATGTTGTCTCTGATGTTGGTGATTGTGACTGGTCCAGCTTCCTTTGCAGATCTCATTACTTCTGTTTTTCCCGTCTTCATCCTCAAACCTTTTCTCTCCAGCTCTCTTTGCCATGCTACTTTACAAGCTTGTAACTCCTCTTCCGTCTAAGCAGTGATTAACAGATCGTCGGAAAACAGCAGCTTTGCTCAGCATATACAGTGGCCCAAAAGGAAAGGTAAGACTCAAGGACCCCTTTTCCTATACTTATCAAATTCCCTAAATATAACTGGAATATTTGTGGAGACTTTAAAGTAATATTTCTCTTAATGGGGCTATAAATGGGATATGCAAATGGGACAAAAATTTAAATTTTGTTGTCCAGTGTAATTAATGATTTGTAAATGTCATATCTGGTAGGGGCTCCACAACTAAAGGTGTTGAGTGTCTCAGTCCTACCACATAATAATAGTTTTGTAAAGCATTTCCTTCTCATCCCCATTGCTATTCTGCCCATCATGGTATTGACTTGCTTTCTCCACGTACACCTCGGCAACCTTCAATACAAGATATTGCGAAATATTATCTCTTTAATATAGTGTTTTCTAAGCTTTTAAGAATCTCTTTCATCTTGTTTTATTTGACGAAGCAATTATATTGATGGCATAAAAAAATTGTTAAGAACTAATATAGAGGCTTAAAGAGAAGTGTGCGTCAAGAGTAATACATACAGAATTATCAGACCTGAAAATGGTGGTGGATCTTGGATTTAAAAAAATTCTCTTTTTTGAGTCCCTCCAACAATACTTTGTGATCATCGAAGGCAGTTGCATGGTGTATGTAGGGAAGTTTTCAAGCATACGTTTCTCCGTTATCTCTGGGTTGTACCGAATGAAGAAACATTTTGGAAGTGGAAGAGGAATTGCTTTGGACTGAAGCTTGACACTCAGTTCGTTGTCAACCTGTGTTGACTCAAAAACATTAGGAACGTGAGTAACACCATCAAATTTCATTTTGAAAAAGATTCTCCTGTTCTCATTCTGTGGCAGATGAAGTTGAGGAATTGTTTTATCCAAATCGTCCAGGATAGCAAAAGAACCAATTTTACAGAAGCTCTTCAGTTCATCCTGTTAATGAACTATTTTTCTCGCACGTTCTTGGCATATTCGCACAGTAGATAGGACTGACTGGATACATGTAATCTCCTCGGAACAGATAGTTGGAATGAGTGCACATCACAAAAGTCAAAGTACATCCTTTTTCTTTGGTCTTTTATTTATTTAAGCACAGAGCTCTTCAGATGGTTCCCAGTCTCTCTAATTGACAAATCAAATCATTTCCCCCCACAATTCCTCTTTGTTGAATGAGAAATCGAAGCCTGAAAAATTTTGTGTAGTCAGTTATACATCCTGGCAGTGCACTATTGTTGACTTTTCCCTGTTGGTTAGCTAAAATTAAAAAAATTAAATTGGTGACTCTGTTGAACAAAAGGTATGTCTTGACTCCAAAATTCATGGCCTCTGGTGCTGGTAACTGGAACACCCCCACGAAAATATGCTTTAGCCAATTATATCCAAAAGATATTTGTATATGCTAAGTATAATTCTGTGATTAGTTGAAACCATTCAAGTATACCAACAACTTTAAAAGTGATAAATTATGATTAAATGTATCGATAATTATTTGTTCAAAGAGGCATGAAAACAAATTAACTTGTACATTTTACACAGGCCCATTCTACAGACTAAAGTGGGCGTCCAAGAAGACAATCTCCACGTGGTGACGCCTGAATACTGATTAGCTAGGTTATCCTGACTGGTTGGTAACGAATAGCCTTCATTTAAAGCTGTTTTTCCAGTACCATGGAAAAATCGATCTCGTCGTTCATGTGATTTTGAATCTGGTTCGTCGTCGATTTGGAGTTGGGTTTTTTTTGACCTTGTGCCGCCCCTGCCTTTTGGCGGTGAGGGGAGGTTTGTTTCCCGTTTCATGAGGCCGGACCGAGCTCACCGGGGTGGTCTTCAATTTTGCCTCCAACAGCTTACACACACACAGACACACACAGACACAGACACAGAGAGAGAGAGAGAGAGAGAGAGAGAGAGAGAGGGAGAGAGAGAGAGAGAGAGCGAGAGAGGGAGAGAGAGAGAGAGAGAGAGAGAGAAAGAGGGAGAGGGAGAGAGAGA
>RDPX01000292.1:373980-425357 GCA_003991215.1 Morbakka virulenta | reverse complement strand
AGAAAGAGAGAGGAGAGAGAGAGAGAGAGAGAGAGAGAGAGAGAGAGAGAGAGAGAGACTAAAGTAATTGGTTTCCTTGGCCCTTTTATATTGTATACCTAATTGAATTTTATTAGTATTAGTTTCAGTTTGTGATGAAAAAAAATTGAAATAGACCTCACATATTCTGACAAGGTTGATTTAACGAGTCCCTTGGGAGTAAAGTATTTTATCTGGGCTGTAGGAAAAATAAGTAATAAAGAAATATCAGCAGCCACAAAATTAACTCAGAAAAATACGCACCTTCACAGTCAACGAACAAAACCAATCCAATGGTCACTAAGTTTATTCTTGTTTCCATCCAGAATCACTTTTCAATTTCCTTTTCGCATCAGAATGTTTAAATTTTTCCTTTTAAGGTTGTGAAGGTTTTCTGTTTCAACAGCCTCTTAATTTTGGGCTTCAAATGTGACATACCAGGCCATCTATTTACTAGGCCTAAGATTCATTTAAAATCAGAATTTTTCTAAAGTTTTTTTATGCTGTAAAGGGAGTCATGGACCAATTCCTTCACGTATAAGCCCCTTTAGGGATGATAAGCATCCAACAGAGTATGTGTATGGGATTTTCATCCTTGTCAAAGTAAAAGGGTTATATGTGGGTTATTAATACCTCGTATTCTATCCTACATTCCATTGTCTTTACTATCAGATTATATTGTTCTCTTAACCTCATCGATCACTAACAAGTCGAAACTAGGTGTTTTTCTTAATTTCAATGTAAATACAAATGATATTAATACAAATAACGGATAAGAAGACTCTGATTATATGGCTTTATTATAAAAGATATGTTTATTTTATCAAAATAAACTGAGTGATTTGTTTCAAGACTTGAATCTTGCAAACGAATCAGCAGCAATTTAGAAATGAGGTTCAATGAGAGAAGTTTGTTGAAAAATGGCACTCAAGGAACCTTTTCCCAAAAAAGTCACGTTGAATTTGTCACATTCTTCACTGAAAACGAAAATTTTCCATTTTAAGACAATTTGGGAAACATTCCACTGCTCCTTGATGTTCCAAAATATGACTCTAGTTCATGACAGCGGCAGCTCAAAAGGCAGTTTGAAATGTATTTTGATGCATAAAACCAACATGTTTGCATCTGTACCTATCGCTTATTGTACAATGATGAAAGAGAACCATAAATCCATGAAAAAGGTTTATAGAAAGAATCAAGTCCTCCACTCACAACTGGGAAATCTGTGAAGAGCTAAAAAGGATTAACTTTTAGTCTAACTACACAACGTTTCCAGATATTTTGTCTTTGTGGGGCAGCCGAAAATCAACACTTCGAAAGAAAGAAGTGGCCGTCTCGAGCAGAAATAAAGGTTGGCAAAAATCATGTCATAAATGCAGCAATTGCACAAAGAGACACAGTCATTTTCTCTTTGCTTCACATAAATGTAAAAGCACTATACAACTGAAGTCTATGTTTCTAATCTATTTGCAAAACCTTTCCTGGACTCAGTTAAGAAAAACTCAAACAAGGGTTTTGATAGTCATGACACAGGAAGAGTAATCAAGCATGAAAACTTCTTTATGCTTTGGAAACAAATGCTTGGAATTCTTTTGAAGCTGATTTAAAAAGGGTCTTTACTTTTGTTTTATTATACATATTATACATATTATACATATTACACATATTATACATATTATACACATTATACATATTATACACATTATACATATTATACACATTATACATATTATACACATTATACATATTATACACATTATACATATTATACACATTATACATATTATACATATTATACATATTATACACATGATACATATTATACACATTATACATATTATACACATTATACACACTATACACATTATACATATTATACACATTATACATATTATACACATTATACATATTATACACATTATACATATTATACACATTATACATATTATACATATTATACATATTATACACATTATACATATTATACACATTATACATATTATACACATTATACATATTATACACATTATACATATTATACATATTATACATATTATACACATTATACATATTATACACATTATACATATTATACATATTATACATATTATACACATTATACATATTATACACATTATACATATTATACACATTATACATATTATACACATTATACATATTATACATATTATACATATTATACACATTATACATATTATACACATTATACATATTATACATATTATACATATTATACACATTATACATATTATACACATTATACATATTATACACATTATACATATTATACACATTATACATATTATACATATTATACATATTATACACATTATACATATTATACACATTATACATATTATACACATTATACATATTATACACATTATACATATTATACATATTATACATATTATACACATTATACATATTATACACATTATACATATTATACACATTATACATATTATACACATTATACATATTATACATATTATACATATTATACACATTATACATATTATACACATTATACATATTATACATATTATACATATTATACATATTATACATATTATACATATTATACATATTATACATATTATACATATTATACATATTATACATATTATACATATTATACATATTATACATATTATACATATTATACATATTATACATATTATACATATTATACATATTATACATATTATACATATTATACATATTATACATATTATACATATTATACATATTATACATATTATACATATTATACATATTATACATATTATACATATTATACATATTATACATATTATACATATTATACATATTATACATATTATACATATTATACATATTATACATATTATACATATTATACATATTATACATATTATACATATTATACATATTATACATATTATACATATTATACATATTATACATATTATACATATTATACATATTATACATATTATACATATTATACATATTATACATATTATACATATTATACATATTATACATATTATACATATTATACATATTATACATATTATACATATTATACATATTATACATATTATACATATTATACATATTATACATATTATACATATTATACATATTATACATATTATACATATTATACATATTATACATATTATACATATTATACATATTATACATATTATACATATTATACATATTATACATATTATACATATTATACATATTATACATATTATACATATTATACATATTATACATATTATACATATTATACATATTATACATATTATACATATTATACATATTATACATATTATACATATTATACATATTATACATATTATACATATTATACATATTATACATATTATACATATTATACATATTATACATATTATACATATTATACATATTATACATATTATACATATTATACATATTATACATATTATACATATTATACATATTATACATATTATACATATTATACATATTATACATATTATACATATTATACATATTATACATATTATACATATTATACATATTATACATATTATACATATTATACATATTATACATATTATACATATTATACATATTATACATATTATACATATTATACATATTATACATATTATACACATTATACATATTATACATATTATACATATTATACACATTATACATATTATACACATTATACATATTATACACATTATACATATTATACACATTATACATATTATACACATTATACATATTATACACATTATACATATTATACACATTATACATATTATACACATTATACATATTATACACATTATACATATTATACACATTATACATATTATACACATTATACATATTATACACATTATACATATTATACACATTATACATATTATACACATTATACATATTATACACATTATACATATTATACACATTATACATATTATACACATTATACATATTATACACATTATACATATTATACACATTATACATATTATACACATTATACATATTATACACATTATACATATTATACACATTATACATATTATACACATTATACATATTATACACATTATACATATTATACACATTATACATATTATACACATTATACATATTATACACATTATACATATTATACACATTATACATATTATACACATTATACATATTATACACATTATACATATTATACACATTATACATATTATACACATTATACATATTATACACATTATACATATTATACACATTATACATATTATACACATTATACATATTATACACATTATACATATTATACACATTATACATATTATACACATTATACATATTATACACATTATACATATTATACACATTATACATATTATACACATTATACATATTATACACATTATACATATTATACACATTATACATATTATACACATTATACATATTATACACATTATACATATTATACACATTATACATATTATACACATTATACATATTATACACATTATACATATTATACACATTATACATATTATACACATTATACATATTATACACATTATACATATTATACACATTATACATATTATACACATTATACATATTATACACATTATACATATTATACACATTATACATATTATACACATTATACATATTATACACATTATACATATTATACACATTATACATATTATACACATTATACATATTATACACATTATACATATTATACACATTATACATATTATACACATTATACATATTATACACATTATACATATTATACATATTATACATATTATACATATTATACATATTATACATATTATACATATTATACATATTATACACATTATACATATTATACATATTAAACATATTATACATATTATACATATTATACATATTATACATATTATACATATTATACATATTATACATATTATACATATTATACATATTATACATATTATACATATTATACATATTACACATATTATACATATTATACATATTATACATATTATACATATTATACATATTATACATATTATACATATTATACATATTATACATATTATATAATGCTAAAAGGAAAGTGCGCCTAACTGACAAGCACAAGATTGCCACATGGAATGTCCGTAGTATTTCAGGTGGCAAGCTTGAAATTGTAAAGTCGGAAATGGAGAGGACAAATACATCAATCTTAGGTGTAAGTGAGCTCAAGTGGACAGGTAAAGGCAGTTTTCGGTCTCATCAGCACGTAGTTTACTATTCAGGACATGAATCACAAAGAAAGAATGGAGTAGCTTTCATAATTCCTGGCTATCTAGAAAAATGTGTAATGGGTTAATCCAGTCTCGGTGATCACCATCCGAATCAGGGGACAGCCAGTCAACATGACAGTGATACAAGTGTATTCTCCCACCACTGTTGCCGATGAAGAAGAAATAGACGAATTCTACCAGATTATGGAAGAAGTAATAAACGACACACCCAACAAAGATATCATCATGCTGATAGGAGATTTTAATGCGAAAGTGGGCAAGCTGCAAACACCGGGAAATATGGTCTAAGGATACGAAACAATGCAGGAGACAGATTAATCCAGTTCTGCACGGATTTGAATTTGACAATCACAAATACGTGTTTTCCACAACCAAATCGCCGGCTCTATACATGGACATCGCCAGGAGGAGACTACAGAAACCAGATCGATTACATTATATGCCAACACAGATGGCGAAGCATGGTACTAAGTACAAAAACTCGACCTGGTGCTGACTGCGGATCAGACCACGAACTACTCACGGCGAAAATCAAAGTGAAGTTGAGCAAAACCAAGAGTAAGCCATTGCAACAGAAAAAGTATGATCTCGACAACATTTCGGACAACTACTCGATCGCTGTATCAAACAGATTTGAGCTACTTTCTCACGATGAATCTACAAACGAGATGTGGGAAAGCATCAAATGCAACATTAGAGATTCAGCAAAAGAAACTTTAGCAGTAGCGAGACCACAAAAAAGATCAAAATGGATGTCGTCTGAAACAATAAATGTTGCTCACGACCGAAGGAAAGCAAAGAGTGAACGCGATACACAAAAATATAAGCGGTTGAATCAACGTTTCCAAAAACTTGTGAGAAGAGACAAAAATGATTACTTGTCCAAAGAGTGTACAGCTTTAGAAACTCACAGTACAACAGGTAATTCGCGGGAGCTTTTCAAGAAGATAAAGTCTTTGTCCGGTAAATTCAGAGCAAGGCTGGGAGTCATAAAGTCAAAAGATGGAAAAGTTTTAACAAGTGGAGAAGAAATCAAGGAAAGGTGGAAGCAATATACTTATGAGTTGTATGATCGCGATCCAGCAGTCAATGACATTTTTGTCCCAAAAGTTTTCACACCAGAGCCACAAGTGACACTTGAAGAAGTCCAAGCAGCTCTTAAGTCTATACCAAATCGAAAGTCACCAGGCATAGATGAAATTCCAATCGAGCTCTTCAAAGCAGCAGGAAAAGGCGCTATTAAGCAACTGACTAGACTTTGCCAAGAAATCTGGAAGACACTCGAATGGCCAAAGGACTGGAAGCGATCAATCTACTTACCATTACCCAAGAAAGGAGACGTCATGGAATGTGCGAATAACAGAACGATCGCATTAATTTCTCATTGCAGCAAAGTATTGCTGAGAATTATTCAAAGACGAACGGAACCATATATGGAGAGAGAGCTACCAGAAGAACAAGCTGGTCTTAGGAAAGGAAGAGGAACTGGTGACCACATAGCAAATATGAGATGGATAATGGAGTCAACAAGAGAAAGTCAAAAGGAAGTATATCTTTGCTTTATTGACTACAGTAAAGCGTTTGATTGTATAGATCATCATCGACTATGGTGCGAGTTACGAAAAATGGGAGTTCCAGAACATTTGACATCGCTCATGAGAAGCTTGTATGACAGCCAAGAAGCAACAGTAAGGACAAGCCATGGAGACACAGACTGGTTCAGCATAGGTAAAGGAGTGAGACAGGGTTGCATCCTGTCACCTTACCTGTTCAATTTATACGCGGAATCCATTATGCGTTCGGCTAATCTAGATGAAGATCAATTTGGAGTGAAGGTTGCAGGAAGAGTTATAAACAATTTACGGTACGCCGATGATACCACTCTTATGGCGGAAAATATGGAAGACCTGCAATGCCTTTTGAAAAAAGTAAAGAAAACAAGTGCAAAAGCTGGCTTATACTTGAATATTAAAAAGACAAAAGTAATGACTACCAGTGGACTGAGAGATTTTAGGATAGATGGAGAAAATATTGAAGTTGTCAATGCTTTCAACTTTCTAGGAAGTCTGATAAGTGAGGAAGGGGGATCAAGTGAAGAAATCAGGAGACGACTAGCTATGGCGAGGGCTGCTTTATCAAATTTGGATAAAGTTATCAAGAGTAATGACATTTCAAAGAAGACCAAAATTCGAATAGTAGAGACTATGATTTTTCCTATAGCTATGTACGGATGTGAAAGTTGGACGATCAGAAAACAAGATAGAAAACGAATAGATGCATTCGAATTATGGTGCTGGAGAAGAGTGTTAAAGATTCCCTGGATTAGAAGGGAAACAAACAAATCTGTAATTGAGAAAATAGCACCTGAATTATCTCTGGAAGGAAGAATAGTAAAACAAAGGCTAAGATTCTTTGGACACGTGATGAGGAAAGATGGCTGCCTGGAAAAAGATCTTATGCTAGCAATATGTGAGGGACAGAGAAGAAGAGGGAGGCCACGACAAAGATGGATGGACGGTGTCAGAGAAGCCACGGGAAGAAATCTTGGACAGTTGAAAGAAGATGTACGGGACAGAGTGAGGTGGAGACAAATCGTGCATGATGTCACCAGGAGGCGCAGTCGACTCGACGGAACATGACGATGATGAATCGACTGCACAAAAAAACATCATTTTTGATGACAAATAAAGATCATACATTGCTTTTCCAGCAATAACCCTTTTTGGTTTAACACAGTTTTTTTAAAAACAAGTCTTTTGTCATGGAACAGAGAATGTAATTTGTTCAAAAGCCCTTTCAGGAATTATAAAGCCATAATAGAACGATTTTAAAAATGTATTAATAAATATGTTTTCAAGCATTTCAGGTATTAAAATGAATCCAGTTATGACGTTTAAATGTTTGAAATAAGGTTATTACAATTACTTGTACTTTTTTATGACCAATATAATAATACCACTTTGCGAGAACAATGAGATAGGTCTTTCATGGTACCGTATGTTTCCATTCTATTCGCACCTAATTAGTTGGTAATCACTTCCTCTCAGCGATTTATTGTCACAAGTGGACCAGAATTATCAGTATTCATGGTTGCTAGTTAGTTGCCATAGTTCAGACGATGCAGAATCAAGCAAATGACTGAATTTCAAACCTGATGTTTTTTCACGAAATAACGACGAAATATATCGTTTTCCCCTTCCCACAAAATCGACCCGATTCTAAATGACACCTGCCGTATTGTAGCGGGGTGTCTAAAGCCAACACCTGTAGCCTGTGTCTATGCCCTAGCTGGTCTTGCCCCTCCCAGAATCCGACGAGAGGTTCACAGTCTCGATCAGCGCCGGAAGCAGGAAGTAGACATCTACTTCATCAACATTCCACCACCCAGAAGAGACTGTCCTCTCGGAGCAGTTTCATGGACTCCACCACGCCCCTCACCACCTCCACCGACCAAGCCATTGAGGAGAAAGGTTGACCAGCTGGAAAGGACACAGCATGGCAGACTCATGGACAAGCAGAGGCATAGTGCCAACTCAACAACTCGCCAGCGGAAATGAGCTACCGTGGCCAATATGGAAGACCCTCAACAGACTTCGAGNGACTGTCCTCTCGGAGCAGTTTCATGGACCCCACCACGCCCCTCACCACCTCCACCGACCGAGCCATTGAGGAGAAAGGTTGACCAGCTGGAAAGGACACAGCATGGCAGACTCATGGACAAGCAGAGGCATAGTGCCAACTCAACAACTCGCCAGCGGAAATGAGCTACCGTGGCCAATATGGAAGACCCTCAACAGACTTCGAGTTGAGCAAGGCCGATGCAAGCCCTCTCTAAAAGTGTGGAATATGAGCCCCACCAGTACCTGTGACTGCGGCAGTGAGCAAACCATGGCACACTTCATGTCCTGTTGGTAACAAGGTATCAAAGAAGAAACGGGCAGTGTTAACACCAAGAAAAAAAATCATATTTCAAGATTTTCAGGGAACTTTTTGTCGAAAGATGTCAAGAGCAGAGGGAACAACAATTTTGAAACAGTCCTAATCCAATCGATCTCTACAGAAATATGTTAAGAGTTAAGTAAAGTCCGTGCTTTATTGTAATATTGGAGCAATTACTTAAAAGGTCAAGCATCTTTACCAAAATAGACAGCATAAAAATTGTTGTTGGGCTAAGAAGCTCAGCAACTTTATCAATTAAAGATAAATCCGCATAAACCGTATTGTTATCAAAACCACAGGTCACTACTAAAGCTATTGTGTTTTGACCATCATTAGGGCATTTACATAATGTTTGGAGTATGTTTCATTAGTACAAGGTATCTGTTTAAGACCTTTGGTCTTACTGTGTTTTCCAGAGAATGAATTTCATTATGGATTTCCTGGTTATTTGATTTTCATATGTTTAAGTTAACACCCTCTTTAACAATTCCTTGGATATTTTTAAAGAGGGAGTCACAATGGATATTTAAGTCTCAAAAGCCCCTTACCTATTTAAAGTCTAGTACGACATATCTTCAACTCGAATACCTGATTTAAAGTGCATTATGTGCCTTTTTTTCAGCTCTCGAAAATATCCAAGTTGAACTGGTCACCAAAAACACTAATTTCCTACAGTAAAACAATAAAAGGATTTACCTTAATCACATTATCAAATCATAGAAGTCTGAATACATTCCTGCTATTTTCCTTAATTCCTATCTGCAAAAATATCTTTTGAATATCTTCATCAATTCTAATTTTGCACTAGTAAAGGAAAACGAAACACTATGAAATAAAAGTAGCCTATAGTAATAATTTTAAATGTCCAAATCATCATTAAGGAAAATGACGTTGGTTCAGTTTTTGCTGAACCATCATATATAAAGCCCAATTTTATTGCTTTATTCTCATTTATAACAACGGCAAAATGGTGGCCATTAAAATGCTTAATACCATGGTTTTCCTTCTCTTTTGGCACACTTTGAATGACAACATTGTCAACAACAACTTAATTTAATAGCAACAAAGGATCTTGCAATTTACAATTCACTGACACTAATATGCCCTTGAATATTTCCTAACCAGAAGATAAGAGGTTAAAAGAAATATTGTTTTGGTAAGGAAGGCTTAATTTATAGTTCCAGTCCTTTTCTTTGATTTCAATCTTGGCGTTCGACATGCGTGACTTCTCTGATACGTCTTCTTATTCATTTTTAATTGGATGCAGAAACTCTGCTTTCAATAATTTTGAAAACAATTACTGGTTTTACAAATTTCGGTTTTTCTTTGATTTTCATCAATGTTCAAGTCTCATTGTTAACTGACTCTCTTCTTCCTTGTGTTTTTATACTCTGTCAAATTGTGCATATACAAAGATAAGTATCACAACTGATCTTTGTTCCAGTGCACCATCTAGGTTCTGATGGTTAGATGATTAGATGGTGATTATTTTTTACTTATTCGTTATTTATTATTTATTTATTTATCTATTTTTCTATTTCACCATGTTCTGGGAGCCACTGTAGTTTAACAGAGCAGAATCCTTAGTGCAATCTTGAGATAGTCTTTTGTGTAGTCCATGAGATTCTTGATTTCTTTACAGTGATTTCGATTGTTGTAACACTATGGGATAACACCTTGCAAGGTTCATGCATCGGTTTTATTCTTAGCTTGTATAATTCTATACTTCTACCTCTGACACATTAGAGTCACTAAATCCAACCACGAAGAAGTTCAAAACATTTATTGGAGCATCGTGGATAATGTCAGATAACCACCGTTCTCTAACTTTGAAGGAGACTATTTTAATGTTAAAAAAAATCCTTTCCAGCGCTGTACCTTGACGGTGTATTTGATTTAAATTCCTAGTTTTCCAAGGTCAGAGTTTAACGGTTTTTTGCTACCTTTTATCTAGTGTTCATAAACTTCATTATCATGTCTCTATCCTGTCAGAGTTATTAAGGCAAAGGATTTTATCCCTTGTTCCACACGTCTTGCTGTATGGAGATATTGTTGCGTTAAAATGACTAAGCGTGATAACCTTATACCTTGGGATTCCATCTGGTTGTTGTTTTACTTCGGTAAATGCTACATAGAATAATGAATTTGCTGGTTCTGAATTTGCTGCATTTGTAAGTGAGTATACATGTTGTATGGTAATTTCCAAACCCTTTTCGTATAATTTTACAGAGTGTGTTTTGGCGGGAAGGTGCTTTGAGTGATTTTCAACTTTCCGACATTCAGATGCGGTGTTAAGAGGAGCACTACCTTATGTTCATCTATATGCTTATGTCCACTCCAGACAAGTTGCCTTCCCTTACTTTATTCATCTTCAACAACGATCAGACTACTAGCAGTATGCCTAGACCCCGGAAATGAAAGTATCTCAATATTTAGTTTACAGTTTTAATCACTGTTGCTAATTTGTTGTCATTTTGTGGTGTACGTGTATTTATTGTTGCAATCAGAATGTTTCTTACATAAATCATATTTATATAGTCCTCTTTAGTGCTTGTGCTGCTTTTATCGTCACGATTCTGGACCTGCCAGTAATGAGTTTTTGTAACCAGATTTTAAGGTGCTTGGTAACAAGCCGTCATAGCCAGTAGCATATTTTCCGACTTCAGCCGAGCCGATCACTAAAGGACGCGTCCCTTACAGAGCCAAGCGACAGATGAGGAGGCAATGTTCTTGTCATGTCAAATATCAAATCAAATATATGCTAGTAATATTTCCATGGTTGCTGGAGGAATTTCGACATGGTAATGTTCTTCAACACACCATCTTTATTAAAGGGAACCCAATACTTGCCTTTTGTCAGAGTCTCTACTCAGCTTCAGAGTTAGGTTTCTAGCTATCAGTTAAATGGTAGCTTTTAATACTGAAGAATTAATGTGAGGATGGGTTTCTATAGAAAATTAACAGGCAACATAGTCTCCAGACTATGGATTAAATATTCCCACTATGAGACAAAACAGAAAACCTGAATGGAAGGTTTGTTATATTAAGCCATCATTGCACTTAACTGTGGCAAAATGCACAAGAGAAGCTTTTCCCAGTGGCCGTCTGTCAATGTTGGAGGAGTTCCGACCTTACGTTTGGACTCCAAGATACTACAATATAGTAAGGCTTAAACATGGGTTATTAAGTTGCTCAAAATACGTTTCTTTCGGTATCGGCAGTCCACAGGAACAAGGCTGAGGATCCAAGAAAAAAGTACATCTAGGAAGCGAGAGTTTTGGCATTTTTGGCTAGCATGATACTTTCCTTGGCTACAATATTAACGATAGTTGAAGGTCTCAGTATGCATTACATTTTTACTATTTCCTCTACTAGTTAATTTTGGTTCCCCAAGAATATTAATTATTGACCAATGCACAAAGTATAAAGATATTCATAAATGTGCAGAACCCATTTTCTTAGCTGAACGTATTTACTCTTGACATTGAACATTTTGGTCGCCCTTTTAGCAAACCAGGAATAAGAATTGTTTCAAAGCTATACGCACCAGATTGGCACCTCTGACACAATAAGATACTGGACCCCTTTCAAATACAATCTTTAATGAATCCATAAAGCATATAAGATATAAGATATAAGATATATAGGATATAAGAAATTTACTTGGACAAGGATATGTTGATTGGGCAACAGTGGCTCGAAAACAGAATAGAGTCCATGCGGAAATTTAGGAGAAATATCCAATGTTCATTGTGATGAAATCTTGGTGTAAACAGCCTCAACAAAATATTGGAAATACCAAAAACGATTGGTGTGGGGAAAAGGATGACGAATTTCTTCTCAAGAGTCCGACTAGGAGAGTGTCAATTTCAAATATGTTCCATTAAATTGAACTAAGATGAATAAAAAAAGCGAAAAATTATTTTTGCCTTCAGCCAAACACTTGGAAGATGCATTATCCCAGAAACGATTTTTGGCAAAAAACTATTGAAAAAGCCAAAGAGAACGCACAGATTTCACTGAGTGCTTATTAGCTTTTTACATTTTTTTGTCTCTTAATTAAGTACCAAAATTAGAGTCCTACTTTACGGACTGTTCCACTATATGATACCGCATCTGGCACATGTGCTATTGAGTCACTGTTGCCATACAGATATATGTTTCTTTAGAACATTGATTACTTTGAAATTAAATCCAGTGGTGCAGCCTGCCGTCGTGTTAGTCATGTGTGAGTAGGAAAAAACATTTCCTGATAAAAAAATATTTTTATCCGAATACGAAACTTCTTTGGGAAACCTCTCTTGGATCCTTGCATTTGGTCGTATTTAAATCTGAGAGCACGACTTAACATATGATTTCTTAATATTTATTTTGAGGCGTGGTACAGTACTCGCACCTGCAGTAGATCTGTTGTTAAATTCACATTTAATAACCTAGTTCACGGAGAATTCTGTATTAAATCGTACTCACGAAACTGACCACGACCTTGTTATTGTGTTCCGAGTAATGTGAGGCACAGTTTGGTAGATTTAAATCAATTTTGTTTGGCTATGTGTCTTACTGGCCGCTATTTCGGAGATATGGTCGTGTTCCTCTGAAACAATACGACTTAAACAATATTCATCCTATTCTGAAAGCGTTTAGGACGTATGAATTGTGGGGAAAGACATTTTTCCATCAAATATTTGTTATTATCATTTTATTATTATCATCATTATTTTTATTATTATTTTCATCATCATTATTGGATTTTGTAGAGATACGTACATGCTCATTACTGCCTTTATATTAGAAAATTAGCTCTTAAAATAAATATTTTTTTAACATCATCCTTGCAAACCATGAACTCTGCAGCTTAGTTTTCTGCTACCTGTTAATTTTGTTGCCTCAGTGCTGGATGATTTCCTTCTGCATAAAAATTAATGCAAAACTTGAGTAAAGGGGAAGTTTTGACTT
Organism: Morbakka virulenta; assembly: GCA_003991215.1. Classification (NCBI taxonomy): domain Eukaryota; kingdom Metazoa; phylum Cnidaria; class Cubozoa; order Carybdeida; family Carukiidae; genus Morbakka; species Morbakka virulenta. The sequence goes on along the minus strand of RDPX01000292.1, from coordinate 411,093 downwards.
ATTTTTTCTCTATTGTTGGTTCCAAGTGTCACCTTTATTACGGTAAACCCTATGTCATTTCGTTGTAATTAAATAATCTTAAAGAGAAATAATAGGGGTACTGCCACCCTAACACTTCTCAGATTCTACAATATTAAAATCAGCCCTTAGGGAGCTACCTTAACATTTTTTACAGTTCACTGGTAGGTGTTGCCACCCTCCCTGATTATTTTACTGCCGGCACTCAGGTTGATAGCGGTTTTACGAAGATAATGATTGTCTTTACATTAAACTTTTGATTTTTCTCATGGTCACTTTTTGTTGTATTGCAGTTCTCATTAACTTGCTACGGTATTGTCCCTACGTTCTATATCTAATTTTGCACTTGAAGCATCATTTTTTTCCCAGGAGACGTTTTTGGCTTACCTCTATTGTAAAATTGCTCCAATTAGACAAAATCAGAACAAATTTTCAAAGGATTGGTTAAGAGCAACTATAAAAGATTCCCACAAAGATATTATTTTCTCAAACAGATATTAAAACAGACAACTTGACCGTTTACAATCGCTTAGTGCACAATTCAACTTAACTTTGATGAAAAATAAAACTCTTTATAAAGCATTTGTTGGTCTCTTAAAAGTCAAACAGCTAACAATAGATATGATAGTCGTGTCTTCATTAACGGAAATAAGCAGTATACAATACTGAATACTTATATGCCCACCCAGGCCATACAGCAAAGCTACGTGTCAGTACCCAGCAGTGGTGACGCCTGGATGCTGATCAGCTAGGTAATCCTGACTGGTTGGTAACGAATAGCATTCGCTTCCAAGCTGTTCTTCCGTACCATGGAAGAAATCGATCTCGTCGTTCATGTGATTTTGAATCTGGTTCGTCGTCGGTTTGGAGAATTTTTTGCCTCCAGCAGCTTACACACACACACACACACACACACACACACACACACACACACACACACCCAGCAGTGTCATGGATGTGGCATTCCAGTGCAGAATCGATACCAGACAAGCTTATTATCAGTTGAGTCAAGCAATATAAAAATAAGTACAGTATGTCTAACTTTTCTATGTATAATTTTTCTAGTTTCTAAGTACTGTATGTCAGATTTTGGAATCTGAAGTTCAGGTAGCAGTTAAAAAAATGAAAAACAACAAAGCAGTCGGTACAGATCAGTTAGCTGCAGAATTAATCAAAAGCACAGGTGATTTTGGCATAGTTAAATTAACGAAAGTGCTTAACGAGATTTACGAGTCTGGAAATTTTCCTGCTGATCAAGGTAAATCAATCTTTTTTGCATTGCCGAAAAGGCCAGCTGCGGCAGAATGTTATCTGCACAGGACAATTAGCATTATGAGTCATGTAGTGAAAATTTTATTAAGGAAATTGACGAGACGAACAAGAAATAAAACTTAACATGAAATATCGAAATTATAGTGTAGATTTGTAGAAGATAGCGGTACGCGAAATGCAATATTTATGATCAGAATGTTATGAGAGAGAGAGAGAGAGAGAGCTATTGAGGTGCAACGAAACCTTTTCTTATGAGACTATAGCAAAGCTTTCGATTATGTTAAACACGAGAAGCTCTTGTAAACGCTAGAGGATATCCAGATAGACGGTAAAGATTTAAGAATCATAAGAAACCTGTATTGGAAACAAACAGCAGAATCGGTAATCAAGTAGGCGAATATGTTGAAATAAAGAAAGGAGTAAGACAAGGATGTGTGCTATCACCTGACCTATTCAACCTCTGTAGTGAAAGAATATTAAGAGAATTAGTAAATATGCCAGGGCTCATTGTAGGAAGGGAAAAAATTAATAACCTCCGCTATGCAGATGACACGGTTCTGGTAGCCACATCGGTAGAACAACTTATTAGATAAGGTAGTCTTAGAATGTGCAAAAAAGGGCTTACATGTCAACACAAAAAAGACAGAGGTTACTATCATGAACCAAAGAGAAGGATCTTCTATCTTGTAACATCTGGGTTCATAACACAAAAATTAAGCGAGTGAACTGGTTTAGTTATTTGGGAAGCTTGATCACATCAGACGGTAGATGCGACAGGGAGATCAAAAGAAGAATTTCAATGTCAAGACAGACCTTTTCAAAACTAAAGAAAATCTGGTGCAATCCAAAGATCACCATATCAACAAGATTAAGGGCACTGGAATGTTACGTGTTGCGGGTCCTAAAATATGGAAGTGAGACATAAACTGTTTCTAAAGAAATGGGAAAGAGAATCAATGCAGCAGAGATATGGTTTCTGCGGAGAATAATAAGAGTACGATGAAATTTTAATTACAGCAGACACACAAAAAGCTGATGAAAACAATTAAGAAAAAGCAATTACAGTTCCTTGGACATTGCATAAGAAAAGACGGCATGGAAAACTAGCACTTACGGGTAAGATAGCAGGAAAAAGAGCAAGAGGAAGACAAAGAGTTACATTTCTCCAAAGAATTGCAGAATGGAGTGGGATGTCAGCGATTGAAGTTATTCGATGCACAGAAAGCAGGAACGATTGGCATAAACTGTTCGTCAATGTCATACGATAGGGCACAATAATAATAAGAAGTATGTTTAAAGCAAATGCACTCACTTGCTCTGGACATACAGTATTTATGACGCGAAAACAGAAATATGCCAAGGAAACTAACAAAAACGAGACTGCGTAAGTGTCGTTTTGACACAAAGTAAGTAGGTTTGGATAGGATGTCCAACAATTGGGTATTTGTGAAAGAATGGAGCAATGAAAAGAAAAATTAATTTACAGGAATAATCTGGCCAAGAACTGAAAGTTTTGACAATTCAACGCCGCTGACTTAGTGGTTAGAACAGATGGTCAAGAAAGCATAAAAAAATTGTTCAAAGCCAGTTTATGCAATATTTTTCACTCATTCTTATTAAAAATTCCAAATCTGTTTCTTTAGTATGAAAGGCAACTTTTTTTTTCTGATTATACATGTCCAAATTATAAGGTGATTTTGATATTTCAACTTGGCAAGATTGTAAGAGATTAATCCACAGTAATTTTCAACAAGGAAATACATGCTATTTTATCGCACTGCAATTGTTTTTCCCCATTCTCCAATTACGAGCAGTATTTTCCTTTCATCAGACACTTGGTAAATTAATCTATATAAATTTTGTGTGTATTGTATACGTTATGAAAACCATCATCTCCCGTTTTTCTAAAGAAAGACAAATTCAAGATAATATTTAAACTCAACCCATTTAACAGCTACTTCTTGTATATGACTTATTCAAGTGGCAAAGCATATAACAAATTTTGTTATGTTGCTTTCTGTACAAGGCCAAATAATTTCAGCTTCTATCGTTACTGTATTGTATTGCAAACTTTCTTGCTGGCATTCTAAAATTAGCTTGAAAGGGTGATGCAGTTCAACATTTTCTTTCTTTTTGGCATATAAACTGGATTGATAAATAAGCACATTATATAGCAGTTAATTTTATGATCTAACCAAACCAGTTTCCAGACGTGATATAAAAGTTCATTCTTACATTTTTATCAATATTTAAACGGGATAAAAACACCTGTGTTATAATAATACACAAAAAATTAAATGTAAAACTGTTATTTTTATTTGTTAACTATGAAAAAATAGAAGGGAGGAGAGTAAAAAGGATTAAAGGAAGAGCTTGATGAAACATTGCCAGGAAATCCAAAGTTAAAATAGGTTTTGAGGGTAGAATCCAAGACTAATCATGTTAGAAATATTTAACTTAAACTACAAACTGTCAACCTGATTTCTATTGACAGACTATTAAAATATGCTTGGTGTAAAAAAAATAAACAATTTTGATTTGTTGCTTATAGTTTCACTCATGGCTGTTTATTCTAAATATTGTTGTATTGTTTTTCGTAGTGCAATATTTTTAAAAAGTTGTCAAAGGTAGAGATATTTGTTGCATTTTCAAGGAATTTATCTACATGCAGCATTGAGATGGAATTTCATTCCTGATGCAAATGTTTCAGGACTAGTTTGCTTACGATTGGGAGTATTTTCATTGCACACTGTTTCTGTAGCTGCTTTTAGAGAATCCTCAGAATAATTAAAAATTATTATAGAAAGCAAGGAATGCAAAATAGAGCGCTATAACACACCACTTTAAACTGGGTTTTTTTTCTGTGCCTTTTTTATTGCTATAACGTGAGTGCTGTTAAACAAATGCTTTGCAAACTAAATTAACTCTTTCCCTTCAACCTCGTATGGGACACGTTTCTTCATAAAAAGACTGGCTAATGGTACCAAAATCCTTTAATAATCCAACCATTTATAATCCACTAAATCAAGACATTCAGTACCATTATTTTTCGCAGTGGCAAGAAGAAAAGAGAGCAGTGGGTGGTAGAGTGGTGCCTGTTATCCCGTGAAAATACCGCAGATCTCGATGACCCACTTGCGACATGGCGAGAATGAGTCGCCATCAAATGAGCTCAAGAAGGGGCACAACCTTTCTTGGGTACACTTGTATGACAATCACTCAAACAATTAACATGCCATGCAGCCCAGCTAGCAACCGGCACCACAGAGTGAGTGATCAGGCTCTGCGTGGGAAATATGCTACTGGCCAAGTAAGGGATCTGCAGAAGCAATTGAAGGTTGTTACCTGGGATGTAAGGGGTCTGAAAAAGACATAAAAACTGCACAATTTGGTGCGAATTTGGTGCGAGAAATGTCGAGGCTTAATATTGGCATCTGCGGGCTGTCGGAAACGCATGGTGATCAATCTGGCAAAATGAACATCAACGAAACCCTCATTATCCTAAATGGAAGCTCGGAAACTAGATATAAAGGAGTAGGACTGATCCTTGGTAGAAAAATAAAGAAAAGCTTTATAACCTACAACACCATCAGCGGCAGGGTGATGACGGTCCGACTCCGAGAAAAGCCGGTAAACATCACAGTCATTCAAACCTATGCACCCACACTAGACAAGGGGGCGAAATATGCACTCACTTCTACAAACAACTACAGCAAGCAGCAGATAGAGTGCCACGCAGTGACTACACCATCATAACAGGAGATTTCAATGCCATCCTGGGAAAAGTCATGAACCGAACGTGACCACAAAATTCGGGACTGGAGTAAAAAATGAAAGAAGACAGAGGCTTAAAGATTTCTGAGCAACGTATCAGACGTTCGTCGCCAATATCAAATTTCAACCGTCACCTGATGGCATGGTACGAAATGGATCAGATTACATCCTGATAAAAGACAGACACATTCTGAACTGGCAAGCCTTCCCCACTGCAGAATTTGGGAGTGAATACAACCTCCTGGTTGCTACGCTACGATCCCGCTTTAGGATGGAAAATAGCCAACAAAAAGGAAGAAGGGAAAGATCGATCCTCAAAAATTTGACTTCCTCTACAAAAGTGAAAGAAAACTATAACACTGAGTTCAGTTATCAACTCACAGATGGAACACCAGTAGACGACCCACAAGGTTCGGAATTGTTATGGCAAAAGATGAAGAATGCTATAAAGACTCTGTAATGGCAACCATCAGAAAGGATGTTCCTACAAAAAGACAGCAATGGAAATCGGACAGCACACTAAAGCTAATGGATGAAAGGGGAGAGTTGAAGCCTCGTAAACATGAATATGAACAGACACCTTCCCAATAAAGAAGAGAATTCGCAAAGCTTGTGAGAAGGACTAGAAGGAGTACTATTCTGACATCTGCAAAGCGTTGGGAAACGCTAAAGTAATCAGAAGCCTAAAGAATCCCTTCACGCTGCGCTCGAGGACAATATATGACAAAAATGGAATACCCTTGCAAGACACGGGTTAAATAACAGAGCGATGGTGGGACTACACTGAAACGCTATATGTAGAAACAAATACAACTCCAGATACTCCGCAAGAGCTACAGCGAAACTACGACTAGAAGAACCTCGCTGTCCTGCAATCTGAAATGAAAGAGCCACACAACACCTCAACACCAACAAAGCCTGTGGGGTAGACGGAATCCACATTGAAATAATCAAATAACTCAGCAAAAAAGATCACGCATTGGCGATGTTCCAACAACTGTGCGATAAGATTATCACAGAAGCCATGAACCAAAAGAGTTCACAACAACACTCTATCTCCCTATTTTTTAAAAGAGAGACAACAGGGATTGTGTAAATTACAGAACCATAGCACCGAAACCTCATACGAGCAAAATTGCTTTATCCATCTTGCATCAGCGAATCCAACGGTACCATAAGGACGAAATCAGCGCAGCACAAGTAGGCTACACGAGAGGTGGCGAGACTAGGGACCAAATACCGAACTTGAGAATCATCAGCGAGGAATTCTAAGAAATATAACACTCGACTTTTCTGTTGTTTCATCGATTACTCAAAAGCATTCGACTGGGTCAACTTTGACAATCTGCGATGCGAAGTCTTGGAATAACAAACTATTTGGTCGATTGCTTAGCTGCACTGTACAAAGGGCAAAAGGGTAGGGTTGAAACACTCGTTGTATGTTCAGACTTCTTAAGCATTCGACAAGGACTAAGGCAGGTATGCCCGCTATCTTCCACCCTGTTTATGGTCTACATTGAAGTGAAAATGCAAGAAGCACTAGAACGATGGGATGATTGATTTCCTTGCAACGGAGAACACCTTGACAACCTACGATACGCAGATGACATGGTTTTGCTACCTCAAACGATAAATTTCCGGAGGTGGTTAACAGGGTAGGCTCAGCCTCTTCGGATCGTGGCTTTCGATTAAACAGCAAGAAAACGAAAGTCATGTCTCTCAGAAGGAAGTCACAGGTTATTAACACCACATATCCGAACGAGCTAATAAAACAAGTAACCGAGTTAATCCATCTGGGATCAACCTACAATGAACAGTGCACCAGCAATGGAGAGGTCATCAGAAGAATCACTTTAGCCAAGAAAGCAATGGAAAACCTTAGTAGCATCTTGAAATGTAGAAACCTTGCAGTTAATGTAAAGAAAAGGCTGGCGCATGCCCTAATATGGTCTATCATGTCATACGCATCCGAGGCATGGATATACACCAAGGATGTTAGGAGAAGACTTAACGCATTTGAAACTTGGGTATAACGACGCCTGCTTAGGTTCTCATGGCCTAACACGTGTCCAATAAAGCAGTATACCGACAAATGCAGACAATACCAACACTGCTAAAACAACTTCTGGCAAGGCGCCTGAAATTGTTTAATGATACAATTCAAAAAGCAAAAAGCTTTTTGCCTTCCAGCGCCAAAATAAACGAGGAAGCCCAAGAACAACGTAGCTCAAACACTTCTGCGACCTGTCACGTCTCACGACCACACGAGCTCTACAACTGCCACACGACCGAGAAAGGTGGCAAAGAAAACCATGGAAGTCGACAACCTTCCTTAAAGGACGTCAAAACAAGTACAAGTGAGTAGCTGCATTACTCGACACTTTTTGTATTGCACCAGGTTTCCACAGGTTTCACTGTGTTGCACTTGCAATCAAGTTTTGGTAACTTAAGTCTGTTGCTCTTTACTAAAATTTCTTATAATACTGAAGATCTGTTGGCAACTGTCAAGTAAATCAACGTCAGCGATCCTTCAGTAGTTCATACTGGTTTCTTTCTTATTTATTTAAAGCAGTCTGACTGGTTACGAGTGTTGTTTGAATTCAATATTGTCTTAGTAATTTCTATAGCTAACAATAACAATCCTTAATATAAAGGTCTTCCTATTTCGTTTTAACACAAATGCAAATGACCTTTTAATGGCACATTATGGTTTTGCGATAGATAATCGGAAATGGTTGACAAAAAAGGGGATAATAACAGCCAATGAGCAATGACTTTGAGCTTTTAACTGAAAATTCATTTATCAAAAGCAGTGAGAGAAAAAATCCTTATTCGCTTAATGCATTGGTCTGATAACGGAGGAAAATTTTACCAAACTGTAATATCACCTTTTTTATTTTCTGTAATATTTTAATTAATAAGTGATGAAACACGTGAGTTCCTAAAAAGAGATCAAAGGTTCTTGGAGCAATTTGAACTAATATGTTCTAGGGCATTAGACAAGGAATGATAGGTCGCTGTTTTGACTCAGTGTCTTTATATGACTACAAGTAGTGAAGTACGCTTTCCTTGTCTGGGTCGTTTATACTGTACCTTCAAGTTAGTATTTAATGCTTTATTATTGCTAGGAGCAGGCTTGGATTGAAATAAATTACCAAGAAGATGTAATCTTTGACAATGTATTGATTTGATTTGATTCAGCTTTTTTGCAGAGTGGATTGGTAGGGGCAAATCTGTAACTGACACTAACCGCTTCAAAAGGTGACGGATAGTGGAAAGGCCTCTTGATATATTGATTAGCTGTAAAATAAACAGATAGTGCACTCAAGGAAAAAGCAGTCGCAAACCAACAGCGATAGAGAAAAGCTGAGTGGTCCCATTGTTTGCAATTAAAAGCCGCATAGATCAAAGGACAGCCCTTGACCTCGCGGGTCAAGGTCACCTCTGAAATAAATCTAATAAATCCTGCTGCCTTGCAAATGGCTGCTTGAGCTAAAGGCTTGGTTCTATCACCAAGTTCTAATTTATCTTGGGAAGTTTATCCAGTGGAAAACTCTTTTTGCATCTTTTTAACATAGATCAACAGTTTTATAGATTTTTAAAGATGGCTCGTGGTGTCTCCGAAGACGACACGCATGATGCCTGGAAGGATGAAAGAAGTGGGATAGAGCTGCTCTGTGTACCCCAAGCAGTGTAATAAGTGAGTAAAGTGAAACTAAGTTGTAGAGGGTGAAAATAATTAAGCTGAACATAGGTAGCATTACAGATAAAGATAGGAAAATGGTAGGTGTAGTGCAGAGAAGGGATTTAAATGCCATGTTTTTATAAGAAAGTGGTCAGGACAGAATTGTAGAAAAAGAAAGCTAGCAAGGATCTAGAAAATCTATATTGCGGCCCATCTATATTGGTGTTACTGAAGGAAAGAGAAGACCTGAAACTGTGGTATGTTGCTAGAAAAAAAACCTTCCAGGGAGCAGTTAAAACAAAATCAAAATGCTTTTAAAGTCAAGATTTAAAAATCTTATAAAATGTGTCTGTAAAATGGCTAAAAGATGCCCAAGAGGGAGAAAGAAAGATATCTAGTCTAGCTAAAACACAAGCACATATAAAACAAGACAGCCAGACAAGCAAGGAAAGAAAAGAAAAGAACGAAAAGGTGTTGATAGAACAGCAAGATGTCAAGCAAAGAGAAAGAATACTTTTGATGAGTTGTTTAATGTAAAACTAAAAAAATCTCTTGAAACTATTGGAGTCCGTTGTTGGCCAGAAATGGGAATCTCCACGAAAAATATTCATGAAGAACTAAAGCACCTAATAGAAAACACGGGATCAATGCCTCAGGAATTACGGTTGAGATGTTGCAAGGTTTACTTTCTTACCTAGTTGCCTAGAAATAACTCATTTCTGGAGCAATAAAGTCACTCCAGGTGACGTATAAGACAGTAAGCTGGTTACTGGTTATAAAAAGGAGATAAACTTTACACAGAAAAAAGTTACTTGAAAGGGTCCTAAGAGTCTGCGAAAGAATTGTTAAAACCCGCGAGAGATATAGATGTTATAGATTAAGTGCAACAGGAGATTCTGGAAGGGAAGAAGAAATGGAACAAGGTATCTGTGGACCTAAAGAAAGGTATGACAGACTTCCAAGACTGGTTTTGTACTGTTGTCTGACAAAGGAAAGAGACCACTTAGAAAATGATTAGAATCATCGAGTCCATTTGTAATGGAGTTACGACGGAATTGAGGTTTCCAATGCGTTTAAAGGAGAGTTTTAAAATTCCTTTTGCAGTGCAACATGTTTTATGTCTTTGTCCATTGTTATTCCTGATTATGATGGATGTGATCAGTTATGGTCTTAGAAAAAAGTTTATTACCTATTGTACGAATATGGTTTAATTGCAACAACAACATCAACTGAAGATCTGCAGGATAGATTCACATAAACTTAATGGAAGACCATTTGAAATTAAATGCTTTGTTTTCCGTTTCGTATAATAACTTAAAACGTGGCAAAATGCTGTGTTCTACAAGTCCCAACTCCCTGTAGTAGGATTACAATGTTTGGTAAAGACATAGGGAACCTTTGATGAATTTCTTCAGAATCTGGAAACGATTGCTTATAATATAATAACCTTGGATTCGTTTATAAATTTGATATTGCTATTGAGGTGGCCTTTAATAAAAAAAATGTACAATTATTTTCGTATGCCCTTAAACCTTTATTTGTTACGTTTTCTGTTAGTTGTTTATTGCACTAGAGGTCTCTTCACAGATTTTATTTTTCAATCCATTCTCATTTTAAACGTTTATAATACACGATAATGCAAAATATGCAGTAAGCAAATGTTGCTACAGTAATATTAGTCCACCACCCTGCTTTTCCGTTCTGAAGGCGTCTTCGAATACCATTTGCGAGCCAATCTTCATTTAAATTCATGAACAATACAGCTCTTAACAGAAAAACATTAAAATAAAAGCGGAAAAGATAACCAAATAAATTGAAAGCCCTGCATAACTTATAGCTGTTCCTAAGTGGCTCCTAAGGTGGTGATTTCTTTTTCATAAGAATCATTTCTGTTTTTTTTGTTTCTTTATATTATCATCAAGTAAGTAACAAACCTAGTCAGTTTTACACTTCGTATGTATGTATGTATGCATGTATGTATGTATGTATGTATTGTATGTATTGTATGTATGTATGTATGTATTGTATGTATGTATGTATGTTTGTATGTATTATATGTATGTATTTATGTATGTATTGTATGTATGTATGTATGTTTGTATGTATTATATGTATGTATGTATGTATTGTATGTATGTATGTATGTATGTATGTATGTATTGTATGTATGTATATATGTATTGTAGGAATGTATGTATGTATTGTTTGTAGGTATGTATGTATTGTATGTATGTATTGTATGTATGTATGTATTGTATGTATGTATGTATGTATTGTATGTATGTATTGTATGTATGTATGTATGTATGTATGTATGTATTGTATGTATTGTATGTATGTATGTATTGTATGTATGTATGTATTGTATGTATGTTTTTTATGTANTTGTATGTATGTATGTATTGTATGTATGTATGTATTGTATGTATGTATTGTATGTATGTATTGTATGTATGTATGTATTGTATGTATGTATGTATGTATTTATTCGCCACTAACAAAAAAATACAAATGTTCAAAGGTAAATGTTAAAAACCTAATACATGATGTTATCCAAAATAGTTAAAAAATAAGAGTAAACAGAAACAAAAAAGAACAAAACAAACAGGCGGGACGGTAATCTAGGGAAACGGTGGCAGGGGTAGCATAATACAGATCATGAAGACCTTATTTTCATTATGGCCCCTTGTAACATAAATGGACATGTAACATATATCAGCAGACAGACATTGAGTACCCCTATATCTATAACGATCTATGATTACCCAATGCAAACAATATAAATAACCGTGCTGTAAAGAAAATAGAATATTTAGTAATACACGTAGATATCGCTCTCTTTCTTCTGGAGCTTTTAGCGATAAAAATATTGACAAACCACTACTTTTCTTGATAAATACTTCATGGACTATCAAAAGAAAAAAGTTTGGGTTTTTATTTCTTATAAAACCATTTTGATAAGCTTTTTAATAGTAATTTCATGGCATTTTTTTTCGACACATCTTTGTTAATGATAATGATTTTTTTTTGTTGGCTGCCAAGTTCTCTGTTACCATGGGGATTAAATGATTTATCATTGTCAAAGAAGGAGGAACCAGGATTGTCTCCTTTCTATTATCTTCATAATCTATCATAAATTCTTTGTTGATTTAACCGGTTCCATAAGATGTCAATAAAAAGTGAAAGGACACGTTCCTATCGAACAATGGAAATGCCATTTTAGAAGTCGTTAAGATAATCTGTATTGTCATATTAGATACGAAAATGCCAGATATAATTCCACATTAAAGCTATTCACTTTCTTTGTTGCTGTTCTTTGTTTTCTAAAATCTAATCATAATCGAGTTTGTGAATCGATAGTAAAGATACTTAAGAGATCTGAGTAAATTATCATTCAATACGAGGTCTAGATTAATTGAAAGGGTCCAAGAGTAAGCCAATGGGTCTACCTATAGGCAGTCTACTTGACTAATACCAGGCTGGATGGCTTCTCTATTTTGGCTCATGAATGTAAAGATCATTTGACTGATAACTTCTATGATAAGTATGTTTAATTGTTTTTCTGGCTTTCTTTTTTTTCAAAAAACCCAAAGGGTGACATAAAAAATAGGTTTTTGTCATCCTTTCCCTTGTGCGTGGATATAAAACTAAAACAGTTTCCTCTTTGGCCACCTTAATTGAATTAAATATAACAAGCAGAAAACACTAGTAAACATACTAAAATACATTATAATTTGTCTCGAAGTTTTATAATTCCCTACGGACATTCTGTAATTCGATTAAACTCCAGGCACTTAATCGAGGGGTTTGGTTTTTTAATTAACTGAGGCCATTGCTTTTCGTTATTATTATTATTATTATTATAGAATGTAGATATTTCTGAACTATCCAGTAAGGTAAAACAAAAAAAAAAATTGATGGCAACAGGCAATACGCCTTTGATTATTTCTGATTTTAAAAGAGATGCTTGTAGATAGGTAGAAATATTTATAATAAAGTTCTATTATGTAATACTGTATATTTGAAATCAGCAGCAACAAACTGTACAAAGTTGATGTCACTGTCTTCATTTTCCTCTGAGCCTTAGCTTCAATTAACGTTTCAAAACGTACAGCCATTCTATCCTCCTCAATGGGTATAAACCGATCTGACTTGGTAGAATTCGTATAATCCAAATGCTCTTCGAGCATTGACCGACCTTCACAACATGAATGACCATCTCTGAAGCAAGTGACTTTAAATAATCACAGTCGGCTTCTTCGTACAATCTAACAGTTGACAGCCATTCATCACAAAACTCAGCACAATGCTATTTTAACGGCTTATTTGAGGATGCATCGCATGCCCGGATAGGGCATGTGCAGTCCCCGGTACCAATAATCAATTTTTTGTTGTGCACATTTGCAATGAAATTCTTTATTCAGTTTTTTTTATTCCCACTTAATTTTCAAGTGACGGTGTTTCATCTAGTTTTATCAACAGTTGACCAAAAAACCATGTCATACCAAACACAAGTTTCACCCATGGCAAATATATATGGTGAACGACAAAAAAAATCAACAAAACTTAGTTTAGGACTGTCAGTTTCATGTTTTCACAATCGTCAGCTAAACACACAAAAAACGTTGTTTAGCTGACCATTGTGAAAACATGAAACTGACAGTTCTGAACTAAGTTTTGTTGATTTTTTTGTCGTTCACCATATAATAGGTCTAATATTCTTATATTATTGAGCACTGTAGATAGCTAATAATTACTTCGATACTTACTGGTATATATGATGAGCCCAGAAAGGGCGAAACGGTACTGTCTGCAGATTGAGTACGTTTACGTATGATATATGTCTGTTGCAGACAGACGAAAATTTGAAATAATAAATAAAAATTTGATTTACTCAAGTAAATGTTGGCATACTTTCTTTAGTCATTTCCTGTGTCAAATATATATATATATAAAGCATAGAAACGTGCAAGCTATTATATTGTTGTTAAAAAATCCATTCCAAAACATTTTTTTCCTGGTCCCTTACTTAAGGCTTTCCTTCCTCCTATCGAGAATATTTTTTCCTTTTCCTTTGGCTTCTGTTGTTTGAGCATGAATATTCATCTTGTTGCTAATCCAACAAAAAATCATTCTTCCATCGACCTCAAAATGTCAAGCTGCAGAACTCAAAGAAAACATTTCTGCGTGCAAGATTGTTTTCAGATTGAACTCCTCACTATAGTTTTGCGACATCTTTCTTTGGGAGATACAACTGAATCTTTAAATTTATTCATGTTTACACTATGCTGGGTTATCTATCTTTCTGTTGGCTCCCGTTTACACTGATTCACACGTAAAAGGAACTCTTTGTGGCCTGTTCAGGTAAAAAGTAAATGCTCCTAAAATAGACACAAGTGATGCTGGAAATTGCAGAGGGAAACAATCTCCTAATTGGATATTTAGAGAAACAGATGTTTGCTCTCCATCTCCTGGATTTACTTTTAAAGCGTTATATTTCATTCGCGAATTTGTCTTTTCCCGAATTATCAGTTTTCACTCTGTTAAATGTACCATTTTAATGTCTGATTTTAATTGATTATAATTGAAAAACATTGCTCGAGCAATCGGATTGTCCTCGCGTATGAAGTGCTGTAAAAATCCAATTTACTGGATTTATAAGGTGGTCTTCACCTTTACAAGGATTGCTGAGCACCATTTATTGGAAGAAACTCCTTTGCAAACTTATTCGAGAACTGAAGCATTTACGTATGACTTATATGCACTGGATCTTTATAAACGCGTTGAAGAGAAAGACATTCTGAAGGGGCAACTGTCGATCGAACTTTTGCAACTTTTAAACAACTTTTCAGGTTACAGTGGAAAAACAAATAAGCTGATTGCAGACGTTACAGACAAAAGAAAGCCATAAATAGGCTTGGCAGTTCCAGCTAAGTATCTTGCAACGACAAATGACGAGAGCTTTTGCAGAAATCTGGCAAACAAAACTTCAATAAAACCCCACAAACTCATTTATATTGATGAAACGTAAGATGAAATAAAAAGGTTTCCTTGGTATACTCAGGAAGTTTTGATTTAAAAATAATAAAAGCTCTTACAAATTCAAATCTCCTACAGATGGGCTATTATTTGGGAGCGCTTATTGAAAAGGGGCCTTATTAGGATTGCTTTTCCTAAGAGAGGCACTTATTGAAGATAGGCACTTAACCCAGAGAAGCTTACTCGAAGAATTATGGTGCTCACAAGAATGAGATACAAACTGCGGATTATAATTATGAATTTCACAAGATTTGGGAACTAATTAAATAATCAGTAATAGGCAAAAATACATAAGCCTAAGGATAACATTAGTTTCATCTTAAGAACGGCGAAAATTAACTAACGGAAGGAAATCATCATAACCTCAAATTTATGGCCTGGGGCCCAAGAAACGACAGAGAGCATTGTCTTGAGCTCTTTGCTAATGACGAAAACCATAAATTCTTGCAGGGTACTAATTTGGTGTTACTGCACGACGATTTTTATACCAAGGGAGTCTGAAAATAATGTATAATTATTCAGCCTCATTTCATGGAAGTAAAGCATTTCCAGAAAAAGAAATGCTCACAGGATGTCTGCCAGACAGGAATATTTTCCGATGAAATTACTCTAACGCTTCGTATTCATGCTAGTTTATATTTCAGACTCTTTCAGATGAGTTAGATCCTGTTTAGAGGATGTTCTTTCCTTCTGTACAGTCAACTAAATGTTTCAGTTATTTAGATATTGACTTGAAACAAGCATCCTCATTGTATCATATTTCTATAATAAGCACTTCATTTCAAAAAAGAGCACGCTACGCTATAAGTGTCGACATAAGGCGCAGATCAATATCCGTTTTCAAGAGTCAGATATTGAAGAGAGAGCACCAATATTTTATCTTCTATAAGCGGATGACGAGGACTACACTGTAGTTTTCTGAATGGAAAAAGGTTTTATTAAACTAATCTTGTTACAAATACAGCTATTTAGAAAATAAACTATAGTTGGTCTATTGAGTTTAAAATCAATACTTTCCTCAATAAAGCTGGTTTAGATCACTTTTAAAATAGGCATCTAGAGGTCTTAATCAAAAAAGTACGTCATCCGCTAATCCATGTCTGACAAGAAAGTACTTATGAGAAAATGACATTCGCTCGTGTACTTGAAACTTTTAAGTCAGGATGTAACCGGTGACGATCTGTGGGAACTAATACACAGCACAGTGCTGGTTGTGGTGAAAAAGGATAGCTTGACTTATAGTAGAGTTTAGTGTAACTGACGAGAAAATTGAATCTGCTGGAGTTTAATTCTTTAATAATCTAGATTGCTGCTATTATCTTATGTAAGCTCATTTCACTTTCTCTATGGTTGAGAACTATGCATGCTCATGTAAAAAGGGTTCCTATGTTGGCAAGATCAAAACTTTCGTTTCTGAGTTACTTAAATAACCTTTTGCTACCATAACTTGGAATTAAAGGTCTATTTATGCACTCGAATGGTATATTTTTGGTTAATGGACATTTGTCATACAGAATTGAAAATAAATGTTTTAAATACTATAGTATTTTATCTCAGAGGAGACCTTTTTGGCAGTAGAGGAAAGGAGAAAACTGAAAGCGAGGGGAATCCAAAACCAAGTCGACGAAATAAAATACAGGCACCAAAATGCCAATGTCCAGAGGCTGATGAGACGAGACAAGCAAAGTCAAATTGAGAAACAATGCAGGAAAGTGGAAGAAAATGCACTAACAAACTCCACAAAAGATCTCTACCAAGGGCTTAAAAGCCTAACCGGAAAGTTTAAAGCGTCTGCTGACACCATCAAAGCAGTAGACGGGGCAATCCTATGTGATGGGAATGAGGTGTGTAACAGATGGAAAGAATACTGCTCCGAACTGTACAAGAAAAATGACAACATCAACTCCACCCAAATTGATTGGACAAATCTGGAAAAGGAACCACCACCAATAGCTGAGGAAGTTAGAGAAGCCATTAATGGCATGAAGAACGACAAAAGTTCCGGAGATGATGAAATAGCAGCTGAGATGATAAAGAGCGGGGGTGAACACACTGTTAGCTTCTTCCACAAACTGTGCTCCAAAATATGGAAGGAGAAAAAATGGCCAGAGGACTGGGTCAACTCCATTTTCATCCGCATCCCGAAAAAAGGTGACACCCTGCAGTGCAACAATAACAGAACGATCGCACTCATTTCTCACAGTAGCAAAATCTTTTTGAGAATCATCGCAAACAGAATGGCAAAAAAATTGGAGACCGAAATAGCTGAAGAACAAGCTGGATACAGGCCTGGAACCGGGACTAGAAATCAAATCCTTAATTTGAAAATGGTGATTGAGAAGTGCAGAGAGCACAACAAGAAGCTATATCTCTGTTTCATCGATTATTGCAAGGCGTTCGACACAGTGGACCACAACGTACTCTGGAGAAACATGAACGATATGGGGTTCCCGCAGCATTTAATACTCCTACTGAAAATGATGTACGAGAAGCAGAAAGCGACAGTCAGAACGTCATATGGCCTGACAGAATGGTTCGGAATTGGACAAGGTGTTAGACAGGGATGCATCTTATCCCCGTACCTATTCAATTTATACTCTGAAACTATTATGAGAAACGCGCTGGAAGATTTCAATGGCAGTGTCACAGTTGGTGGACGACCTATCACTAACGTGAGATACGCGGATGACACCGTGCTAATTGTGGGCAGCATGAATGAACTGCAAGAGCTTGTAGAAAGAGTTAGAACACATAGTGAAGCTGTGGGACTTTTCCTGAACGCCAAAAAAAATAAAGTGATGAAAATTGTAAGAAATCCAGCAGACGAAAATGAAGATCACATCTCTATCAACGGAGAACCAATAGAGAACGTCCAGAAATTCATCTACCTCGGAGCAACTTTCACCAACGACTATGACGACTCCGTTGAAGTTAAAAGAAGAATCGGAATTGCTAAGAACGCAACCGTAACCCTAACAAACATATGGAAAGATAGAAGCATCTCACTGAAGACAAAGAAGAGACTACTAAACTCAATGGTGTTTTCCATCGCTTGCTACGGGTCAGAATGTTGGACCCTAAAAACCTCTGACATCAAGAAAATTGATACTTTTGAACTATGGTGCTACTGAAGACTACTCCGCATTAGCTGGGTTGAAAAGATCACAAACGAAGAAGTTATCCGAAGAAGTGGCTGCAAAAGAAGGCTGATGGATATTATAAACGAACGGAAATTGACATTCATTGGGCACGTCCTGCTCAGCGAGCACCTCACCAAGCTACTGCTCACTGGGATGGTATACGGACCTAGAGGAAAGGGCCGACCCAAGACACGCTACTCAGACTCTATGAGGAAGATTTGTGGAATTTCGATGGCGGATGCTGGGAGGATGGCTCAGGACCGAGAGAAGTGAAGAAACATGGTGCANGCATTAGCTGGGTTGAAAAGATCACAAACGAAGAAGTTATCCGAAGAAGTGGCTGCAAAAGAAGGCTGATGGATATTATAAACGAACGGAAATTGACATTCATTGGGCACGTCCTGCTCAGCGAGCACCTCACCAAGCTACTGCTCACTGGGATGGTATACGGACCTAGAGGAAAGGGCCGACCCAAGACACGCTACTCAGACTCTATGAGGAAGATTTGTGGAATTTCGATGGCGGATGCTGGGAGGATGGCTCAGGACCGAGAGAAGTGAAGAAACATGGTGCAGAGGGCCACGGCGGGTCGAACACGACCAATCCTTTGATGATGATGAATACTATAGTAATAGTATAACAGTAATAGTAGTAGTAATAGTGGTAACGAGGTTCTGTCTTGGTGTCTTCTGTAGTATTTCATAATTTTTTCAGACTTTCATAGTTGTACATTTTACCAAGGAAGTTGTTTTGTCGTTGATGATTATCAAAAAAGGATTTGGAGAAAGGGAACGAAATTAAGCTGATTTAAATAAACAGTTGTGAAACAATAGGAAAGCACTTTTATTTATATTCAAGTAGAATAGTTAAATTAATACTTATTATTTGAAATGTAAATTCTAGACACTTTAGACAAAACAGACCCGATAATTTGTATTTACGTTGTTATTTCTCTTTTGTTTTTCCTATAATACCCCCTTCTTCCCATTCACTAGTACCGGAAGAGACCACAAGATGATCCTTCGTTCGATCGTTTTTTACAAAAAGCTGCATTTGATATCATCGTCTTTGACTTTTCAATAGCATTTCAATATTCTACAACACTTGAAAGGCATTTAGCTACTTCAGGTAATATTTTGTTGTGCAAAAGGGGAGAAGGGGCGATGAAGATGAGCTACTTTTAGGTACGCAGTTTGTGAATAACCTTATAATTGTTTACCATCGACATTATAGCCAATCCACCGCTCAAGAATAAACAATAATTTCCTTCCACTTACATGATAAAACTGAAAACATGTTGAACCGTTTTTCTTCATAGTAGTTAACTGAGCAAATATCCAAAATTTAACAAAGAGATCAGTTATCCTCTAATACCTGGTGTCAGTATTTAACAACGAAATTTTGGTCTCCTGTGGTATTAGAAGAACGGATTAGGCTAAATAAGGTAGGAACAATCTTATCCTCGTAGTAAACAACTATGTGCTTTGGATTAAATGGTTCCACAGTATCTTTCAAATTTGGTTCACAGCAAGCCTTTTATTAGGACAAAGTACAAAGTCAGCCTAAAGAATAAAATTTTTAAGGCTTATTTATGTCACATAAATGTACACTATATACATATTATTTTTTGTGTAATTAATTTGTTTATTAGTTAGTTATTTAATAAAAAGTTAATCTCTCTCCTAATGAACTGTTTACAAAATTTAGTTCATATCTGTAAACAGTGAATTTACATTTAAATATATGTTGGTCTTGATTGTATTTATATTTCTCTAAGAAGACTTGTATGTTAGTTAAATGTATTACTAAATTATCAAACCGACTTGTGGTTATGATCTTTGAATTCTCTTTAGGATATCTAATCACCTTCCCTATTTTTTCCGGCTTGTATCATAAGTGGAACACCAATATCGGATTTCTGAATAACAACCAAAATCCAAACAGGAAAAGTGATCACATCTATTCAATAGAATTTCATAGCAAGCCTGTAACTGGAATTTAACAAAATTTTATTTATATACACAAAACATAAGATATTATTTAACCAAAAAAATCTAATAACTTCCATGTAAGCTTTCCTAGTGTAGGCTTCAGAACTATATATTTTATGAAACAACTGCTGCTTATATTGTAGACTATAAAAAGCATCCAAACGGATATGGTATGTTTCATATGTGTTAAGAAGAAATCCAGCTATAAGCCAAGCCAACAAGAAAACAAAATATACCACCGAGCAAATTCAAATTACCTTAGTGAAAAAAATTCTGTTTACAAGGAGAACTATTTGTAAACTTGTGTGCTTTCTTGGAATACAGGAATAAATCACTGGTATAAACATAAATGTGACATGCGAATGATAACCGGTATAACTGTCCATGCGCAAATAGGAGTTGACAAGAAATGCCCTAAACTCGTATACGCAATGTTACCAATTTTCTCTTGATCCTACAATGTTTTACACGTTCTACTAAGTGTCTTAGTTTCTTCTACATGACTTTCTACAAATCCTTTTTTTATTGTACATTATAGCTTCTGGCTCAAAGATTAGGAAGCCCTAGGTCTATGCCATATGTACTTCACACTGCCGTTTGGGTTAACAAAGATTATTTGCTACTTTTGTGCATGACTAGTCAATAACATAAATTGTACTTTATGCATACTGTTCATCTGTTTATCACCCAAGTAGGTAAAGTGTAAATAAGGTACACAATTTCGTGGTCAAGCTGTTCTGGTGGGTCCCAATATTTGAATGATGCCTGACCACCATCACCGTGGAAAATATGCTATAAAGCATTAAGCTCTTGACCAAATCTGTCTGAGATTTAAAGTATATCGTCACTTGTATTAAAACAAAAAGCCTGATATAGTTCTTGGGGAAATGGAAGCTAAAGTACACACACCAAAGGGTATGATTCCTTTACACACTGGTACAAAGTAAACTGTTTAACTTTGGTATTGAAACGTAAAATCTTGGTACACGGCCATTATCCTTGGTTAGTCACCTTATTAAGTTAAATCTGGCAGTCTTAACTAAATGCATTTATGAGTCATACATTGGTAAATAATCTGCCCTATTTACTGTTGCCTTCTCAAATATTCGTGGTCGTTGTCTTAATTTCAGGGTTGTTGAGTCTTCTCCTATTCAGAATTCTCTCGACATTCTTGTAGTAAAACTAACATTTATCCTGACATTGTAACGGATTTTATTGTTCCTAGTCACTTTCTCTCTGTCATAAGGACTCGTGTAATCATGTGCATAGTATTTATTATTCATCATGAAGAATGGCTTCAGTTTTCTTATGGCATCTATGCACCCTGCACTGAAACTGACAACTTCCTTCTTTCTCAATTACTCACCTGTCTTTTCTCTCTCGGCGATCTCTTCTTTATTCTAATTATGATGTTTGTAAAAACTTTACAAGCATAAATAAATTTCTTGCTAGATGTGATCATGATGTTGTTTTGTTGGAGGTTCCATTATTTTTTTTGCACCACAGACGTGTCTTATCCATCGTACTCTTGTTAAACCATATTGATTGGAACAATGTTCATTGCTTTCTTCGAGACACTCCCAGGAACGAAATCTTTTCACAACCATTTTAGGATTGCACTTAAGAGCTAATTCTGTACTGGTATTACCTGTTTCTTACCATCCTAAAAATACCACTTAAAATCTTATTCATTGAAATGCTTTTCTTCTGCCTCCGTTGCTGTTATCCTCCATCGTAATCCTGTCCTGAAAGACGTTCTTTCCACATCTCTGGAATGACTTTCTGGCATGCCTAACCATGGAGGGCATAGATTTAGTTTAGTACCAAGTCGACTGCAATGAAGGTTGGCAAATATCTATGTCCACATTGTACAACTTACGTCCAAGAGAAATCAGGTAGGCTGACGCTGGCATTTTAAAAGAAACTAAAGAATTTTGATTTTTGTAACTTTTAAATTTTAGAAATTTAATGTGTGTAGTTTTTTATCTTGTCTTTATTTATTTTTCAAATTCTTAGCCCTATAAATTTCTTATTATGCTTTTATTATGTTATATAAAGGATGCGGTTGATAGCAGTATTCAGTACCTGATTTAAATATCCTTTCAAAAATTCAGGATAAATAAATAAAATTCCTATTTCCCCTACGTTGATCACTGTTGCTACATCTGGGAAGAGGATCCAGCTGATTGTTTCAGCTCGGGTCTTTTCAATCCAAAATCTTTTTTTTCCTCCTCAGTACGATCTCCAACCTTTAAACTCCAATGATCATCTTTATCTGTATTCTATTTAACCTCAAATTTTCAGAATAGTGTTACTCTAAAAAACTGACTCCTTTGTTGTGTTTACTGAGGGATTTATGAAGACGTTATTCAATCCAACAGCTTAGCAACCCCATTTTACTAGCACAAGTTACTAAAAATATTGGGCACAAGGAAACGCCGTTGTAATAAATTTTTGGAATACATAAATCCAAGAACATGAATATGAATTTTTCTATACACAAAATCACTGTTTTACCAACTGAAGTAACTGAAGGTCCAATTTCATGCTTAAAATCTGTTCTACGATTTTTATTTTCTACAGCTCTAAGTCACCCAGATTTTCTACGTCATATAAAATCAGAGATTTTTATCATATTAATACTCCTTCTCTAGAAGCTGAATAATCAGGAAATAAAAAAAATATTGCCAAATTTTTTTTTAACTTTATGGGATATATAACGCTCCCTTACGAAAGTTTGGTTGAGCACTCCATCTGAGATGGGAACCTGTTGTTTAATGCTCACTGCGCATGCGTAGTTTGAGCACTCTGGCAGGATCCCACAATAACTCTTTAAACTATGTTTGCTCCGGCAACATGGCCAGAGAGTTATGTCTCAGAAGCTCTGTGCTGTACTGATGAGCCCACAAAGGGCGAAACAGTACTGTCTGCAGATTGAGTATGGGATATATATATAACGTAAGTGCAATTTTCTTTAGTTACAATGATTTAGTAAATTTCATTTTTTTCTGTCCATTTTGTAATATGGGTCCTTTTGATTTACTTCAAGCTAATTGAATAAGATAATACACAAACGGGATACACTTTTGGTTAGACTTCTTCCTTTTCTTTAAGCTTACTTTTATTTTGAATTCCTCTTCTTTTGCTTTAAATGCTTTAAAAGACCTATTACAATGACCAAATATTTATTCTTGTTCCTCTAGCTTTGTCTGTGCCTGGAATATTCCTTTTAGATAGTACTGGTCAAAATAGGACTCAAGAGGTAGCTGTTTTCCGCTAGTTCGTAAAATGTCTTTTTGATCATCCGTCAATAGTTATGGATACTTACTGGCAGTGCACTTAAGGCATATGTTGTCAATGTTGCTTTTAAATAGCCGTGTAATACTAGCAATGTTAATTTTATTGAAACTTTACCAACAGTAGAAAGTGAGGGCCCATGGGCAGACATTTGCTATCTTCCTTTCTGATAGAAACATTAAAGCATATCATATTTCTTCTTCTTAAGGGCATTACATAAGGTACAATCGTTTTTGTATTATAGTGACTTTAGAATTTTCAGACACCAAGTTAAACACCAATTCTTAAATAGAATCAAATCCTTGAATAATGGAATGGAGATCGACTACATCTGTCCGTTATTGAAGGTCTCCATACTTCAGACATTTACATGAAGTTGCGCTTGTTTAAAATATTAACATTTGTGAAAGTTGATGTTTTAAATAATTTTGATGTACAATAAATATACAGTCCAATCAATTTAACCTGATTACCATATTCATTTGAATATAAGAATGAAAAATAACAGTAAAAATAAGAATGTTATTGTCATCATTTGTTTCTTCTCCAATAAAAATCGAAATGAAGGAATTTTTGCGTTTTAAAGCTAAATATTCGTTAGTTTGGACAAAACCATTCTGCTTCAACCCACTGACAAGCTGAACTTTAGGTCAGAAATAAAAATTTGTCCACTGTAAATTAGGGAATGTCTTACCTTGTTTGTCAGAGAAGGAGTGGGAAAAGTAGAGAACACTGTCTGTTAATGCAAGGCTATTACCCTAGTCTAATAATAACTCCACGTTATGGTTTCAAAACACAAGGACAAAGCACGTGAAACAAGGCTAAGATGGTTGGGCCACATAATGCGTAAAGAAGATGATCATGCTACGAAAAAAGTATATCTGGCGAAGGTGGAAGGAAGGAGAAGTAGAGGCAGGCAGAAGTTACGGTGGAAAGATTCAGTGAAAAGGGATATGATGGAAGTTGGAGTGAAATCCGGAATGTGGGACGAGCGCAGCCAATGGAGAAGGAGATGTCGAGCGGCCGACCCGACGTAACGTTTGAAAAGACCGAATGAAGAAGAAGAAGAAGAAGAAGAAGAAGAAGTTATGGTTTTAAAACGCCTAATGAAAATACAAAAGGAAGCTTCTATAAGGCAAACAATAAACAATGCACCTCAACATAATTTTGAGTAGCTTGAATACGATAAAAATTTCCATTTTTCAAACCCATTTGACTAAGAAGATTGAAGGTTGTCTTCCTAGACAATTTATATGAAAGTAATTTATAACAAAATGCATATTTTAACTGATGAGTCTAGGAGAATTCAATAAAGGTCTTCCAAATGATACCTTCATTTAAAATCATCTGGGTATAGACTTAAATTAGTATGTGGCAGAAGTTTTGTCCACGAAATTTTTTTTTCAACTTTATATTTCTAAGTTATTGGGCTCAAACAATGTCCTTCAATGGTACTTCTTTGTTGTCTCAATGAATAGTTTCTTAGCTGGATGCTTTCTTGACGCCAACCAATGGCCTTTTCTTTGGTACATTTCAAGTGTCGTTTCCCGCTGGGAAATCGAGCCCGGAACCTCTTGATTACTATGAAATTTCACTTAGCAGTAATTTAAGGGTGAAATAAGATGTCATCAATGGTGTGAAATCATATCGCCTATTTTGCTGACATAAGCGAAAAATTCTCGAAGTAATGTACAGATAAATGGGTTTCATTGTTGTTTTTAAATCAAAGTATGCGATGATAAAATCTCCAATTCTTACAAGATACATATTCCAATATACAGTAATCGTAAGAGTATTGACTTTTGCTGGCATTTTTTTTTACCATAAAAGGTTATGTTGTCACATGACTAACTTTGCTAGTTCATCGAATTTTTAAAACGTACACTAACATTTAAATGGTGCTTCGAAGACTATGTGAAGAAAATAAGTTAGGGGAATTTCTTAAATTCCCCATAATGGATAATAGATTTGTGTGACTTTAACTCCTAATTTGATGTTGCCTTTATACAGCATTCAGACTAATTATTTTTTCCCACATACTGTATTTTTTCTTTCATATTTGAGGTCTTTTAATAGCTTCGATCCAGCTATGATTATATCTATAACATAAAAAAAGAAAACGTTGCTTCCTATCTTGCTATCTTTTGTATATGCACACCCCGGAAGTCGTTTAGAAGGTTGTATTAACTTAAATCTACGTGTAGAAAGATGTGCCCTAACTTTGCTAATTTTGTGCTTTAATGGTTGGTTAAAAATCGAGTTTAGAGTTAGGATATAAACTGAATGGTGGCGAATGAATATCTTAATCTAAGACCACTATCCCATTTTGAACAGATTAGAACACAACAACAAAACTCGGTATTTCTTGAATATTCGCTGGGTTGCGAAATATCTCAAGAAATACCATCTTTTGTTGCTGTTGTTCCTTTATATATACATAAAGACATATATATACATATATATACATATATATACATATATACATATATATATACATATATATACATATATATATATATATAAACATATATACATATATATCCATATATACATATATATACATATATATACATATATACATATATATACATATATATACATATATACATATATACATATATATAAACATATATACATATATATACATATATATAGTAAGAGATTAGTTAAAATCGTGATTTTAACACACTGTAGCACATTATTCCTAACTGGGGTATTCGATTCCTTTACTTTGCTACTGTTCCGTGGAAACCAATTTTCAGAATATTTAGATTAAGATAATTAAATGACAAATCACTTGAAAGTTCCAATTCATCAACATTTAAAATTTACAGTGGATCCTCAAACGCGTTTAGCGTCATCTGTTCCTCTTCCTTTCCATTCTGTATTTGAGAATTTAAAGAGTGAAGGATATCATCAATAATGCACAATTGTTAATCAGCAGCTGATCGATGATATCGATGATGCAGTAGATAGTAGTACAATTGGTTTGAATAAATCACAATATTTTTGGTTGTGTTTTCAACATAACTGTTTATCATCTCTGCCACATTGGCTAACAGATTGAATAATACAAATATATTCTCTCACACACGTTCAAAATAATAGTACAGTTTTGTATAATTGCCAAAGCAATCTGTCACAGCTGACCAGCACAAACAGAAGATCAGGGACGGAATAAAAGAGACGGTGCAAATAATAATGTTACGACTCCTAAATTACTAATACAGAATAAGCATATTACAATGATAAATATCTAAATAACATACAGATAAATGTTATGTAAAAAGGTACTTAAAGTTTCTCTTCAACAAAGTTCTCTCCGGTCTGTCTCATCAGAGTTTCATCTATGATTTTCTTAGTTCATGACTTGTATTTGATATTCTTTGCCAGTCTCCGGCTTGAGTCGTTCTCATGGGCCGTCTCAGGTCGACTGCCTTCTAACTTCAGAGTTTCCCTTTTTATATCTTAAACAAACTTGGCAAGTTTAGCATATGAGGTAATCTTTCCTCAAGGACATGCCAAGATCAGCAAGATCATAGATAATGATGTAATCCCTTAACTTGCCTGGTCATTCAATCTCAATTACGTTACCATGACACAATCTTTCCGTTCAAACTCTATTTGTTTTTCATTGTTAACATGATTAATAGGGGTTTTGGTTATCCTTACCTCATGAATTCTGCCTGGTTACCATGAATCAATTTTTTGCGCAACGTAACATTGACCAGTGAAAGTGAGGAAACACAAAATCCAGAGGTGCAGAAATACAACCTTTGAATAGTATACTCTGAACACGATGAAACTTTTCAAAACACATATCCATGATTCTGATTCGTTAAATATATTCAACTATAAACCTTATTTAAAATACTATTACCTTCTAAACTCAGTGACCTTTGTGATATGGTTGATAATGTACATATTTGCTGTCTGAAATGTATGAGAAATGAACATACTTGGGGTCTGATACTTTGAGGACTAAAAAATGATGGTCTAAAAATGACAAGAAATTCACATATTTACTGTCCAAGGTTTTGAGATTCAAATTTTTGGGGGTAAGTCTGATACTTTAAAGAAGCCAATAGTTTTATGATCATAGTACGCCTTTTTGCTCCGGGTCTAAACTTTGGCCCTATTCTAACTTTCTGCTAATCTGTTAACCTGATTGATTTGTTTTTAAAACAAGGCTACAGGTCAGCTATGTCTTATATAGGAAACAATGCTCTTCAATTCAGTTTAAACAACATTGAATAATAATTTTCTTTTCATATTCAATTATTTCTTGTAAAATTCATGATAATCTATCTCCCACACCCCAGCTTTAACCATACCTCTTGACACGTGCTTTGATGGAAAATTGGTCTATGGGTTTCCCATGTTCATAGAATTTACCCTCTTTATTTTCCAGAGAGAAAAAAGGTGTTGTGTGTATAAGTTGAGGTATTTTAAGTGAAAAATGTGTCAAAAACACTATTGTCAATAAAAAGCAACAAACGTCTGTTTCTTAGGACATTTAAAAATTGTTTAACACATTTGGATTCTCTGAAAATCTGGTGAACACATTTAGGGGTCTGAGAAAATGGCCTGGCAAGTTCACCCCAGTCATGAGAGTCAAGGATGACCCTTAAGGTTCTACTGTACAGAGTACTCTCAAATTCATGTGGTTAACTTGCTCTGTAATTGTATTTTTAAGGGGATCCAGAATAATGGCTGTAGGATACTTTTATATTCAGTAAGGCTGTCGTCAAATTCTACAGTAACGTGGTAATAAAGAAATTGAAACTTTCAAAAGAAATGAGAAAGTGGATGGGGAATGCCAGTAGCTTTATAAAGTTACCTCAGCAGATCTTAACATTGTTGGTTGAGATACTGGATATAGCCTCCAGCACGAGCAAAACGCAAGTATTCGTAGAAAGACCAAATCCATTTATAGAAAGTGTCTTGACTTAAACATTTTTTGGGTAGACCACCAGGTATGCAGCCTTGCTACCTTATTTATTGTTATTGAGATGGTTTATGCTAAACACCAAAGTGGCCTTTTTGTTAATATTTTTGTGTGCTTGTTATTTCATAAGTTATCTAATGCTCAGTCAATTTTGCTTCTTTTGGTTTTAATTAACCAAAATAATATATCTTTTTTAAATCCTGTGAACAATTTTAAACATTGCTGAGATTTAAGGTTAGTGGAAAGAAGTGTTATTTGTTAGAGTATAAGGATCTTGAAATTTCATCTGTTGTTGTTTTTTTATCATGGATGTGATGGAGAAGTACAAGTTCATTTGAGTTACCTCGTTAGTGCTTGTTTATGGTCATTTTTTGTTCTAGTTGTTAAGGAATGGCGAGTTAATTTATTTAAACAAAATTAAACTTCAAATCATTGGAAATCTTTAAATCTTAGAATGAGACGAAACAAAAGAAAAATGCCAGGGGCACAAAACTAAATATGACTCCAATACCTCTTACAGAGGGAATTTCTTTGTTTAAAAAGATATAGGATATTCTTGGGAATCAGTAAGTAACTAGTATGAAAGACCAAGCCAAGGTTTATAACAAGGAATTTTACAATGCCTTTAAAGTAATAGATTTAACATAAATTTTATAAGGACGCCAGAGCAAGGATTGAAGAAAAGCTTCCATGGAAGGCTGCATTTCAAAGTTATTTTTCCATCGTCTTAATCTTCATGTTGGATAATTATTAACTATCTTATTATTTAGTTTTCTCGAATATTTTGTTATAAGTTGATCACCAATTGCATTCAAGAAAACGTTTAATGTTGTGAAGTTCTCTGGATGATTTGTGATTACAAAATTAATAAATTATTCTCTTATTTTGTTGCTTGGGTAATTAATCTTTTAATTGGATAGTATAAAAAGAATATTTTTAATGTTTGGTAAACAGACTTAAATGGAGATCATTCTCCCTAGAATCTGAAATCCACATGTTTCGAGATGTGTCTGATCTAGTTTTCACACAAGAATTCAGTATAGTAAATCCTCTACAGGTACAAATCACATACAAAATTTTATCTTGTAAGTTGTTAATAACCATCAAGAAATAAGATGAGTGACGAAGAAACCCCTTGAAAGGTAACAAGCTTGATGCAATATGGTAGTGAAGAGTTAAATATAAGATCAGATAATGAGATATAATCAGTATAAAAATTCGTCCGCCGACGCCACACAAGAAACTAAAGGTTGTGAAACCCTTTTGGAGTCCTTAAAAATGTCTGGAGTAATGACTTTGGCCTATCCAGTCATGTGCACCCCCTAATAGATTCAATCTGTGTTAGCTGAGAGAATAGCCACAGTAAAATGAAATGAATGACAGCCAAGATGTTTTTCAGACAGAATCATGAAAGCGTCAAGGTGTTCTACTAACGTTGTCGAATTGATTAATGGTGCAAAGGTTAGGCCCAAAATACAATACGCCGTAAAATCTTGTACCATAGAAGACTGATTCTAATGAGAGGAACAGCTAGGATTGGGCATACATTTATTGTAGATTTCAGGCAGAAAAAGAGTCACGTTAAAAAATAATTTCCAAATAACAATGAGAGCAATTCGCTTGGGTCTAGATGCTTCAGAAATATTGACAAAGCTGGTAACTTCTAACACAAAAGGACGAATAATAAACAGATCACTCACTAGCAAGCTAGTCCGGAAAAAAAAGTCTAACAGATAATAGCCATTGGACTCAATTGTAGAGTTTTTGGAAAAAACTAAGCAAGTAGTTTGGTCTTATCAGTTAAAGAAGACATCTCAAACTGGCTAAAGAGAAGGGCATTAATGACCATCTTAATTAAAAATCAAAATGAAAATATTTTGAACTGCCCTGAACCTATCTTGTGGGAGGTACTCTAGTTTCTTGTTTTTCTGATTAGTATTTACTTTAATCTTAACGAAAGAAATTTAGATATTTGAATAAACATGTTCATTATCGAGACACAGATTATTAAAGAATTAAACTCCAGCAGATTCGATTTTCTCGTCAGTTACACTAAACTCTACTATAAGTCAAGCTATCCTTTTTCACTACAACCAGCACTGTGCTGTGTATTAGTTCCCACAGATCGTCACCGGTTACATCCTGACTTAAAAGTTTCAAGTACATGAGCGAATGCCATTTTCTCATAAGTACTTTCATCAGTTTATAGATTATTAGCTCTGATAATTGTAGAGTGCCAATATTCAAAGTCAATTTAGGGACGGGTCATTAAGAACTTTCATTAGACACACGACAAATATATTCATAAAGGAGCCTGACAAAATGACTGAATGTTTTCAAAACCATTCAATGTATCAAGGGTCAAACATGAGTTGTAATAATAAGTTTTATATTTCAGTATTGCTTTAATAGAGCTCAGCAGGAAATCAATACTGCTTTGAACCAACCAAAGCGGCATTTTACAAATCATTGGACCAAAAACAAATAAAATCCAACAAGAATTACAAGATTAAGTACATTTTATTTCAATGATTATGAAATCTAGGTTGCTTTTTTCTTTAAAAAAACTTTTGAAATTTTGAAATTTAATACAAGAGCATGATTTTAGTAACTCGAATCAAAGGAAATGATGGACTTCATGGAGATAGAATTTATTAACACAGTTTCTCCAAGTGATATTTCTGTAAACATTTTTGTCAATAATTTGCTTTTTACCTAACACTATTGCTAGGGCTCATGGCCCATTCTTAATGTTTATCTAGGACTCAATCTAGAAAAGCAGAAGTCAGTATGCTAAACGAATTGAGGGGATGGCGTTTGGCGGTGAAATTTTTTAAATAGCCTTTTTCATTGGTAACAATTCTGGTTCTGATGACGAATAAACCCACAATATTTTTCTTGCTATGTTAATTTGCTCCAAACGTATCAGACAGTACTTTTCAGTTGAATAAGATGTTTGCTTCCATGTACATAGAGGATTACGTGCATCTTTTGATTCACAAAAGGTTCTAGTTTTTAGTGCTTTCTACAAGTGCAATACTTTTTACCACTGCTGTTGCCAAATTCGTTAAGCGCTGCAATACCCAAATAGAACAATGAAAGTAAATAAAATTGTGGCAAGTAATGGTTAGTAAACAACGGCCATAGGGACATTGTCCAAGCAAATGTTTTCAAGGAATTTGTCTTTACCTTTGGGTATGTATGGTTTGACTGTATTCTCTTTTCTCTGTACCCATCCAGCAATGAATTATTCATAAGCATAAGAGCATCTGCATAAGACTACCAGAATGTAGTCAGTCAGGTATTTCTTTCAGTGCCGGTGTCAGCTGGCGGAAACATGGGGGTGTTGGGGGTTGGAATAAGGAAACTTTGGGAGACCTTGCCCTTTATCTCTCAAAATGGCTTTTCACTCTTGTCATTATCAGGGGCGACGCCTTTTACCCACAGTAGTACACGATTTCTTGCCAATATCTTTCTCTATTTTGTTTGATCGTTACTCAAATTCTGCTTTTGTATATCGAAGCTTTAGATCAGATCTATACTGTTCTTCATCTCTAGAAAGTCAATTTGATAAAGCATGTGTTTATATTTGAAAGCAAAAGTATAAAATGATACACCTTTAAACAACCAGTTGATCGAAATATTGTCAGAACACCAATCAAAAAATTATTGTGTCGGTTATTGGAGTGTACAACAGGAAAAATATTTCTTACTACCGTCGGTTACAAGTAGTTATGAGCAAAACAAACAATGTGCTTCAAACATTTTATACACCTTGTAAATGATTTGGATCACTTGTCTGTGCAGTGATCCAGAAAGCAAACCATTGGTCTGATTTTCACGTACCATAAAACTTTCCAACAGGAAATATTTCTTTAGGATACAAAGCAATATATCAATTGCATAACCTGTAGATTTCAGTTATGCTATGTCTAATCAAAATCACTCTATCTTTCAAAATCAGTCAAGACGAAATGATCTTGAGGTTTAAACCTTACTAAAATTATATTGTTTCCCTCTCAAAAAGAGCAACAACACTTCAAAGTTTATATTTTTAAATTTTATCTCCTTTTTTTTTCAATTAAAAAATCACCTCTTAAGGGATCATTATGGAAATAAGGTCAGTTTGACCTTTTAATGTTATCCCTGCCACTTCAATTAGGGGTGATCTGTCATTATTTTTATTTTAACTCAAATTGTAATATTTTTATGCAACATTCTTTTTAGTATTAATTTATACAAAAGTTTGTAAATTAACTTTAAATTGTAATTTATTGAATTTCTAGGCCTTTCTTTTTTTTTAAACATTTGTAAACATTTTTCATTTTATGTTAGTGGCAAATAAAAACTTACTTACTTATTTAGAGAATTTTCATCATTTGCTGTAGATAGTAATCTGAAGTTGCTACTGCATCCCTAGATTCGGCAAACTGTTGCAAAACAAAGATAGTTACTAATAGTAAATTAAACTCTTAAACTAATTGGAATTGAAATAAATGAAATCTTTTTAAAAGGTGTGTTTAATTCAAAAATTTCAACCCATCTCACTGTCTTTGGGGTTGTATTTGTTGGTAAGCAACTGAAGATGGAAAAAAAAGGATTTCGTAGTTTCGAGAGTGCTTTTCTTCCGAAAATGCAGGGGTAAACCATGTTTCTCTTAAATGTAATTCGTTCAATGCTTATTTGTCTTATTTAGCATATATTTTTTTATAATCTTTTTGCAACTCTACGCACAACTAGAAAGTGCTACAATGCAGAGGGTCTCTTCTTTTATTGCATATTCTCCTTTCTATTTTTATCGACGAAAACATTTACAAACTCACTAGTCTACCACCTATAACCGATAACAAACTAGTTTTAGTACCCCTAGCGACGTGGTAGTTGCTCGAACCTTAACCTTTTTTGTATTGTAAACAGTTATTATAAATCTCTTGACAGTTACTGCATATTGGACACTCTCTGAGGATTTGGACACTCGCTGAGGCTGTTTACCACCTACTACTTTGTCTGCAAAGGGACTAAAAAAAGCACACTTCAGAGTCAAGCTTATACCTAAAATTGACATTTCTTTGAATTCAATTGTTTTTTTTAATAAAATGCGGGATGCTATACAGTAGTGGTCTCCATCCCTTTTGTCGCTGGGTACGTTCAATGTTTGATAGTTTTACCGCTACCGGGAAGGGTAAGGGGACTCTGTAGGTTACTCCGCCAAGTAAATTTGAAGAAGTTTATGCTTAAAGTAGCTTTTAATAATAAAATTAGATTTTAATTAAGTTAATTCTTTATCTAAACATTTCTTCAAAATGAAATACCAGAAAAACGAAGATACAGAGCATAAACATTTAACTCACAAGAAATGTTAAATTAATGAGAACCCTGGGCTTGTTTCGCTCTAACAGGATGGTTCCATCTGGGGATAATAGGGAAGAATGACATCCGAAACGTATTGCTTATGCCCAGTTTACTCAGTTGTTTTGTTTTGGTTGCTGTCACTATAGAAAACCCCGATTCGCACAGATAGGATGTAGGAAATGCCAGTAGGGTTTTAAGTGCTGTAGTGGCGATAATAGGGTATTCCGCCAGGACTTTTATACAGAACACCGGCAGAGTTGCGGTCTTGAACGTAATTTTAAGGCCGCCGTCATTTGCGATCTCTAGCAGTTGATCCTCTTCTTGCGTATGCAGGCTAGATTCACCTGGTTTGTTGTAAAATGGGTCGCGGATCCATTTCTTACCAGTTCGTGGATATTTTGTGATTGAATTCGAACTCGAACTCGCTCGAACTCTTTTAAAAGAAAAGGTAGGTGATTGTGCACCAGCTGAGAGAATGAAAGGTGTCGTCGCTGATCTCTCCTAATGTTTGAAACATGTTCAAAATGCGCCGTCCGCAAAACACAAGTTTAGCTTTAAATGCAGCTGCTTTGTCTGCCAACCTGAAAGCAGTTGCCATCTTTACAATGGTTCTCGTAATTCAAACACTCTAGTTAGCGATTTCCCTCGGGATGCTCATCCTATTTCTGTGTACAAGAGAAAGTATTTGTACTCTGTGTCCATCTCCTCATAAAGCTGCTCAAACAGGCAAGGGTTACGGGCGTGTACTGTGATGTGGCTAATAACTTTACCGACATCATTCCATATGCTGCTAAATTCCGGTGACATTTTTCGCTTTGCCAGCATTTTCCTGTAAATGATACAATGCGTAAATTCACTCTCAGATGCAACCTCCTTAATCGGAGCAGTTAAATCAAAGAGGTCTTCCAGTCATAGCAGCAGCTCTGTCAGTGCATATGCCAACACAAAAGGGCCACTTTAGTTGTCTTGATAAATAACAATCCAGTGACTTGAACAGTTCTACTCCCGTGGTGTTGGTTGGCAAAGATAGTTCACATAACAAATTCTCATGTACATCATCCTGATAAAGATATCGCACATACTAGCAAATACTACTGCCCTGTTGTCGATATCTGTAGATTCGTCAACCATATTAACACTCAAGTGACCGAGATGTTAACTGGAAAATAAAACGAAAATAAAAAATCCTTAGATCCAAAGAGTAAATAAATTCGAAATAATTGATCCTTTCCCATTTATAGAACCTGGTGGTTTACGCTTGTTATGAAAGGGCATAACATTTTTTATCAAATGTATATTTACAGCAAATAGCTGTACTATATGTTTTTTAAATCCATGACATAACTCCATTGTTTTCAGTGCTTGTTTTCCAGTTCAACCTACCCTATAGAAATATTAGAAATATTATATTATATATAGAAATATAGAAATATTTTGTTCGTCCTATATTACTGCATACCATAGTACATATTGTTTCACCCATTTAAGCCAGACCATTTCAAACGAGCTAAAGAACGCACCGATGGCCTACTCTTTTTCTCTTGACTTGAGTCTCTTAGCTTCGAAACTAAAGCTTTTAGAATGATTGTTTTAGCCTCGTACAACTAATTTTAATTACTTGACTAGCATCCTGTCTGATTTTATTTAGGTAGGGAACCGCTCCTTGAAATTAACTTTTTCCATACAGTGAAACCTGCCTATAGCGGACATGCTTTATAACGGACACCTCTCTATAGCGGACACTTTTCCCCGAGCCCGATGGTGTCCGGTATACACAGGTTTCACTGTACTTCTTACAGCCGGGAAATGACCATAGCTAAATGGAATGAACAATTCTTTTATTTCAACAAATTAAGTCTCTAAAACGAATTAAAATTTTTCGCTAAATTCTTTTTCCCACGCAAAACAAAGTTTATGAGAGCTCTGGAAAAATATGGACTACTTGAGGCTACGCAATAAGGAGAGGGAGCCTCACTAAAAATCCATATCTAAACCATTACATTATAAAACACATCGTACAGGTAAATTTCAAATTTGGGGTCATAAAGATTATTAGTTGCCTATTTGAAAAAGACAGTAAAAGTTTTACAAATGTTAAACCAAAATATTTATCATAGTTTACGTTTTGATATACTGTAAAAGGGTGACATTATTTCTTGAGTGATGCTCTTATTAGAATCCTGCGCGGAGCACAGTAAGATTGGGGGGGGGGGTCCGGATCTGGGTCTTACTTCACAGCTTAAAAAAATTTTTCAGTCACGCCCTTCAAAATGCTTGAAACGCCCGTTACTTTATCATGTTCTGGAATTTGTCTCTACGATCTGATGATGAAGGAGGGACTTCAGGTAACATTGATTCCTCTGTTATAAACGAGGTGCTTTCCTAGCAGAACTGGCACATCTAATTTCAAAATGTTTTGACAACTATTAAAATCGACGTCCACTAACCTTCAAACCAAAAAAATTACACAAAATATATGAATTCCTTTTTTGAACTTTTTTTATACATATAGGAAATAGTGGATTGGCAACAGAATATGCTGATCATTATATTTACACAAGTTACAGCAGCCGGTTTGTTTTTGAAAACTAACTTTGTTTTTATAAGAAACCATTTGTAAAATACCTAGTTCCAGAGGCCCCAATTTTTAATAAACTCGTAGAGTTAGATATATAGTGGATTGGCAACAGAATATGCTGATCATTATATTTATACAAGTTACAGCAGCCGGTTTGTTTTTGA
The DNA here is from genome assembly GCA_003991215.1 of Morbakka virulenta. NCBI lineage: Eukaryota > Metazoa > Cnidaria > Cubozoa > Carybdeida > Carukiidae > Morbakka > Morbakka virulenta. The sequence continues at coordinate 374,835 of RDPX01000292.1, read as the reverse complement.
AAACTAACTTTGTTTTTATAAGAAACCATTTGTAAAATACCTAGTTCCAGAGGCCCCAATTTTTAATAAACTCGTAGAGTTAGATATATAGTGGATTGGCAACAGAATATGCTGATCATTATATTTATACAAGTTACAGCAGCCGGTTTGTTTTTGAAAACTAACTTTGTTTTTATAAGAAACCATTTGTAAAATACCTAGTTCCAGAGGCCCCAATTTTTAATAAACTCGTAGAGTTAGATATATAGTGGATTGGCAACAGAATATGCTGATCATTATATTTATACAAGTTACAGCAGCCGGTTTGTTTTTGAAAACTAACTTTGTTTTTATAAGAAACCATTTGTAAAATACCTAGTTCCAGAGGCCCCAATTTTTAATAAACTCGTAGAGTTAGATATATAGTGGATTGGCAACAGAATATGCTGATCATTATATTTATACAAGTTACAGCAGCCGGTTTGTTTTTGAAAACTAACTTTGTTTTTATAAGAAACCATTTGTAAAATACCTAGTTCCAGAGGCCCCAATTTTTAATAAACTCGTAGAGTTAGATATATAGTGGATTGGCAACAGAATATGCTGATCATTATATTTATACAAGTTACAGCAGCCGGTTTGTTTTTGAAAACTAACTTTGTTTTTATAAGAAACCATTTGTACAAAACCTAGTTCCAGAGGCCCCAATTTTTAATAAACTCGTAGAGTTAGATAAAAATATTCAAGTAATGGGGCCAAAGATAAGAAACTCTTAGTTTTAGGGTTCAACTTTGTTTTCTTTTAGAAAGAAGTGTAATATTAATTTGTAGAGAATAAAATAATTTTCTGCAAAGCTTTAAAGATTTTTTAGATTGT
>RDPX01000292.1:343980-368980 GCA_003991215.1 Morbakka virulenta | reverse complement strand
CGGTTAGAACCTACTTTTCACTTTTCTCGAAGCCTATCGCTGATAACTCTGATGGCAGTGCGCATGGCCGTGATAACCACAGACATTAGTTCGAATCAAGCTCGGTTAGAACCTACTTTTCACTTTTCTCGAAGCCTATCGCTGATAGCTCAGATGGCAGTGCGCATGGCCGTGATAACCACAGACATTAGTTCGAATCAAGCTCGGTTAGAACCTACTTTTCACTTTTCTCGAAGCCTATCGCTGATAACTCAGATGGCAGTGCGCATGGCCGTGATAACCACAGACATTAGTTCGAATCAAGCTCGGTTAGAACCTACTTTTCACTTTTCTACAATTTCAAATCACTGCATCTATACATCTATTGTTTTCACAAATTTCTTGCCCTCAAAGTATGTTGGGACCAGTTGATTTTTCTTTCAAAGGGAAGTTTTTGTTCTGCGGAAGGCTCAGCCACATATGATTTGGATGAGATGTCCGATTATATTGGCCTGGTAAGAAAAATGGTGCACTTAAGTAAAAGGTATCCTTGTATGATCTGGTAACAATTTAGCTCCAGGAGCTCAGGTGGTAGAATACGTTGCATCCAGTTTGATGCACACATACCTTTCATTTTTCTCCAATTCAAAATTCTATCTATATTATTTTCATGAAATGTGAGCGGCAAAATTTATAATTTATAGTCAGTGATATTCTTCCTTATTTTTTTAAAAAAAACCCTCATAATTAAAAAGCTACCTTTATAGGAATTGCTTTTTTTTATATTATTTCGTATCAGACATCACTGAACTACTGAAAAAGTTGCTGATCATACAATTAAGAAATACTGCCACAAAAGCAAGAACTGCAGCGAAACAAAAAAAAACCCTAAGGTTTTTTATTACTTCTGTCGGTGGATAGAAATCCCCCTCTTCCCCATGCACAAGGTCTATGTATATGATTTTGATGCAAATGTTTTTATTAAATGTTTGCAAATATAAAAACGAAATGCAAAAATAAGATGCAATATTTAGTTTGTTAGTTTGAAAAACTTATCATTTATTAAACATCAATGAATAATGCGGATTTTAGCTGTTACGAAAGATTCCCAATGCAACACATAAGCACTTTGCTAATTGCAAACTATTAGTACAATAAAAAGTAATACTCAATCTTTTGAAGAGATGTTGTATGGAAACGAAATGAAAATGGAAAATTTTTGTTATTTGTTTAAGTTACACCTACTTGTTCTGAATCTTAAAGAAATTTGATTTTTTACAACAAAAAGGACACCCTCAAAAGGGCTTGTGCATTTAACTTTCAAGAATATAAAAAAAAGGTTCGTGACCAATAGCAAGTATTTTGAATTTATCTTATTCTTTTAAATAGTTTCTCTGCTAGAAGCTTAATTTTATTAGAACCGGTATTTCGATGCATTAAAATGCTACTTTTAGGAAAATAAGAAGAATAAAAAACTATTATGGTCATATGTTAAGGCTATTTTTAAGCCGTGTGCCATTCTTTGTTAGTTTTACCAAAAAAGCAAATTTCAAGCAATTTACCACGTCAAAAAACATTTTCGTGCTTTTTTACCATTTATGACATGCTTTACATAGCTTATGCCACTTGTTGTCCACGTTTTTTGTGTTTTCTCTTCCCCACCGATAAGACAAGGAAAGTAGTAAATTTTTTTTGTTTTACTAAAACCCATAATCCCCTCATGCTTTGAATAACAATCGGACTTTAATTTTCTAGCTGACTTTGATATGACTTCCGCTCTTTCAGAGCTAAGTTTTTTTTTGGTTGAAGCCCTTTTGAATTAAAATGTCTCTTCTCCTCCTCCTCCTCATGTGCCGTGTCCACGTTGAACGTTGGCGACCATGCTTCTCCACAGATTCCGGTCCTTCGCAGCCCTCAGGATTTGAAGCTGGCTCTTCGACATCCATGTTGCTAAGCTCTTCATGTATGTGGTCTTCCTCTTCCTTGCCTCCCATCAATCTCTTCTGTTAGTACTAGCTCTTCCAGTTCTTCTTTTCTCATTACATGCCCAAGAAATGACATCTGTCTTTTTCTAATGGTTAATCAGCTTCTTCTTGCACTCCGCTCTCCTCAGAACCTCTTCGTTTGTGATATGTTCTGTCCATGAAATGTCTTTTCTAAATTGCGAAATAGCAGGACCCTTGGCAAAGTTCATTTTAACACTTCCCATAAATTTTCATTCATGCAAAATCATCTCTCATCAACTATTGCACCCCATCCCCATGTTTGTTTGAAATTGGGGTAAATCTGGTCTTTCCGCTGATCAACTGTCGAAATCTTTTGTTTTCATGTGCAAATTGGACATGCTCAAAGATCTTGAAATGGTGCAAATAAATATTTGCTCCTGACGTAGGCGGAAATATTTTTGAGTGCAATATTTGTGCGGAGGAGGACAATCAACAATTCAAGAATGCATCAGTTGATTAGAGAGAAAGCAATTATTCGTTGGTCTCAAGTACCAATTAATGTTCAGTGGTTGGTAACCGAGGCAGGTCTGACACCAAGGAGAGGGCAGTCAAAAAACAGTCAACAGGCGTATTGTTTATGTCGTTCTTGACGCCGAACGCCATTGCTTCTCGGCCTTTTGGCTAAAATCAAGTGAAGAGCTCTGTTCTCTCCTTGTTTGGCTATAGGGCCCAACCATGCAGGACAGGGGTCTGGAGATGCTTGAGCCTTGGCTGATCATCAGCCCAAGAGGAAGGGCCTTCCCACGGAGGATCCTGGAGGGTCCATATGTTTCTAATTCCAGGGTGCTTTGGGTGCTTTCTGTCCCACTTTTTCTTGATCTGTTCCTTCCTTTCGGGTCTTTCATAGGTGGATATCTGTGAAAGAAAAAAATGGACACACTGTTTACCAGGGGCTCTATCAATGAAAGACCCAGTACGCCATCTTGCTTTACAAAATGACCTATATCATGGTGATGATGAATCACCTTCTTTTCTACATCAAAGAAGGTTTCTTGAATGTTTAAAGTTTCTTCCTAAGTACCATTAGTCCTTACAGAAATAGTTTGATAATTATCCAGGAAATGTCGCCTGACCTAGGCATCACATCCAAAATGAAATGTAAGAAATCATTTCAACACCAACAATTGACACTATAAAGGAACACATCATGGAGAATGAAATTTATTCAGTGGAATCCGATGAAGTTAGAAACCGTAAATGGACAACCCAAAAAGCAAGTTTCTTTCTGATGTCGTTGTTTAGAAATTAAAGAAAATTTCCATTCCATTGAAGAACATGATGGAAACAGGATTTGATGGTGCAAATATCATGCCAGGAAAGGAAAATGGGATGCAAAAGAAATCGGCCGAAGCTGGGGGTGCTCTGTCCATATATTTGTATTGTTTTCCCAAAAAGGGAGGTGAAACACAAAATCTACCTAAAGGTATTGTTGGAAATCGGACACTATTTTCATTTAGAGACTTTTGTTTAGTTACGTAACTTTTAGCTTAAGTATTTCATCATGTAAGAAGGAATGTGACAGAAGAGACGAGTCAGCTCTATTGCACCATACCATACATAACTTCTAGAACTTCTGTCATATGATATTCTAAAATTAGATAAGTTAGGGTATATAAACNATAATTATCCAGGAAATGTCGCCTGACCTAGGCATCACATCCAAAATGAAATGTAAGAAATCATTTCAACACCAACAATTGACACTATAAAGGAACACATCATGGAGAATGAAATTTATTCAGTGGAATCCGATGAAGTTAGAAACCGTAAATGGACAACCCAAAAAGCAAGTTTCTTTCTGATGTCGTTGTTTAGAAATTAAAGAAAATTTCCATTCCATTGAAGAACATGATGGAAACAGGATTTGATGGTGCAAATATCATGCCAGGAAAGGAAAATGGGATGCAAAAGAAATCGGCCGAAGCTGGGGGTGCTCTGTCCATATATTTGTATTGTTTTCCCAAAAAGGGAGGTGAAACACAAAATCTACCTAAAGGTATTGTTGGAAATCGGACACTATTTTCATTTAGAGACTTTTGTTTAGTTACGTAACTTTTAGCTTAAGTATTTCATCATGTAAGAAGGAATGTGACAGAAGAGACGAGTCAGCTCTATTGCACCATACCATACGTAACTTCTAGAACTTCTGTCATATGATATTCTAAAATTAGATAAGTTAGGGTATATAAACTGTAATTTTGGACGGAGTAGACTTATTGTAAACCTTTAACAAGTGAACAAGAGATTTACGGGAGTGTGATACTGAATCTAAATAGCAGAGTTATTTTGTCGGTGTTCTAGTCACTACAGTATACAAGACTGGTGAAAGAAGAACAGCGCTTTGATCAGTCTTAGACACAAGCTGGACTGCAAGAATAGATAACCTGCCAGCAACACACAATACCCTAGAGGCAATAATGATGACTGCCCCAAAGCTAAAAGGTGAAGACTTTTTGTGTTTAGGGGTTGCTGCAAAAAAAATTTCTTTTCGGCAGCTCCAAAATGCTTTATGCTTAAAAGATATGCACTTGAGTATTTTTAACGAGAGGATATAGATATGATCACGGCAGTTGGCGCAATGCATACCAGTCAACTCAAAGAGTTCGGAAAGGACGAGAAGCCTGGGGAATTCGTCGTAACAGCAAAAGCAAAGGCCGTCAGATGTGGAATCCATGAAAACTTTAATGCCGAGAGAAAAATGAAGAGTGCTGTATCTACCAGATTTTCAGACAAGCAAACTTTTCATTCATGCTACTCTCAATCACAGTATTGCTACACAGAATCGTGGAGAAAACTTTGCCATGATTTATGTTTCCGGCAAGAATTCTATTTCCCCTTTCTAGATACCCTTTTAAACGAGTTGCAAGAAACGTTTTTATCACATTCATGTAAGATTGTGGTACAACTCTCTACATTTAATCCTTAAAGACCGAAAGACAGCCGAGATAAGTTGACAAAATATGCACAGAGACATGGCATATCAGAGGACAACCTTCACCAGGAACTTTTCCTATTTGGAAATTCGAGCTTCTTCCAGTCACCTTTGAGAGAGATGGATGAAATAAGAAAAAGTGGAAAAACTAATTTTGAACTTTGATACTGAAGAAATTTTAAAGTTAGTAACTTGGCAAATCTCTATTATCCAACTCTACATAGGGGTTTGAAGATAGCAGGTTGCATTTCTGTCATAAATACATCGTTGAAGCGATCGCAAAGTAAAGTACAAACCATAAACAAATACTTGCGAGCAAACATGGGAGAGGAAAGCCTTGGGGAGTTGGTATTTCTTCGTTGTAGGTGGAATATCTCCAGTTCAATACAGCTTTCATTACTGTAATAAATTTCTGGTGCCAACTGAAGGAAGTTTCCTCTTGGAACCTTATTTATTTAATTTACTTGGTCATAGTAGTCATAGTCCACCATTCGAAGAAGACAGCTGTCATTCCTAGGACATGTAATTAGGAAAGGGGAACTAGAGGAGTTGTCAGTGACCGGAAAGATTGATGGGAAACGAGGCAGGGGAAGACCAAGAACCACATTCATAGGAAGCATAGCAGCATGGTCTACAAAGAGCAAGCTTCAGCTCCTGAGGGCAGCGAAGGATAGGAATCTATGGAGAGACATGATCGCCAACGTACGACTGGGACATGGCACCTGAGGAGGAGGTCATAGTACAGCATTTGTTATACAATAAAAAAAGCCCAGAATTGACGTTTTCCATATTCATGTCAGTGATTTCATCTATCCTTTTTCTATTTAAAAGTGAAATATAGAAAAATGCTTACAAAATATGGTCTCAAACAGTACAGGAGTAATAACATAAATGACTAATATTTTCAACCTTCTTAAATATAAAATTTACGCTTTTAGAGGGCATTTAAAATTCGTTTTTCAAATTTACTTAAATCCATTTAAATTTTACTTTTGATAATGTAGCTGTTATTTTTCGATTGATTCGTAAAATTTATTTGCCTACAAAAGATACCCATTTAATGTAGTGTGTTTCAAATGGAAAGTGTTATAACACGGACGGACGTCTAAGTGTGATTTTACTGACCTGTGTCTAAAAACGTTTTTATCTCGAAAACGAAACTGGAGCAGCCTCAATCTGAAACCGGAAATCCATATGTCTCTACTTTCAGGAAACTTAAACTGAAACCTTTTCTTACATCTTTATAGCCATTTATTGTTTAGCAGAGCTGAACTCCAGTCAACGTGCCTTGAAATCCCAAGGAACAGATGTAGTGTTCTTATTTAGTATTTTAGATCAAGAAAGAACGGATCACAAATGTACAAATCATCCTGACAGATGGTGTTATATATGTAGTAATGTGATTCTTGCTGGTCGCCTTGGAAAAATAACTGATTTTGTGAAAAAAGGCATATCATGTTTACTTTGGAGTTAAGCTTGGAGACCAGGACAAGCCATGTACACCCCATGTTAGCCTCAAAACATATGTAGAGAGCTTGCTTGATTGGAGAAATAACAAAAGGAAAAGTATGCTATTCGCTGTACCTATGAAGTGGAGCGAGGGTAAGGATCATGTGACAGACTGATATTTTTGCATGACTAATCTTCAAGGAATCAATCATAAGAACAACCATTGTGTTCAGTATTCTGATGTTCCGTCTGCCACAAGACCAGTTTCTCATGGTCCAGACCTACCTGTTCCCTAGCCAGATGTTGCAATGGAATCTAGCTTTGAATTGTAACCTGATAAGACATATGACAGAACAGAGGGTGAAGAATACATGCCAGAAGAGAGTGACTGGCCAGTTCCTCTAAAACAAGCAGAACTCAATGAAATGAAACGAAACCTAACCTTCTCAAAGGAATTGGAACGTCTGGTTTTCGTCTTAATGAGAACAATTTGCTGACACCTGGAACAACATTCTGCTGGAATTGAGAGCGTGAAAGAGAATTTAGACGCTTCTTCACAACCCAGAGAGACTTGTCATTGGTTTACTGCAATAGCATTGCTTATTTGATGAAGTCAATGGAAATGGAGTAAGTTGCTACGGAATGGAGAATTTTCATCGACTGGTCAAGAATAAGTCTCAAGGCAGTTCTCCTTCACGATGGAAATAAATACTCTTTGATTTCAATTGGTCATTTTGTGCAAATGAAAGAAATCCACAAGAACATGGATCAGATGTTGTCTACTCTGAACTACCATGACCATGGTTGATTGATCTGTGAAGATGTTATGGTTGTTGAATTGGTTTTAGAACTACAAGGTGGGTACACAAAATATTCATGCTTTCTGTGTTTTTCGGACAGTCGGAGTGATGATCAACATTTTATCACACAAGAATAGCGGCGAAGACAAGGGTTGGAACCTGGTTAGCACAATGTTCAGTTTCCCCCTCTTGCTAAACCAAACAAGATATTACTTCCATCCTTTCATATCAAACTGGGACTTATGAAGAACTTTGTAAAGGCAATGGTTAGGAAAGGCAGAGGGTTTACTTTCCTGCAGAAGACGTTTCCTTGAGTAAGCTTTGAAAAGCTCAAGGCTGGAATTTTTAATGGACATCAGATTGCGGAAACTCACGAGCGACTCAATGTTCGATGATGCGCTGAGTGCAGCTGAGCTGTCTGCTTTGCTGTCGCTTAAGTCAGTAATTACAACCTTTCTAAGAAACAATTGGAGTACAGAATTCGAGAAGAAAGTCGAGGAACTCCCGAGGGACTTTCAAATATAGGAGCTGGCAGGTCAGTGAAAATGCACTTTATACGGTCGCACTTTGACTATTTCCCTCAGAACTGTGGCGACTAAAGTGAGGAACAGGGAGAGCATTTCCACCAGGGCATTTGTGTCATGGGAGAACGCTACAAAGGCCGGTAAGATGTGAACTTTCTTGCAGATTTTTGTTGGTGTTTGAAACGAGACGTGGAGGCTACTCGGCACAGGGGAAATTCAAGGTCCTTCATTCATGATTAGCTTTTGTGTAATGTATAATCTTTATTTTCTGAAGTTTGTTAGATAAAATGCATCCTTTTTCTGAAGTACTAAATCCAAAATTAAAGGTAATAAAAAGCACTAAATGGTGTCAATAGCAATTTTTTTACAGCCTCGTATCTCAAAAACTTGACCTGATTAGAAAAAATGAGTATGATTCTTGGATTTTGCATAGCAAATATAGCAAAAACGATCAACTATCATATGCTTGACCTTTAAAACTTCGCAGACTTCTCTTATCATTCAAAATTCATAAGGTGAGTAAAACATTGTTGGAAGGATATTGACTATACTTGGTTGTTTATAAAGGTTGGAAAGTAAAAAATGATGCTAGATGTCGTGAAAATCCATTTAAACATGTTCAATATTCAGTTAAAGAAAATAAATTTTAACAGCTGAAAAGCTCAAAGTGAAAAAAAATTTTGAATTTTCTTCCAGCACTTTTCCACCTTTATGGCTTCCAAGAATATTTGCTGAGAATCAAAGTAATGGAGGGTTGACATAAATAATGTGAATGATTGTGTGAAAGAATAGTACAGAGAAGTGTACGGCACTTTGCTTGTAAGCAAATAGACAGTGAATTTAGCTGTTGAAAGGAATACGAGAGGGCCACCACGACAAGTAATTAAATACGTGCTTGGTTCTTGAAATAAGTTTTCAGCAAATATCATTAAAAATCAGTCAAGGTATGTGACGTTCAAGCAGTTAGGATGGGGCATACGACATGATGCAATTCCTACATCGTCGGCTTTCATTAAGTCTATAAAGTCATAAGAATTTTTACGTATTATTAATGCTGTTCAAAATAACGAGAAAGATAGGCACCTTCTAAACCAATGTTATCTTTTTAGTCTCCTTTTAGCTAATTTAGAGATCTTAAGGTTCATCATTAACAGGTATGTTCAGTTTCTTCAGGGTTATGATATGTTTGTTGGTTTTTCGTATGTCCTAAATGATTTTTTTCCTCTGCTGATCTTAGAACCGGAATCAGAAAACACATCTGTTGAATTGTAAATAAATCTGAAGAGGGCCGTACTGTATCTTTTGATATACTTAGGGCCTTTCATATGGTATACGATCCTTTTTAGCAATTATATGTCTTTGTCTACGGCATTGGTACTGCTGATGATAGGACTGCAAGGTTATTTTTTTCTGAACGATGTTTCGACAAATCTAAGATGACCTAAGTATTTGCTGTTGACTTTGATGCTTCTTAGTACTCAGTCAAGGTTTCGAAGAAGATTTTTTCGAGAAGGGCGGTGAAGAGGTTTGGCGAGTACATGTGCCTCTGTCTTACTACTTTTGTTGTTTTGTATGACTTTTAGTTTTCATCAACTCGTACTTCAATATTTAGGGGAGGGGGGGTTAATGTCATTCTCCCCCAGTAACTGGGGCTCAGACAGTGCCCTTCACAGGGATTTGGCAGTGAGGAATTTCTTGGCGGGATGCCCTTCCTGACACCAACCAATGGCTTTTTCTTTTGTGAATTTCCAAAGTCGCCCGCTCAGGGAATCGAACCCGGAATTCTTGGTTACGGTGCAGCTGCACTAACCATTATGCCACAGTTCCTCATCAACTGGTACTTCAATAATAGGTAAATTTTAGGGTTTATTTCTGTGTTGTCAGATAGCGCTTAGAACATCGGTGGTCTCTATCGAATCGAATGTCTTGTTATAATTGGCATAAGCTAGCTAGAGGGATGTTTTATTCTAAATATTTCTCATTGATTTAGTTGATGACCTGTAAACAGTCACTTGATTACTAGCCCTGTCTGAAACCTGTCTGTTCTCTGGGTTAATCGTTGCATAGTGTTTTCGTTACTTTCTTTTTGATGACACTGTTAAGGGTTTTATTGAAGAAGTTAAGCAAACTCGTATGTTACCAAGACCTCTAAGGATGGCTGTTTTGTCAAAAGGGATTAGTATATAAGAGTTCTAGATGCATGCATTTTCCCATATTTAAGACACTTCGTAAAATGCTTTACCATGTGTTTGGGCATCAACTCATCAGCATCCCACTCACCATCGATGGTGATGTTATCTCGCCAAGATGCCTTAACTATCTTTGCTGCTTCCATAGGGTGTTTAACTTCATTTGCGGTGAAACTGAGATGTTTGCGCAATCGCCATCTCAGTTTCACTGAATTGAACGGGGGCAAGAAGTAAAGCAAACGTTTGAATTGAAGAGTGATAGAATGATCGATTAGGGTAAATATATTGTCAACAATAAAAGGGATGGTGGTTATAACTGTCAGGTTAAATTCACTTGTCGTTAGACTGGTAGGTGTTTAAAAGGTTGATCTTGTTGTTTTGTGTTTATACTAGCTTGAACTCCAAAGCAAGGTAAGATGTTTCTCTATAAGTCTTGCCTAATCTTTAAAAGACCTAGCAGCCTATTATAGAATACAATATATAGCGGAATATTAAAATTTGTCAGGTTGTATTATGCAGTAACAAAGGAATACAGCAGACGTTTTAGTCAAGTGTGTATCTGAAGTATTTTCCCAATTCACCAGGTATATGTTATTTTTGTGATAAATCACCTTATGTAGTTACTTTTCTTTATAGAGGCTCCAAATGGGGATGGGTGTTATTAGTGGGGTGTGGATTGGATGCTAAAAATAATGGAATGAAGAGTAACAATAAAATGTGCCCAGTATCCTTAAAATTGTAGATTAACACACTAAGGTAAGGAAAGAAGAGTACACATCGATACACAGAGCTTTACTCTCATAGATCCCTTCTGTACAATTTTTCATTCGGTGCCTTGTCTTGCACAATGTTTCAGTCGTAATGCTTCTGATTTAATTAATTACAAATTGGGAAGCAAAACATCAAAACTACTTAATATATCAATCAACTTGCATCGGTTTTGGTATTTTATAATGATTTTTTATTACACTTACTTTAGAACATAAAAAAAAGGTTGTGGGAAGTGACTTCAGCTAAATGCACAAGTTTCTTAATACAAAAAAACTAATCCAAGGTTTTAAAGGAAAATAATAAGAATCTCCCTAATTGTTATAAATATAATAAAAATGTAATAAAAACTGAGTGTATTATGGCGCAGATTTTTAAAGCATTGAATTTTCCCTCTCCACTCAAAATTTCAGGGGTTACCTATATATGTCAACAATGAGAATTTTGATTTCCAAATTTTGTATGCTAGTTACAAAATAACGTTTTCTTATTTTGACTCGTTGTAACCTTAAGAAACGTAACTGATTCTAAATTTATTATATTTAAAAAAATTTGATAGCTGAAGCAGTTAGATTGATACCCAAGAACAGAATAAGATAGTTTGTGTGACTGTATTTGTAACGTATATTTAGTACGATGAAGAATATCCAAATAAATATAGTCTAATAAATTTCCAATAGTGATTGCTATCCTAAAGATTTTTACTCGATATTCAAACCAATGTAAAGGTGGAAAGTTGAAAAAATTGAAGCATTTAGATTAGCAGTCAGTGACAAAATAAGATATTTCATATAGCTTTTGGTATTGAGAACAAATCTACAGGTGGAAAGTTAACAAAACCATTTCATTTCAAGCAAGTTTTTTTTTACATTTCTTACAAGTTAATTTAGTTAGAAAAAACACGTATGAGGAAATAAATCACCAATGCAAAACTATCTTGTCCAGAAAAGTCACACAGGAGAATTTTTGACTTAACAGAGGAGTTGATGAGGGTTTTTTTTGTGTGTGACACAATTAACAAATTTTGGGTAAGCTAAAATAAAAATCCCAGAAAAAGAAAACTGCACGGTGCTTATGTTTTATCTTTGCCTGAGGTAAACCATGCTTTAATCAAATGAATATTTACAAGGCACATTATGTTTAAAGGCTAAGTAAATTAAGGCAATATTTTTGGAGAATTTCTAATTAGAAGATGCCCTCAGGAAAATCTTGACCTTGGTATTTGGTATTGTGATTCTTATTGTATTTCAAGAAACGTTTTTGACTTGGTTTAGCAAGCTGTTTAAGTCACACGGGGTTGAGTACGATTATATACTTAAATGACACAAACTCATGAGTTTTTTTTTGTGACTTCCATGACCTTTTTTGAAATTACACATGCTGCAGGTGTGTTGATAGCTATTTCAAATTTTTCTAAAGTACACATTCCCTAGAGATAACCTGTTTGACTATTTTGAATTCTTCTTCTATTCTAAAATGGAATTAACCTTGCAAATTTGACAGTACCTATAATGTGGGTTCTTTCTGATGAAAATGTTTGTGTTCCAAGCAACATTATTTACTGACAATTGATTAGCCTAGTATTAGAGAAAGAGAAATAGTGATGTCTGTAAAACATTATTAGAAATATATAATTTACCTCTTTTATGTCAGCTAATAAAGAATGTCAAAGGATAGAGAAGGCTGCATGAAAGGGGGGGGGGGATATGCATATTTTTTTTATTTCTTCAAAGAAAGTACTTTTCTGAAAAATAAGACGTCTTTCTTCTGTTAAACAAAGTTACTGAACCACCCGGATACATAATGCGCTCTTCCTTCATCAGTCCTCATTTAGGGTTGAAATTATTTTACTTTTTTTACCTGAAAACTGAAATGAAATTATTTACAGTGCGGAGATTAAAAACTGCTCTATATTAGGACATAACTTAAAATCTGACTTAAAGTATGACTTGATCCATCTTTCAAATGTAACCAAAATACACCGTATCATCATATATATATATATATATATATNATATGCATATTTTTTTTATTTCTTCAAAGAAAGTACTTTTCTGAAAAATAAGACGTCTTTCTTCTGTTAAACAAAGTTACTGAACCACCCGGATACATAATGCGCTCTTCCTTCATCAGTCCTCATTTAGGGTTGAAATTATTTTACTTTTTTTACCTGAAAACTGAAATGAAATTATTTACAGTGCGGAGATTAAAAACTGCTCTATATTAGGACATAACTTAAAATCTGACTTAAAGTATGACTTGATCCATCTTTCAAATGTAACCAAAATACACCGTATCATCATATATATATATATATATATATATATATACATTACCACCTGGAATATTCGAAGCATTTGAAACATTGCAGATCCCTAATAATGCTGCAAGTGCTCAGACTTCAGCACTTTTGGGCACCGCATCAATCTTGTACCGTGTTCTGCGCCTTTGAGGTCCTGGTCCGGACTTGAGACGTAGATAGACTTATCCTAGGTTACCTAGTGACGCAGTAGCGTAAAAAAAATATCTATCTATCTAATATATATATATATATCTATCTATATATCTATATATATCAGCATTTCCAAGGATGCTAAAACGAAAAACCTCTATGATGGCTGTATGGCTTCTCTGTGTATGAATTCAAGAGTCAAAAAGGAGGGACGAAAAAATTATTTTTAAGTGTAAACATTCAATTCACAAGAAGTAATTACTAAGCAATGGAAAACACCTGCTTATAGAGATATATTTTAGATGGGGATACAAGTGCATAGTTAACTTTCGTATGAAGATGTTAATCATCAGTTTTTAGTTAATTAACTTTAAGTTTTAAGCTAATAGAAAATTTAGCATCAGAAAAATTTTTCAGACAAATCTGTAGATAAGAAAATAGAAACTCACAGCAATAATAAAATTTTGCTTTAAAGGGAACCTTTTATTATTTAAATGACCTCTAAAAGAAAAAAAGCCATTATAGTTCAACTCAAGCAATGTGAGATCAAAAAGCAATTGTAATGCTTAGAAAATTATGCTTGGTCCTGGAAAACTAGAACCACTCGAAGCCTGTCGAGTTACTTATTTTATACATTCCATTTGGTCTTTTGCTGAGAAAATCCTGGCCTAAAATTCATTGAGAGGAAAAATATGGTAATAAAAATTCATAATTTACCTTCATTCCTCTAGTGAGTGCTTCCTGTAATGGTTGTCAGCCATGAAAAAGGAAACAGGTGAGCCATGTGAAAAGATGCAAAAAGATCAGAAGCACAACAAGAAAGGCTGCATGACTCAATGTTAATCCAATTATTGCTTTCAAAGCAACATATAAAAAAACCCTCTTCAAACGAGGAATACGGTGAAAGCGGTGTTGATGTTTGATGTAGGAGGGAAATTTTGCCTTGGTTATGGCTGAATAAATCATTGAATTTTGAAGAATGTTTGGCCTTTTAATTGTCATCACTTTTTATGATATACTGTCTAAATAAAATAATTTAGACTGCTATAAGCGTCCTTCCTCAAATGAATGTCTTTATGACCTGTCTCTCAAAAACGGGAGAGCTTATTAAAGTTCTTAGGGGTATATCACAAAAAGGAAGAAAATTTGCTCCATTTTAACATACCTTCTTCCACTGGCTTGAATCCCATTTAGATGGGGTCGCCGGTGCGGATTCGCATTCGCCATTCCCTCCTGTCTTGCGTGTCCTCTTCAGTTGGACCAATCTCTTTCAGATCGTCCCGAATGTTGGCACAACGCCTTTTCGGTCTTCCCCGTTTCCTCTTTCCAACCACTAGACTGTCCATCCGTTTGCCAACATAANATTCGCCATTCCCTCCTGTCTTGCGTGTCCTCTTCAGTTGGACCAATCTCTTTCAGATCGTCCCGAATGTTGGCACAACGCCTTTTCGGTCTTCCCCGTTTCCTCTTTCCAACCACTAGACTGTCCATCCGTTTGCCAACATAACTGTCTTCCCTTCGCCACAAGTGACCCAACCAACGCAGTCTCGCTTCCCTTAACTTTTTGCCCTACTCTGTTACTCCCAACCTTGATCTAATCATCTCGTTTCTGATACAGTCCAATCTTGTCACTCCCAACGAGAATCGCAGCATCTTCATCTCTGCCACCTTCATCTTCCTTTCCTGGGTCTTCGTCATATCCACCGCTTCCATCCCATAGAGCAATGCTGGTCGTACTATCGTTCTGTACATCTTTCCCTTGACTTTCTCCGGTATTTTCCTGTCGCATAGAACCCCGGTAATCTTCCTCCAGCTGTTCTATTTAACATACCAGGAACTCAATTTTCAGGCTCACTCTTATCTGTTGTGAAGCAATAGAGCTGATCTGCGAAGTCTTATGATATTTGAAAACAACTATGAAAGAGCAATGGCTGGCAAGACTTCTAGAGACAAAGCAAGGGTCTCTTACCATAGTAAGACTCTAAGAGTCAAAACCAATATACTTGACACATCAAAAAGAAGAGAATTAAATGATTTGTGTACTTAACCAGATAAGAGGTGCAGAATACAGTCTACAGGTCTTGTAGAGAAAGCTGTTGTGATTGAAATTACTAAAGGCATAAAAAAATTTACCCAAGAAAAGCGCGTTGGAAAACTTGCATAAATATTTGTAAAGGTGTCAATGGAATTTTGTGAATACCTAAAGTAAATCACAAACACCGGATTTAGCTATTTGGTGCTTTGCTGGCTATTAGAATTGGTATCGCAGGAAAATTCCTATCATACTTTGTGACGATATTAAGGTCTGAGTAACTACCTGATTGATACTTGATTTCTTAATAAAACAAAAATACCAAAATTAAAAATTGATGGCAGAGCTACAAAGGGAAGGACGGGAAAAAGCTACCCAACGGATTGCTGGAGAGAACTGCGGGAGAGGATTTTCTGGACAAGGTAGGATTCAAAACAAGTAATTACGGATAAAGTTTATTATCGGAATTCTCACTCTAAAATCTTGCTGGTGATATGAAAAAAATGGATCTTGTTGATTGTCGCCTTCTTCTGCCCTTCCTATTCCTTTTTCTTTAGAGAATTTAAATGAGAATGCATTTTTTTGGATTTAAGTTTTCTTTGACCAAGTGCAAAACCAACAATTCTAAACCAAAAGCACTTTTAAAATATTCTCATAAAAATTATCGGTATATTAATCCATTAATCAGAGTGGAATGGGGCATAAGGGGTCAGTTAAATTACTTTTTCCATTTTCTGTTGGGTATTTGAACAGTACAAAGACGATGTCCACTTGAACCCATCTTCCGTACCTTAACACTAAAAACTAAATTTATTCCAGCGTCATTTAAAAATGTACAAAATTGAGGCATAATGTTCCCCTCACTCAATCAACTATTGTAAGAATAGATTCTTAAAACAATGAATATAAAAGGAAAACATATTTTATTTTTAATAAAATTTTCTAGGTCCATACCTTATACATTTCTAGCTCCATATCATTTTCCAAATCCATGAAAAATGCTCAAATTGAGCCTAGAAGTATGTCTGGTTTCTTGCGCTGTACATTCTTCTGTCATACCCTTATTCCTTAATGGTAATTTGTAGAATATCAGCTAGCCTTCTACTTTCCCTACAGGTAAGTGTTGGTTAAACACCAATGACGCTAGAGGGCACGTAATTACTTTCATAGTTTATTGTCAAAATGTCACCATGAGCTGTATTTAATTATCGATCTACTGCTTAGCCTCTTTCTAAGACACCAATATTTTTATTGGTAGTAAACAAGGAAGTAAATTAAGGTTATCAGTGTTCTTTTCTTGTGCTTGTTTAAAAGTCTAGTCTTATGTTGTGACCACTATTATTTTTTTATTATTTATCTATCTATTCATCTATCTATCTATCCATCTATCTATCTATCTATCTATCTATCTATCTATCTATCTATCCATCTATCTATCTATCTATCTATCTATCCATCTATCCATCTATCTTTCCACCTATCCATCCATCCATCCATCTATCTATCTATCTATCTATCTATCTATCTATCTATCTATCTATCTATCTATCTATCTATCTATCTGTCTGTCTATCAAAACAAACATTTACGAATGCAAGACCACAAAACATTTCTTGTAGTGAGAGAAACCGTGCGTTCCAATTTTTAAAATCTTTTGGCAACAGACATAACAAAGAACAAAGAAAAATTAAATGAAAGAAATGGAATCGAGAAACTGATCCCAATGAGTGCTGAGGAAAATTAAGAAAAGACTTTTAACCAATAAAAAAGACGAAGGGGTCGTTGAAGGTATTTAGAAGTGGTACTTAGGCATGCGTTTGGGTCAAAGTTTAGATAGCTTTATCACTATATATAGATTCATCATTGCAACAATTACTTTTTTTTCTAGTATCTAGAGTTTACTACTTTATTATTTTATCTTTTAGTAGTTTAGACACTGACCTAAATGAATTCAGATAAAGATTAACCAAAGTGAATAACTGGAATTTTGAATTTTGGAACAGAGAGAGACCTTGGAAAATATAATTACGTCATGATGCTGCAAGCATATCTTTTAATCGGTAGCCACAATGAAGCATTGCTATTCTCCTATCTGGCAGTATGGTTTCTATTGCATTTTAGATTACATCAGGATTTGCTAACCTGTACTCTTAATTTAGTTTTATTCTATTTTTAGTGGAGCAGTTAAATTCTACATTTTGTCATCTATTAAACAGCTGCCATTGATTTTTTGGTGTTAAATACTACATCTTTATTGAAGAGACAATCTGCTCCCACATATCTCTTGAGGATCTTTTCATGCAAAAGCCAATATCCCATGCCACTATCTATTCAACTTTCACCCTTATTATCTCAATAATGAAAAATTATCTGTGATTGGGTCTGCTCTAGCTGTGAAAAGAAGCTTGGGTATTTTTTACTGTAACCATGAAAACTAATACAAAATAGGACCACCCTTAAAAAGGGTACTGTACATATTTACTGATAAAACATCCACCTCTCCTTTACCAAAACGACGTCTTTGAAAAAAGATGTCTTAAAATAGCGGGTATTAGTAACTAGGACCAAAGTTGTAAACCGAAAAAGCAAAATTGTTTTCAGTGTGGTCTGAAACAATTAGAAGATTAACCTTTACTTAAAAGCTTAATTTTATGTTAAAGTTCGATCTAGAGTCTGTTGGCTACTACTTGGAACTCATTTGACCCGACTATTTGTAGTTATTTTGTAGTATAGGAAGAAAAATAAGAATAAGTAGGAGTCAAGAGAAATGGAAGTTCAACGACCTTGTTGTTTCAAATGCCATTTACAAGGATATCAAGCATTTCTTTTAGGGTACAATCTTCTTAATGTTAATCATTTGTACTGAAAGGAGTCTTCCTTCTTGCTGTCTGTGAAATTTGTTGTACAAAGCATTTTCATGTAATAATTAAATTCAGACTTCTTTAGCTAATGTAGGTTTAATGTACAGACTGTTGGACAGCAAGAAAAAAAGTAACTGTTGGTTGGTAACATCAATTGGGCTTTGGAGCTTTTCATTTGAACACACCTGACCTACATTTATTACGTCTATCTTCACAGAGCAATTTCTTAGCATTCCGAGCTAATAGAAATAACCACAACTTGTCCTAACTTCATGTACCACACGGGCATAAGTAAGTTTTCAATGTACTTCACAGGATTTTTATCTGGTTATTTTATTTAATAGTTAATTATCTATATTAACATATTACAGAAAACGAATTCATTTATAATGCATGACAAATTTCTAGTCTTGCGTCTGTGGTTTTTTTATTGTTACATACAGAATATGGGTTGCCATGCACAAAAATCAGTAAATTGATTAAAATAACTGAAAAGTTTTATTCTAGCTGCGATGGTTTTGAGTTTAGAAACTCTTAGGACAACGTCTGTTATTTCTAGATATGTCACTAGATATAAGGAATTGAATGCACCCCCTATCCCAACGCTACACCTTACAAACATGGAATTGCTTCTTTGCTGATTTTGTTAATTTACTTCCCATTTCTAAATGCCCATACAGATTTTTATTAACATAAGGATGAACACCTAATGACATTCTTCATAAATAGTCTTTATAATACAATTTGTCAAAGCATTTTTTGTCTACCAAAAAATGGTGTGACAAATTGTAATGAGGTATACAGTGTATTTTGACTTGCTTAGTTTGATTACGGCTTTTCAGTGTCTATGTTTACCATAGATAACCAATCTTAGAAAAAATATTAATTGGATTTTTTTCATGTTTTGGAGCCAATTCGGGCTCATTTCGACGGTTGTGAAAATCCAGTAAATTGCTTTGTAAAAAATGTAGATGACAACAATTTGGACTCTATCATATACCAAAATAATCTATAAATATCCCAAAGTGATAGAAGAGTGCCTGCGATTACAACATCAGACTATTTTTATTTTTGGAGTCAATGTGATATTGGGATGTCATAAGTTTTCCATATGGAAGTAGTTTTGGAACAATGATCAAGGTCTTCATGTACCATTCGTTGCAACTGCTTTGCTGCGCAACCGTTTTCTTTAGATACTTGCCAATATTTATACGAATGACAATATTGCAATGCCTGACGTTAATACTGACAAGCTACTACGCCTTTTGACAGATAGTTTAAAGAATAATTTTGTGAAATTGTACAGCATGTCAAAACAATTGAGTATTGAGAAGAGCATGGGTAGTGGTTCCCTTAAACAACATTGCCCCATGAAAACAGTCAAGCTTTGGTTTTGGTCCATAGCTAGTTTGGATCGTTATTTCCCCAACATTAAAATAGACCTTGGTCAAAATGAAGACGGTGTTGTAATAAAGTCCCAAGATACTTTGGAATAGGAACTTTAGTGCTTCATCAAATGACTGTCCACTCCAAGGAAGTTATCGTGACGTTTATGGTTAATTTCTTTTACACCTGTACCTATCATAGGGTATTTGTGATCTTTCAAAGTCCCATGTTGTGACACTTTAAGGATATGGAAGAAGTATATTCCCAAAGATTTAAACAAGGACAGAAAATTGCCCAAATGATATCTAAAGAAAAGGTCACTGTTTTCATGTGTCAGGATAATAAAGCAGTTCACATAACTTTAAATTTTCATGGGACGAAATGTTCAACTGTAAAGCGTATAAATAAGTATGGCAGCCAGCACTCAGTCACGTGCTCAGAACTTGTCAGTGACTATAAACAACACAAGGGTTATATGGATAAAAAACAAATATGTTTTGTTCCCTTTATGGCACCACCCTTAAATATAAAAAAAAGGTGGCACATAATTCTGTATGGAATGACTGACAGATTGACAAGAAATTGGGAGATATGCAATCCATTTTATTCAATTTTAGACCATAAATGATACAGTCACTAATAACTTTAGGGAAGCCATCGAAAATTGGCAGGCAATCTTTATCACCAGATCTTCTGGTCCCTCCAAAAAAATGTCGTCAAAGTTATTTTTCGCTGACAAACTTGATTAAAAGGAGGATTGGAAATACGATAAATTAAGTACCATTAAAAATTCAAGATGAAACATTTGCTCCAAGAACAACATGGGTTCTTAACCAAATTTTACGTGTATCATCTGTAAAGTGCATCTATGCATCAACGACAAAAAAACTGTATCTGGAAGTCCCATCAGTCAAGAATGACATGTTATCTATTATTGTCAAGGACACGATTTTGATAACAGATTCCATTCATTTCATTAGTTTTGGATATTCTATAAGAAACCATCTATAAAAATATCACTTTATTGTTGCACGAAAAAGGTAATCTTTTCTTCTTTTTTTCCTTAACGAGACATACATGGTCCCACAGCAGTTCCCATGGTAACAAGACGCCAGTCAGGTAAGATCTATGGACTCACAAAGAGGTTTAACAAATTATTAAATTCAATTAATTTTAGAGGAATTTATTTGTGGTCATTGCTTGTATCTTTCTAAAGGATCTGTTCGGAAAAATTATTTAACAAACTAGTCCCTAAGAGCATCTTTGATCAGCTGGCATGTCTCCTTATCTGAAGCTATAAACGATTCATCGAGCTTATTTCCTTATTTTAATTCAATATCCAAAATTTCCGAAAAAAGGACCGAATTCTAGTAACATAGCATCTTAAACAAGATTCCTTTTAACTCCAATTATTTTGTAAAAATTAGTTTAAAAAATTCAGTGGCATTAAAAATCTAAGACATTGAACCCATTTACACTGAGGTTGAACATTCTGTGGGAATTCAGCAACATTCATTACTCAAATGTGTATTTAACTGTAATTTCAGACCTTTGACTGTATGGAAATTTTGGAATTGCTGTAGGTTATTAGAAATTGAAAAGTGGAAGATATGACTTACCCACTTATGCTAAAAAGCTAAGAACTGTTATATACCCCATACTCAAGTTTTGACTGCAGGCCTCGAGGACTTTCATGATAAAGTGTGCTTACAGATGACAATAGTATTAGTTTCGCATAGTTTTCTTCCACTACATTTATTTTTATTTTTAAGGTACTACTAGCTATGAGCAGCTTTAACAAAAAACCCAGGAGCAAATGCATTTGATCTTGTAATGTTAGAGACGCCAGTGTACCATGTTTTTTTATTTATGCAAACTTGCACTTTGCATGCTACTTGTACTGCACCTGTTATCCTACCAAATATCGAGTTCTCAAAATCTCTCTTCCTAATTTGTTGTGCTTCCTAAACCAAAGAAAAACAAACTCGTTAACTGATAATCCAATCTCAACATGCAAGGGGATTAGTCAGCTACAATGTTGTCTTGCTAACTAAAAGATCAATTTGTACTTTTTTATTGTGCATTGGTGAGCCAAGCAGGGCTGACCTAAATGGAAGAAGATAGTTATGGAGTATAAACGTGGGTATTAATATTTTGAAAATGATATTTTTCACGGTAGATCTGCGTGCTAATAATAAATTAGTAATTTGTCAGGAAACCTCTACAGCCCAAAGAAAACAATTTTGTTTTTTGTAAAATGTCAAATGTGATTTTTGTAAAATGGGATGAATTTTGAATTGACATGAATTGGTTTATTTCACACTTACTTCTAATTAAATAGGCTGTCCCACTTTATACGAAAGATATTTTTATATGTAAAGAAAAGCATCTCTGTCTGTATACATGTATGCAGGGGGTAAAAGGTAGTCGTATGGCTCATTCTGAATGACAGAGACCTGCAATCAATTAATAGTTTAACCAGGCAACTTAGAGAGGTCAATTTTAATGTAGAATACTTCGTAACCCTGACCTGTACATACACTATGTTATTTTGTGGTATGACTACGAGGGCGGCTGCCAGTACCGAAAAGGGGCTCGCTCAGATGGGCCTATTTTTAGAGATAGAGACCTGCAATCCAGAAATAATTGCACCAAAAAGTGCAACCCCTCTGCCAAAAAGATGGAGTTGATTACATCAGGCTTTGGTTGTAAATTTGTATTTATTTATCGTGAGAGCAATCAATAAATGTTACTTTGGCCACTTAAGTAGATATAGATTTCCTGAGGGCTCCTGGTACCTCTGCTATAATTCGTAAAACTTTAAGCCACAGTAAACCACAATTATCTTTTAAATATATGGTCGCATGTACTCAATCACAAAGTATATCAATAGGGCTATGGTTTCATTTCTGTTGTTTAACCAGGAGACAGTAGCTCNTTTTTAGAGATAGAGACCTGCAATCCAGAAATAATTGCACCAAAAAGTGCAACCCCTCTGCCAAAAAGATGGAGTTGATTACATCAGGCTTTGGTTGTAAATTTGTATTTATTTATCGTGAGAGCAATCAATAAATGTTACTTTGGCCACTTAAGTAGATATAGATTTCCTGAGGGCTCCTGGTACCTCTGCTATAATTCGTAAAACTTTAAGCCACAGTAAACCACAATTATCTTTTAAATATATGGTCGCATGTACTCAATCACAAAGTATATCAATAGGGCTATGGTTTCATTTCTGTTGTTTAACCAGGAGACAGTAGCTCACTTATCACAATGTCAAGTCATTTGTCACCATTTGCTAATCTGCATAAATCTGAAATCATAACTGTCAGAACTCTTGTTTCGTAAGTTGACTCAATCACAGCAGACTAACGCCAGAACCTGTCATGCTGCATCAAACTCTCACAATCACAAGTGAGAGCAAAATTCTTGGGATCAACAACGATTGCTCATTATCATTTTAGATCCAGTTTTCTGAACCATACAATCTGATATTGCATAGCTGGAGTACAAGTTCTAGTGATACCTTTGGATATATGAAATACTAAAGAGTGGAAGGCCGAAGTAAGTGAGCAATTATGTACACACATGAAGAAAAAATTGTTGGAAAAGAAGTGGAAAATTGTTTAGCTGATAAGGTGCCATCACAGCTAAGTTAGTATACCATCTAAAATGGCAGACTAAAAGTATCGCTTCTAATTGTTTAATTTATTTCGCGATATCCAGTTAAAAACAGTACGGTATATATCAAACAATACCCTTGGAGTGATTGATGAAAGGGAAAAAAGCACTCTGGATAAAAAAGTGAGAGGTAAGAAAGAACCGCTACAAAACGACATAATTTTGAACCAATATTTTATGTATTGGGAGTGTATAGGCACCATGGCAAATAAGATTGATAACTTCTAAATGACAATTAAATGACGAATAACAAAAAATCAATTGGGTTATGTCATTAAGAGAAAAGCATAAACAACTGTACAATTTTTTTAACAAAAAGAAAAAGTGCACACTTTTCTATTTACTATCCTATGGAAAAGGGGAAAACACGAGAAGACAACATTTAGTGAGGAAAGTCTTCGCTTTAACCCCCCCCCCCCCAAAAAAAAAAATATAATCCCAGCTCAACTCTAATAAAATAATGAGAAAACTACAACGGTTTGTAAAGAAGAATAACATAACAGTAACGGGTTGAGACTTTTCCAGCAAAGCGAATACACCTTTAAAAAGATATGGAATAAAGTCATGACTGCAATTCTCCAGGAAGGAAACTTGTTAGTTTAAACGAGGTAAAAATATGACCTCATTCTAACTTTTGTAATACTTTAATACAGGTGTCAATATTTTGATTCTGCAACGGTGTACATTTGGACTCCTAAATTATGACACTCAAAATAATGAAACCCCTTGGCTAAGTCTATTAGTAGCAGTCAAGTGAACCAGGAAAAGCGCAATAATCCTGAAGCTTTCTAGTAAATTCTACCAGAAAATTAAACAAAAAATGCAAAGAGGAACACGAGATAGCTCGGTAGTATGGTCAAGAAAGCACAAAAGAGGACCAAATGCAAGTAACACATAAAAGCGATGCATTTTACTATGATATGATCATTTTTCAAGAGGCCATGGTATGCAGAAGCATAGGAACACACACACATACAAACACACACACACACACACATGTTAACCTCAAAACAACTGAATTTCTTGACGTCACCTTCGACTTGGAAACCGGGAAATACTACCCTTACCGAAAACCAAACAATTCAATTAAGTATATTAATGCTAAGTCAACCCCCCCACCCCCCAGCATTGCAGATAAATTACCATCAATGATTAACAAACGCATATCTGAGTCATCGTGTAACGAGGAAGAATTTAATAAAGTTAAGATATTTACGAAAAGTCTCTGGTTGAAAGTGGCTTCCAACATAACCTTACATTTAGTCGAGCTACGTCAAAGCACGCAAGCAACGCTTGAGAAACGTAATATGGTTTAACCCACCCTTTAGCAGAAATGTGAAATCTAACATTGGTAAAACTTTTTTTAGTTTAATTAACAAACACTTTCAAAAAGATAACAAATTGCACAAGATATTTAATCGCAACACCCTTAAGTTAAGCTATTCATGTACGCCTAACATGTCACGCATAATTAAAAAGCATAACAACAAAATTACTAATAATGAGTTTAAAGAAGAAACAAGACCTTGCAACTGCAGGAATAAGGAGAACTGTCCTCTCAATGGTAGTTGTTGATCAACTAACATTGTGTACAAAGCTGAAGTAGTTACTCAAGATAATTACGTATTATGGCACATCAGAAAGCGAATTTAAATATCGATACAACAACCACACTAAATCGTTCCGTAATCGCTCCTACCAAAATGATACCGAACTTTCTAAGTTAGTATGGAAACTAAAGGATGATAAAGCACCGTTTGAAATTAATTGGTCAATAGCTGTTAAAACATCCCCCTATGTTTGTGGTACTAGACGTTGTGACTTGTGCTTATGCGAAAAAATATGCATAATAAAATCAGACTCTGAGCAGCTTTTGAATAAACGCAACGAACTGATTAGTAAATGTCGCCACCGTAATAAATATATTATCGGTAATGTCAA
>RDPX01000292.1:328499-343515 GCA_003991215.1 Morbakka virulenta | reverse complement strand
AGAGAGAGAGAGAGAGAGAGAGAGAGAGAGAGAGAGAGAGAGAGTTTCAGAATCATTGTGGTGAAAGACTCAGACAAACTTACATGGCACGTAGGAAACTTTCTTCGATAAAAATAAAGAGGGAATGAGTACATGCTTTAATTGTTAAGAACCATAAAAGGCATAAAACCATTATGTGTATCGATGGAACTGTGAAAAGAAGATAGAAAAAAGGTTAAGGCCATGAAAAGAGTTGATGGAAGATAACTCTCAAATTATATGATGGAGAAATGCACTCCAAACCAACTAGTTCTACAGTATAACTGCCCGAGGAACGAAATTTGATTCATAGAAAGACTTATGACAAGAAAGAACAACAACTGAATAAGACTTAAGAATAAAGTCATATGTATGATAATGATAGAAAATTGCATTAATGAAAAAAGCAAAACAGTTTAATGAAAACTCATTTTTGTTTTTATGATTGAAAAAAGGGTCCCGATATAGGAGCAATGGATTTGCGTGACCTGTCCAAGTGATAGTAAAGAAAAAATATGAACTAATGGAAAGTAAAAGAGAAAATGTTAACTTCTTCTTTGTCGTCGTGTCCTTGACATATCACAGATGGCTTGATCAGTGCTTGCGGGAATTAATAGCAGCTGGTGTTGGTTGGTGTAATTTCTCTGGTAGGCAATTTGCGGCAGTTGGGCAGCTGAGCAGGTGTTCCATTGTTTGTATTTGGCAGCAGATGCAGAGGTCAGAGGTTGTAAAATCCCAGGTCTTTCGAGATGCCATGCATCCGCCATGTCCCACACATAGAAGGTTTGGCGCTTTCCATGTGGGCTATGTTAACTGATATTAACTAAATAAAGGACTTGTGTTAAGGTGAGTATGGATGATTAAGGGACAAAAATCATTTCGGCAGCTGTTAGGGAATTTATATTCAAGGGAACTTTATTTTATATGTTTTGTTTGGTTTTTTTGTTTATTTGTTTTGTTAAAGAAATTATCTTAGCTGTTTTATTCAGCAACTAAATAGGGTGATTGTAAATTAAAATGAAGGCCTAAACAACTTTTTGATATCTCGTTTTTTGTGTTTGTATTCTGTTCCGAGATCCATTCTTACTTCAATGCTCTTATTCAATAAACTATATTTTAAAGGCACTGTATTTTCTCTTGTTTTTATTAACGCGAGTTATCACACAGATTCTAGAAAATGCTTCATTTTGTTTACAATTTTAAAATTTCAGTAGTAATTCTCTGCATATTGTGAATTAGCAGAGGACCACGTAATACCTACAAGGAAAAGTTACCAGAGGACAAAGAATCTATTCCCTGGAAACCTTTCTTTAACATTCACAGGGTTGAGTTTAATGCCAGTGAATTTATTAAGTGTGAGTTACCATAAAGCAATTTCTCCCATCATCTGGCACTGATGATAGAACCTGACGATCGGAGACGTATCTCTGACAGCTCAGAGAAAGCTTACAACACATGACATGAAAAAGCTGCTAAATCTATGTCTTTCACTGACTTAAAAAAGTCAAGAACTTTTAAGATTTTTATAATGGTGTGGCTTGGTCAAGGAAAGAAGAAAGAAAGACAAATTACTTAATAATACATTATTTTCCAATTTTTGAAAATAGATCTTAAAAAACTGGAGTCTTAAAGAAAATCAAAGTTTAAGGAAGTTATAAAGGAACTTCCTGGTATTTTTGTGAAGAACTGTGCAGAGGTAACTGGTGTTTCATTTTTATCTCTAAAGGCTTTGACAGCTGGTAGGGTTGAAATAAATTTTGCAACAATGAAAACCCAACGAGATTTATTTAACTTTATTAGAGAGACTCTTACTCGTCCCATCCTTAACCTCAAAAGTAAGTGTACGCACACACAGAGACACACCAAGATATATATATATATATATATATATATACATTTTTTGGGGGATTAAGAATAGATTTAAATATATATATTTATATATATATATAATTTATTTATATATACTCATACATACTTAAAGCCGAAGAATTACTACTATAACATTCTATAGAACAAAAGAGGGTTAAAATCAAGACTCGTCAAATGCATATATATGAGATATGAAACAGAAGGTCCTGGAATGGTGCTAGAAAAGAGTTATGTTGCACCAAATTTATGTTTTAATTTTTCAAAGCCGCCAGGTAATATTTCATAATGCATGACCTAGAATTTTGAGTGCTGACAGCTGTACATTTTTGGGTGATGTACCAATAGTTCAAGAGCAGTCTTTTCGTAAGTGATTTTTTAACATAGCGAGTTTCATCTTCCAACAATGAACCAAGAACTTGCAGCATATTTTGCTGTTTACTCCGCAAAGCAGCCGTGGAGACAACTGATATTCTGTATACGTCATTGGAAGATGGTGTTGGAAAGAAAGGTCAAGTCTGTGAGTACTATGAACACTCCAAGGTGGGGCGAGAGTGTGTCAAAGACAACAGGTGTTCTAAGAGGCGTGTTGAACAAAGATTCCAACCTTTTGCAGGAAAATAAAAACTAGTAATACCAGACAAACGTCAAGCTATGACAGAGCTTTTTACAGATTTTGATAAGTATTTTGAGACCGTACAGAAAGTATTGAAGCAAGACTGAAACATGGGAAAGTTTCCATAAACTTAATATCAATCTCCTTATTGACAAACACAATAACAGAAAATCGCCTTATCATTTTTAGGACGTCGAAGGCATAATAGACAGTGAATTTCTGAAAAAGATCATTGCTGGATATGAAAGCTAAGACTGAAGTCAAATTCTAACCAAGAAAATACCATGACTCACCTTAACCAAGGAAAAAAAATGTCTCAAAGTCAGATCAAATCATTACTGGGTATTTTTCCATTTATATTAGGATAGTGTGAGCCTTAATTGCCATCCACAAAGCAAAAATGTTAATTGCCATGTCTATCTAGAAATTATCAAACACTTACGTCATTTTTTTAAGATAGGACCCCAAGGTTTCTGGACCTCTATCGTCTAGTGTCGTCACCACAATAGTGCACCAGAAACGGTGAAATTATCATGAGAGAGGTAAGAAAAATAAATGGTATTAAGGTAATATGGGGGAATAAAATTAATGTTAGTCACGCAGATGGCACAGTGCTCATAGCAGATACCATTGTGAGTCAAAGCGGAAAGTTAGGATTATCACTGAATGTGATGAAAACGTTTGTGTGGTTACACCGAAGAAGAAAGAGGCTCCAGATTGCTATTTAATCTTAGAAGGGGAAATTATCAAACCGGTAAACCAATTAAGTTACTTTGGTAATATTCTGACAAGCGATAGCAGATGAGACACAAAAATAAAAGGGAAGTTAGACGCAGCAAAGAAATCTTTTAAAGACCTAGGGAACGTTTGGCAAACAGAACGATCAATTTAGAAACAAGTTAAAGAATATTCAAATTTATGTTTGTTCAATTATTTAATAGGGTTGTGAGACAGGGAATATAAAGAAGAATATAGAGAAGAAATTAGTATCTTTATAGCTATTGTGTTACAGGAGAGTGCTACGTGTGTCATCGATGGTAAGCTAAGCAATGAAATAGTTTTAAGAAGGGCGGATACACACGGGAGTCTGATCAAAACTCTTACAAAGCCCCAAATGTCATTTTTTGGTCATATATGTAGGAAGGAAAAACTAGAATACTTGGTCAGTACAGAAAAGTTTAAAGGAAAGAGAAACGCCATGTAGACAAAGACAAAGTTTTGTTACTAGTATGAAAAGAGGAATGAGTCAATCTTAGACAAATAATAGAAATAATGCAAAGGGCCATGATCGTCGCCTTTGGTAGACATGACACGTTGGTAGATAGATACATGGGCTTAAAACGAACAAATTTCGAAGCATAAGCAGGTAAACACACAGAAATTGTCATTTACTGTACATGTATAGATATGTATAATAAACCAAAGAATATGCGGCTCTAACTTCCAAACCTTTATCATCCTCCTTATCAGCTTCCTCTGTGAGATATTCAAGTTTTCCATCACTTAAAAGGAAAAAGATTATTTCAACGATCTTAATGAAAGTGGTATAGAAACATGCATGGAAGAGCTGATAGTACACCTAAACAGGACTTTTAATGACAAAAAAAATCTGAAGTCATTCAGACAAGACTAAAGTTTATTTAGATGTTTAAAATATAATTTAACTGTGCACAGGTTTTTCTTTCCTTCCAGCCTGAAAATGCCCTGTTATGATTTTTCTTTGGAGTGTGCAGACTAACATGTTCCTAAAAGTACCAGTTTTTATTATGAAAGTGTTTGTTTGTTCGGCTCACTGCTACAACAATGTATATCAATGCCAGTGATTATTGTATCTTAGATGGAGAGATCAAGTGGTACATCTCAAGCAAACCACTTTGTGTTGTAACAGCTAATAGAGAGCAATTAAAAGAATGGTTCACTTTGCTTCAGAGCTTTTTTTGTAGCCAGTTGTCTGGACCAGGGGATCAGGAAAAGAAAATTGAGGATGAAAGACAACTTTGCATCTCTTTTTTTGTTTTTTCATGAAAAAAGTTTGCTGACCGTATTCAAATTTCTTTGGTCTTAAAAGCAAAGGTATGGGGACGGACAGCTCTAATCTCTGTATCTGTATCTGTATCTGTATAGTACGTCTTATATGTCCAGTTATGGCATTTAAAAAGACGGGTGAGAGAGAGCGCACTGTACAAATTTAGTCCAAGTGAAGGCTTGATCTAAAAGCCTCTGCGCTGGTGGATATTACTTGGGTTTCATCCAGTTGGTTCCATTCTATTACAGTTCTAGGAAAAAGAGAATTTCGGTAGATGGTGGTGTTTGACTGAATTATATTAAAGCATTTAGTATTGTTCCTAGCACTATTTGCCACTGTATTTGTAGAAACAAAGTNTTATCATTTTTAGGACGTCGAAGGCATAATAGACAGTGAATTTCTGAAAAAGATCATTGCTGGATATGAAAGCTAAGACTGAAGTCAAATTCTAACCAAGAAAATACCATGACTCACCTTAACCAAGGAAAAAAAATGTCTCAAAGTCAGATCAAATCATTACTGGGTATTTTTCCATTTATATTAGGATAGTGTGAGCCTTAATTGCCATCCACAAAGCAAAAATGTTAATTGCCATGTCTATCTAGAAATTATCAAACACTTACGTCATTTTTTTAAGATAGGACCCCAAGGTTTCTGGACCTCTATCGTCTAGTGTCGTCACCACAATAGTGCACCAGAAACGGTGAAATTATCATGAGAGAGGTAAGAAAAATAAATGGTATTAAGGTAATATGGGGGAATAAAATTAATGTTAGTCACGCAGATGGCACAGTGCTCATAGCAGATACCATTGTGAGTCAAAGCGGAAAGTTAGGATTATCACTGAATGTGATGAAAACGTTTGTGTGGTTACACCGAAGAAGAAAGAGGCTCCAGATTGCTATTTAATCTTAGAAGGGGAAATTATCAAACCGGTAAACCAATTAAGTTACTTTGGTAATATTCTGACAAGCGATAGCAGATGAGACACAAAAATAAAAGGGAAGTTAGACGCAGCAAAGAAATCTTTTAAAGACCTAGGGAACGTTTGGCAAACAGAACGATCAATTTAGAAACAAGTTAAAGAATATTCAAATTTATGTTTGTTCAATTATTTAATAGGGTTGTGAGACAGGGAATATAAAGAAGAATATAGAGAAGAAATTAGTATCTTTATAGCTATTGTGTTACAGGAGAGTGCTACGTGTGTCATCGATGGTAAGCTAAGCAATGAAATAGTTTTAAGAAGGGCGGATACACACGGGAGTCTGATCAAAACTCTTACAAAGCCCCAAATGTCATTTTTTGGTCATATATGTAGGAAGGAAAAACTAGAATACTTGGTCAGTACAGAAAAGTTTAAAGGAAAGAGAAACGCCATGTAGACAAAGACAAAGTTTTGTTACTAGTATGAAAAGAGGAATGAGTCAATCTTAGACAAATAATAGAAATAATGCAAAGGGCCATGATCGTCGCCTTTGGTAGACATGACACGTTGGTAGATAGATACATGGGCTTAAAACGAACAAATTTCGAAGCATAAGCAGGTAAACACACAGAAATTGTCATTTACTGTACATGTATAGATATGTATAATAAACCAAAGAATATGCGGCTCTAACTTCCAAACCTTTATCATCCTCCTTATCAGCTTCCTCTGTGAGATATTCAAGTTTTCCATCACTTAAAAGGAAAAAGATTATTTCAACGATCTTAATGAAAGTGGTATAGAAACATGCATGGAAGAGCTGATAGTACACCTAAACAGGACTTTTAATGACAAAAAAAATCTGAAGTCATTCAGACAAGACTAAAGTTTATTTAGATGTTTAAAATATAATTTAACTGTGCACAGGTTTTTCTTTCCTTCCAGCCTGAAAATGCCCTGTTATGATTTTTCTTTGGAGTGTGCAGACTAACATGTTCCTAAAAGTACCAGTTTTTATTATGAAAGTGTTTGTTTGTTCGGCTCACTGCTACAACAATGTATATCAATGCCAGTGATTATTGTATCTTAGATGGAGAGATCAAGTGGTACATCTCAAGCAAACCACTTTGTGTTGTAACAGCTAATAGAGAGCAATTAAAAGAATGGTTCACTTTGCTTGAGAGCTTTTTTTGTAGCCAGTTGTCTGGACCAGGGGATCAGGAAAAGAAAATTGAGGATGAAAGACAACTTTGCATCTCTTTTTTTGTTTTTTCATGAAAAAAGTTTGCTGACCGTATTCAAATTTCTTTGGTCTTAAAAGCAAAGGTATGGGGACGGACAGCTCTAATCTCTGTTTCTGGATCTGTATCTGTATAGTACGTCTTATATGTCCAGTTATGGCATTTAAAAAGACGGGTGAGAGAGAGCGCACTGTACAAATTTAGTCCAAGTGAAGGCTTGATCTAAAAGCCTCTGCGCTGGTCGATATTACTTGGGTTTCATCCAGTTGGTTCCATTCTATTACAGTTCTAGGAAAAAGAGAATTTCGGTAGATGGTGGTGTTTGACTGAATTATATTAAAGCATTTAGTATTGTTCCTAATACTTCTATTGGGCTGAAGAGCCGTAGACTGTCGGTTACAGACGGCAATTCTAAAACACTTAATAACTGCATTTGAATTGCCGTTTAATTATAACTAGATAAGCATACTGCGTTTCTCTGTAAGTTGTAAGTGTATGCTTTTTTATTCTATCGATCAATTCTAAGGAGCTACGGTCTACGTGCCGGACACCAAACCGGCTGTTAAATATGTAAAGAAACATATTTTTATGACAGATAAGATATCCATTGGAGATTAAGAAAGAATTGTTGTGCTGTGTAGAAGTGCTAATAGTTATTTGATATTTAAAGTTAGCAGATGACAGACTCATACATGGTAAGATAAAGTACACGTTTGGGTCAACATATTTAGGGGCCTGTGAAAGGGATATTAATAAAAAGAAAATTATTGCCGAATAGCTCGAATGGATTTTTAAATAATCTGCAACATACAAAAACAAAAATGCATTTGATGAAAATCCGATGCATTTGTACACATGTTGGTATGTTGGTATACAAAGCTTCCTCAAACAGTTCACAGCACAAGTTTTTGAAATCAAGCAAAGTATTGCAAGCAGCAAAGTTAGTGACAACCCAATCAATAAAAGTGGCCCTTGCTTTGTAAGTCATTGGCCCTTTCTATAAGTCTTTCTATATATATACATATATATACATACTTATTACCTTGTATACTTATTATATATTTATATATATATATACATACTTATTACCTTGTATACTTATTATATATATATATATATATATATATATATATTACCTGGTCAATCAAAATGCATTTAAATAAATTTTGTTTGAATAGGACAATTGAACAAATAGGACAGATATATAAAATTTGTAATTTAAATTAGTGCCATGAATAATATACTTTTAAAAACAATAATACAGCACAGCAAAAACACTTTTTAATTATTTGATTGAGGATTGTATTCTTTCTTCAGTTAAAGTTGACAACAAAGTTGGTAGTGTCAAAGTTGGTTTTTTTTTTGTGCTCTGCTGACAAACATTAATCACTTACAACCCAATTTTACAGAAGAAGAAGAAAAGGTGACAAACGTAAAGAAACGCTATCTTACTAATATCTCAAAATGCCTTCTTTAAAATGCTCGTCTAAAGTTACTTTTAATTTCTCACTCTTCTCCTTTTTTTTCTGTTCAAGTTGAGAGTAGCTGTCGGGTGTGGTCCCTTAATTCTTACCCCAAATTATTGTTTCACATACAGAGTTTCTGACAAGAGGTATTCTTTCAATTCTTCTATTTGTTCCTCCAGTTAACAGTTTCCAATGATTTATGTAGCCAGTTCAAAAAGACTTAACAGAAAGACAGTCTCATTATATTTGCCAACAAACGATTTTGGAGCTCATTATCCATCTGTGTTACATCCATAGCGGATGGAAGCTCAGAAGCCTTCGCTTGTTAAAAAGAACGTTTCTGACATTTGGAAAGTTTAACTAATAACCCTACGAATAACGTCTGGCGACTTTTTCCTGGATAAAGCAACCAGATTTAGTTATTCAAAATTTGTCGTTTTTAATACTCTTCAGCAGTTGCTGGGTGGTGAACATAAATATTGTCGTTACCATGCCCTTCTATTTATACGTAGCGCATCATGAAATTTTAATTTCGATGCATTCATTTTCGCTGAAATGTAGGGTAAAAAATAAGGCTGTGTTGACAGGCTTCTTAAAGTTGACCTGAAAGAATAACTTAACATTTTTATCCCAACTCATTTCATCATAGATCATAAAACACTTGGTGTTGACACTTGCCTGTTCTGTGATGCTTAAAACTGATTTTTACTGATAGAAAATGTTCTTTGGCCGAGGCAATCAAGAAAGAACCAAAATTCTTCAATTTGATTTTTAACTCCAAAACTTTCTGTATATACATCTGTCTGACGATCACCAGGTAAAAATGGTCATCTAACAATCTCAACCAATTCACGTACTTGGCTTCAATTTCAAAATATGCTTTATTACGTACTGTCCATTTTGCAAAACATAGTTATTTCAAGGTGACTAATTAGTTTTCTGCAGAATATTCTTCTAGAAACTCAAAACTAATGTTCTCTTTTATATATCCCACTATTTCTTCTTTCCCAACAAAATATTTTACGAGGAAAAATATTTGAATATTCATTGTGCCTTGAGTAGTTGTAGGTGATTTATCAGTATGATTTTCCTCTACATATCTTTTTAATGATTTTCTTGTCATCATCATATCTTTGTACCATTTAGCCCTTGTTACCATACCTTTTGCTTCATGTTTCAAGAACTTGGTTATTCATCAGGTGCTAGAAATGGAGAAAGAGCTAATGCAAAATTAATACTGGTCCTCTCTCTCTCTCTCTCTCTCTCTCTCTCTCTCTCTCTCTCTCTCTCTCTCTCTCTCTCTCTCTCTCTCTCTCTCTCTCTCTGTGTGTGTGTTGTGCTTCACATCACGTATTGTAGTTCTGCACTTCTCACAGTTATGAAAATATCATAAATGTGAGAATAAAGACTGTAACAGGCAGGACAGATTTTCCGCCATGTGGATTCGTCATTTCTACAACCAATCGATTACTACTGGTCAAGTTAATTAATGAGGCCATTTTTAAATACCCGATGGCCTTATATTAGGTTAATCGATGATGGTTTGTCCAACACTAAGCACCTGTAGTGAAATTAGAATGTCGTAAATTTTGAGAAGCATAATTATACCAGGAGGGATCCGAACCTGCTACCTTCTGATTACCGGGCAGGTGCTGTTCCGCTGGGATACTGGAAGCTTGCTTCTGAGAAGAGAAAGATGGCATGTCAATCGCTTTTGAATGATCTCACTACACATCTATAACCTTTTTGTCCGGAGCATATGTCTCGTATAACAAAATGACTATCTTTGTTTTTCAGAAGGGTAGACCTACCAAATTTAGTTGAATTTGATCAGGTAAAATGACCACTATACTTCAATTCACTTTCAATCATTCTATGCTCGAGGAAATCAAAAGGTATTATAAGTAAAAGAAATGTGTAACAAGAGATGTAGTTCTAACAGAAATCCCTGCTACCTCCCTCCTCCCATCCTTCGCCTTCAATCTTTGCCTACCTACTACTGGCATTAACCGAAAACTAAAAAGTGAAACTAAAAATCTGGCTATCTATCTGAAGGTTACATTAAGGGACTAGCGCACTCAATATTTGTTGCTGTGAGCACCGGAACTTAAATAAGCGATTTATATAAATGATTTGTTCAAGAAACTAATCAACGTCGCCTTGTAATAACCACTCATAAAAACACATTCAACATTGTGACCTAGGTCTTGACTTAAAAATCCCTACATTACTGAAATGGGCGAAAAAAAACAAGATACATCGGAAGAGGTATATTTGCAAAACTATTTGAATGCTGAAAACAATCTCATTGGCATTTTGCTTGTTGAATTTATTCGCTATCGATCTTTTATACATGTTCAAACCAACCGTGTACTATACTTGCAGGCTTTATTTGTTCTCTCTTTTATGTGTAGGAAGAATTATATTAAATTGATTTTCCTAGCTTTGAAATAACCACAACCTCCTAATAAGAGCCGTAATTCACTGAATGAAAATTAAATACTGTTAAGTGCTGTAGGCACTTCTAAAAGAAATAATGTAGTTCAAAACATTTCCATACAAATACAACTACGTAAAACTATGAATCTTCCCATTGGAATAATGTGAAGTCCTCTCGTAATTGTAATGCAGAATTGATATCAACACTGAAAATTTGACAACAAAAGCATTAAAAAATAATTTTGCTAGGAGCTATCATGAAGACTTTAAGCCACGGGGGAAAATTTGACGTGTAACAACACTGAGTTCAAAGTGGAAGAGCAGAAACAAGGAAAACCCCCAGATTCAACCTATCCATTGAGACATTTAATTTACCTGTACCTCCACTGACCACTCCTTTTTATATCTTTTTCTCTTTTTCTTGTTACAATTTTAAATAAAAAAATTACGAGAGAATAAATGACAAAGACGGCAGAAAGGAAAATGCAAAAAAAGATCCGTGCGAAGTACCAGTATAAACAAGAATTTAAGTGACATCGACAAATGCTGAAGAGAAAATTACATATGAGCTGGATAATGTTCTTACCACTTACTTTGTAAAGGCACACACAGTCGACGGTAGCAAAGACACAGTCTGCAAATATTAACGAAGGGAAAACAATAAGCTGTACATTGAAGGTAACAATTCATAGTACTTTAAAACTATGAACTATATCACAATATATAAAAACATTCTTTTTGGAATGTTTATTGTAGCTTTGATAATACACATTTCCCTGAAAACTCCAAATGACATTTTAGTGGAAGTAAGAAAACTCATTGCTAATGATAATATGACTGAATGAAAAATAATGACCGAGCACAAGAGAAGAAAGAAGAAAAACTGGTCAATCTTTACCGTAATTATTCTAATTTAATGCGGATTCTAATTAACGCGGATTGGCAAAAATGGCCAAAAGTTTGTAATTAATCGCCTCTAATTATTAAAGCGAATCACAAATTTCAAGCATTTTATTTGCCTCTAATTTAAGGCGGATCTGAACATTTTAAGAGAATAGACACTGGTTTTTATTTGCGAAAATATATATTTCGATGTAAATTGAAGTATTCACCTACGAAAAAGGATCATCATCTTCTTCATCATGCTCAGTATTAAGGCTTTCCTGAGCCTTTTTCATACATTTTTGGAAAAATTCTCTGTTACGAACCCTTTCAGGGTCCGAAGAAGTTATTCTACAAACGTCGAAAACAACCAATCACAAACTGTGTTCTTGTAATTCCTTTGACAAATTGACAATTTACACTCAGCGCGTACTTGTTTTAACCAAATTTCTTCCACCCAGACCTTCATCAATTCATCATCCATCCACGCGTTGCTCTGCGTCTTTATAACAAAACCTGGAGGAATTTTTAAATCGCGAATAGTTTTATCAGTCTTCCCTTTAAAGATTACCATTCGTGGAAGCATTTCCTCGTCTCCTGCAGCTGACAGAACGATAGTCAGATGTTTCTTCTTGCTTCCTGAAGAGCGAACGGCACACACTTTCTCGCCTTTTTGTGTAATGCACTTTGTTGGAACCATGTCAAAGAACTCCGGTGTCTCATCCATGTTGCCAACCAGGGACAAAGGATACCTTCCAATACGCATGAAACGCGCAGCATCCTCGTAAAATTTCCTAAGAACGTTTTCCAAGTGCTTAGGGAGTTTCTGGCTGATCGAAGTACGAGCGTGAAGCGACAATTTGTGTCGAGAAAAAAACTTTTGAGCCCATCCCCTGCTGGCAACACATGATAGGTTGTGAGGTTGAATCATATGCTTTGCTTTTGCTGGAAAGCTCATTACTGAAACTGAGAAATGCAAATCTCTTAAAACCAAAATCCACTTTAACAGCTGACCATTCCTTGGACTGTTGACTCATTGATTTCGAAAGCTCGTGCAGTCTCGGCAAAGTTTCCACTAACAGAATAATGCAAACGAATTTCTACTTTCTTCTTTTGGGTAAAACGTTTCCGTGTTTTGGAAGGTGGTTCTTGAACTAGTGTAGTAGGTGACGTGAAGTGAATTTCTAATAAATGCTCATAATGCTTTGAGAAATCCACCATATCATAAAAGTCGTGATTCTTTATCATGATTTGTTCATGCTGTTCTGATGTGTAAAGCTTTATGGGTCTAACTATCGCACGTTTCTTTGGAGGAGGTGGAAGTGTTGACGTCCCTTTAGACAAAAAATAGAAAACAAGGTCGTCATAAAAGTCTATACTATATCTATAAAGTCTATATGAAAGCGACGAAAAGTCAAAAAGATATAAAGTATAGTATGAGTTTCTTTTTCTTACCTCCGACATAAATAACATCATCTTTTTCACTTTCATCCACAGGCTTTAGAAAGCTAGAGATTCTTGCTTGTTTGAGTGGTACTGTTGAAACTGGTCGCTTCGTTAAAAAGTTTTGCATCTTGGTTTGTGTGGCCATTTTCACAGTTGTTTCGTTCAAATAAGGCTGGCTTATCGTCCTCGAAACATAACACATTCATAAAACATTCGAAAGTCCTAACATTCGAAAATCAAAAGCTTTCGAAAATCATAAAGGTAGAAAAAATACGACATTATAAAAAATGAAAGGAAAAAGTCTTGAGACCTTTGTGACTTGGTTTTGCCTTTAACAACATGGAAAGCTTGTCAAAAATTTGTTTCAAGGAACTTTTACTAAATACAAATGAAATACCAATCATGATAGAAAAGGAATTTTCCACTGAGTGCTGTGTTAAAGGCCATCATGTATACCAAAGTGAATGGGAAGCAAACGTTGGTAGTCAGCTAACCGTCTGCAAAGAAACACGACCTGGTGCGCTTGTCGAGTATAAGTACGCAATGGCGCTTAAAAACGATGATGTAACTGTCAGACATGTACCAAAGTTCTTGTCAAATATAGTGTATTTTTACGTAAAGAATGATGGTGAACTTTTTTTGAGAATAACTGGGAAGAGGCTATTTTCTAAAGATATACCTCAAGGAGGGATGGAACTTCCGGCCTTATGATACTTTCAAGTCGACAAATGTGGAAGTTCATCCAAAGCTACCATATCTCGTTTCCAATGCTCTAAAGGATTACAACGAGTGCAAAAAGGTACGAATTAATATGTAGAAAAAGAACTAAAAAGCGTGTAAAATTTATTAAAGGAAAAATTCATTTGAAAAAAGTTTTTTTTTGAAAAGTAAAAAATGTTTCTTATTTTGTGCGGATGAGTTTTTTGGCCTCTAATTATTAACGCGGATTTGTGGTGTTCCAAAGTTGGTATTTAAACGCCTCCAATTATTATCACGGGGTTGGTCAAAATAATTATATTTACCGCCGCGTTCAATTAGAATAATTATGGTATGTGCTTTTGGTCGGTCATGACCGATGAGGTGTCATTATTTCGACCCCTGCTACAATACAGAGGAAGGAAGCGACAGAATACTACACTCATGACCACAAATGAATATACATCACTGTTAACAAACCTTGGCGGAGGGAGTTGATCATTTTGCACAAAATAGGATTCAATAAGTTCATCCAGACCCCAGTTTCTTCAATTATTCCCTGGCCATCCGTATAAGCCGGTACCAACTGACCGGGTCTTTGTAGGGAAGTCTTTCTTCTGTTAGAGCCTCAGTCCTATATTCGTGATTGGGATGAGATATCTAACCACGTGGACCAGGTTACTATGATATATATGATACTCGATACTGGTTCGAATGAAGTTCAGTACACAAACATTTTTCACTTTTCTACAGTTCCAAATTCTCTTCTTCTATATTGGATATTGTATTTAACAATAAAATAATAATGATGATGATAAAATAATAATGAATAGTAATAGCAATAGTAATAGTTATATTAATGCTAATAGTATTAGTAATAGTAATAGCAATAGTCATATTTAGTAATGGTAATAGTGACAGTGATAGTAATAGTAATAGTAATAGTTATAGTACTGCTAATAGTATTAGTAATAGTAATAGCAATAGTAATAGTTATAGTAATGCTAATAGCATTAGTAATAGTAATAGCAATAGTCATATTTAGTAATGGTGACAGTGATAGTAATAGTAATAGTTATAGTACTGCTAATAGTATTAGTAATAGTAATAGCAATAGTAATAGTTATAGTAATGCTAATAGTATTAGTAATGGTAATAGCAATAGTCATATTTAGTAATGGTAATAGTGACAGTGATAGTAATAGTAATAGAACTAGTAATAGTAATAAGAACAGTGATAATAATAATAATGATAATAATAATAATAATAAAAGAGTAGTAGTGGTAGTAGTAGTGGTGGTGGTGTGGTAGTAGTAGTGGTGGTGGTAGTAGTAGCGGTGGTGGTGTGGTAGTACCGGTAGGGGTGGCGGTGGAGAGGGTAGTATGAGTGAT
>RDPX01000292.1:314780-328327 GCA_003991215.1 Morbakka virulenta | reverse complement strand
ATAGTTATAGTAATGCTAATAATATTAGTAATAGTAATAATAATAGTCATAATATGTAATGGTAATTACAGTGATAGTAATAGTAATAGAACTAGTAATAGTAATAAGAACAGTGATAATAATAATAATGATAATAATAATAATAATAATAAAAGAGTAGTAGTGGTAGTAGTAGTGGTGGTGGTGTGGTAGTAGTAGTGGTGGTGGTAGTAGTAGCGGTGGTGGTGTGGTAGTACCAGTAGTGGTGGCGGTGGTGATGGTAGTAGTAGTGGTAGTGGTAGTAGTAGTAGTAGTAGTAGTAGTAGTAGTAGTAGAAGTAATAGTAGTAGAGAAAAATCATTACCTCGTAATCTCTTTGTTTTCTTTGGCGCAAGGCAGGGGCAGTACCAGGTAGAAACGCCAGGCGAGTTGCTTTCCAATGTCTCGTACTGGCTGCTGTAAAAACGAATTTGAAGTACCAATTATAACCTGGAGGGTTTGCAGTTTCTATTGAAGTCCAAAATGGTAATCGTAATGATGATTACCTTCCTTAAACTAAACGCATTGTGCCAATTAGTAAGAATTTGGCTGAGGTTTAAGGACTTCCACGTTTATCTCGTGATGAGACTTGGTGGAAATATCTTGTGTAATGCCTTTATTGGTCAGTGTTTCCCCCGAACTGACTCCCCTCCCCCTATTCGTTTGCAAGGAATTTGATTAAATTCTACTCACCCTCTATACAGGTACCATTTCTTCGTTTGTTCAGGGATGTTTTTCCTGCGACCACAAACTTTGCAGCCTGGAGCAGGGCACCCACCCTTTAAATAACCAAAGTTCAGAATGTGAAAGCGTATTTATAGAATAAGCATGTTGAAAATACCTTAAGGTTATTGAAAATTTTAATAATATGGTAAATTGATAGCAAGTACACGCCTCACTTTGATGACATAACACCTTTAGAATTAACTCCATCGTTTAGATTTTGTAATGTGCTGTACTAGTGTTTCCTGCACAGAAACGATATTTTTAATAGCTTTCATGCTATTCATCGCGTTTTTTGTTAAAAAAAAGGTTAAACAAAGTTTTACAGTTTGTTGCAGTAGCAGAGAAAGCGAGTGATTCTCTTTCTTTAATTTGTTACATGGGTATTACCGACAAATGTCCTTTTGAGTCTTCCCTGAGTAAATTCTGACATTTCACGCAACAAAACAGAGTGGGCCCCTTCCTTCCCCCCACCATTACAAAACAATGCGCCTAATCATGTAACAAAAGAACTCATGCTAGTGTGACCGATGGGGTTAGTGAGGCGGCTCATCATTAAACAGTTTTTCCAACTGGAAAATCAAGAACAATTTTATCAGTTGCCTTCAGGTATGACTCATGTTGTGATCGCAGGTGTTATGTTAGTGTATTGATTGCATTTTTTTAAGCAAAGTTAATAAATCAAGCACAAAAGCAGATGATGCCTGCTTATCAGCGTGTTAATTCTCAAAAGTTAACTGGTCTTGCTCCCATTCCCAAGTTCAAAATAAAAACAATTGAAATGATATAGATTATTTAACTTAAAAAATATTTTTTAACAGAGGAATTGCAGAAACCCCCGCTGGGCAGAACAGAACACTGCACTCTAACTAATATCGAAGAAAGAAACATCAGTCAATTTCACTTAAATGGATGCGAATACTCACGATGAAATGGTTCAGAAAATGACAATTTATATTCAAGAAGTAACAAAATATCTCCGTGCGTATTTTGACCATGCCTGTGCAAGAAAATCTGAGAAATCTTAACTAAATTTTTCTGCTTCTATTTCCCATCGGGGAAGAGTTGATCACAAGTACGCGTTCATTCATTAACCACGAAGTTCAATTGTTTCGCGCCTTTTTGTGAAAACATTTGTTTTTGTCAAAGGAATTACAAGAACACAGTTTTTGATTGGTTGTTTTCGACAAGAATAATAGTTTGAATGACAAGAACAACATTTTTTTCAAGAGGACCACAAGACACGTGAGCAATTTGAACTCCACCTTCCTATGCGATCACAGAGACGGTATGGCGCCTTTTCAAATCTTTGGAACGAATAGCGCATGTCATAAAAATTCACGGCTTTGAATTCTGTTCAACTGCAGCTGATTGTGATATCAGTCAACCTTAAGGCACCTTTCAGTTGTTAAACGACTATTAGTTATTTAAAACTCATGGAATCAACACAAGTGACGACTTGTATATAGTTGGATACCAGAACACAATCAAATATGTTATGGCTTCGTTTGTATCGCAGTACAATGAATCATCGTCCTGTCCAGTTTGCAATGTTTCTCTGGATTTCACAAACATCAAAGTTTTACCATGCTTGCACTTATTCTGCAAGGATTGTTTGGAAAACAGAGTTACAAGAGCTTTAAACGGTGAGTTAAAACTACTTTGCCCTGTTTGTCATCGTGATGTTAAGCTAACAACATCAGGAGTTGATGGGTTACCTTCTAATTCATTCATGCAAGATATATTTCCTGATGTGGTCACTTGCCGTGGCTGCAGCGATTCCACAATACCAACAAACTCGGTAACTGGTTCCTTTTTGGGATGGATGTCAACGACCACGAAATCAAATGCCAAAAGTTATGGAGGCTTCCCGGAATGTAGAAATTGTGACGAAGGATCTGTAGCTAACTCACTTTGTCGTCAGTGTAACGAATATCTTTGCGATAATTGTGTTCGAGCACATCAAAGAGTAAGGCTTACCAAGGACCACACAATAGTGAGTTCAAGCTTTGAAGACGTGTTGAGAAGTGCACTCCCTTCAATTTCACATCCCTTAAATTCACCTGTTGGTACGTTAACAAGTTCATTCCCGTCTCATGTCCCGATAACTTTACCATCAACTGGCAGAGCTTCCTTTTGTGATAAACATGGCCGCGAAGTTACAGTATATTGTAGTACGTGCTTCCAACCAGTATGTCGTGACTGTCTTCAGGGTGAACACCAAGGGCATAACTTGTCGTATTTACCAAGTGATAGTAGTTTGACAACTGAAGCCGCACTTTTAAAGCTGGTCACAGAAACTAAGCGAGAAATTAGTGCTATGGAAGATGCATTAAATAATGTCCAGAACATGATTGAGCAAGTAGAAATTCGTTCACAGACTGTCGCAGAGGATTTAAAGACAACTGTTAAACGTCACATGGTGGCTTTGGAAGAAAGGGAACGTGATCTTATGCGTCGTGTGGAGAAAATTAGACAAGTCAAGGGTAAGGCTTTACACTTGCAAGTTGATCGATTAAAGAGTAGTATTGCGAGCCTAGTTCAAGCTTGTGAGGATTCAGAAAAAGCTTTAGAACATGGAGACGAATCAGCTGTTTTGGAAGCAAAGCAGTGCCTTGTCGAACAGCTTCAAGAGATACGAGGTAAACGTTTCCTTTTACAGCCCTCCGAAGATGACGCCATTTTGTTCACGCCTCCTGATGCAGCGCTTCAAACTGCCATAAGTTCCCTTGGTATTATTAGTAGTAGTGCCTATCCTCCTCTCTGTACTGCTGTTGGAGAAGGCTTGAGGAGGGCAACAAAGCACAAAATTGCTATGTTTACTGTGATTGCTAAGGATCATCAGGGTGCCAATCGTTGTATAGGAGGTGATGTTGTTCGTGTGTTGGTGAGAGGTCCAGATGGGAGATCTTCACTCGGAGAGGTGTTTGATCGTCAGAATGGTAACTACACAGTTACGTACAGGCCGCTTTTAGAAGGAGGGCACACTATTGATGTTAGTATAAGAGGCCAACCCATTCAGGATT
Organism: Morbakka virulenta; assembly: GCA_003991215.1. Classification (NCBI taxonomy): domain Eukaryota; kingdom Metazoa; phylum Cnidaria; class Cubozoa; order Carybdeida; family Carukiidae; genus Morbakka; species Morbakka virulenta. Next base: position 324,560 of record RDPX01000292.1, on the reverse strand, counting down.
CACCCTTTGAGGTCATCGTGAGGCAGGGTAGGAATTATAATGGCATAGGTCAATGCTTGTACTCCTTTGGTTCAGAAGGTGAAATGGACAGTCAACTGTGTCGACCATGGGGTGTTTGTACTGATCGAGATGGTAATATCATCGTTGCTGATCGTAGTAATAATCGTATTCAAGTGTTTGACTGCAAAGGAAATTTTCTCCACAAGTTCGGGTCTGCGGGTTCTCGCAATGGACAATTCGATCGTCCAGCAGGGGTTTGCGTTGATAATCAAAACAGAATAATTGTTGCTGATAAAGATAATCATCGAGTTCAAATCTTTACTATTGAAGGTAATTTTATTCTTAAATTTGGTGAACGTGGCAGTAAAAACGGTCAGTTTACTTATCCGTGGGATGTTGCTGCTAATAGTGAGGGTCGTATTTTGGTTTCAGATACCAGAAATCATCGTGTTCAGTTGTTTACACCTGATGGGGTATTTATTAATAAATATGGGTTTGAAGGTCCCCTCTGGAAGCATTTCGATTCACCTCGTGGTGTTGCCTTCAACCATGAGGGGCACATGGTTGTCACTGATTTTAACAACCATCGTTTATTGGTTATCAATCAGGACTTCCAGACAGCACGATTTTTAGGGACTGAAGGTAGCAACAATGGACAGTTCCTCCGCCCCCAAGGTGTTGCCATTGATCAAGAAGGGAACATCATTGTTGCCGACTCGCGAAACCATCGTGTTCAGATTTTTCAACCCAATGGGAATTTTCTTTGCAAGTTTGGTTCTTATGGGAGCAATCCAGGGCAGTTGGACCGACCCTCAGGCATATGTGTAACACCAGAAGGTCTAATTATTGTAGTCGATTTTGGTAATAATCGTATTCAGTCTTTTTAAAAGCACATACACGCTAACAAGAACATTGCATACACTATTGTTAAAATTAGTTTTTCTCAATTATTCACATCTAACGTAAATATTGTAGAAACCCTCTTGACATTAGTTATTAGGTTGGTTTTACAAGGATACACATTCATTTTTAAAAGCAAATTTCATTCACATAATACCTTAACAACATTTTTTCGAATTCGCACGTCTCCATGACATTTCCTTACAACATATACGCCTCGTTCATTGCAAAAGGTATATAATTTTTAAATATAAATCCATGCGGGGTCGTTTGCTTACAGTTCTGGTTGAAAACTAGGTTCTCATGCAAAGCAGTACGTGTTAATCTTTATAATTCTACATAATACATATGTTACACTATCATTCGCACTCCGCCACCCCTCAGATGGTGCTATTAGTAAATGCCATGTTTTTTAGGCATTCTTGAGATTTGTAGAGTGTAAAGTAGTGTTTAAGATTGATGGAGTTTTCCAAGAATTTATGATAGTTAAATTAGTACTCGGAGCGTACATAGTATCAAAAGAAGTAAAAAAGTGCCCAACAACTTCCCCTATTCAAATTTCATGGAACCCCTTTAGAATAAAGTCATTGTGTATTGTTATGTGTTGGTTGAGTGATGATAGCAGTACTAGTCAAATTAGTCTTTTTCATGCTGTAGGCAGTATGTGAGTATGGCAGCCCAAACAGGTTTCTAGTATTTAATGGATAGAGGCATGCCAGTTATCTTGGCTGAATCCCAATTTATGTTTGGTTGTATTTGTGTACACTGTTTTGAATGTGTGGTTAGATTTAGCAAATGCTTTCCATGCAGAACCCCAAGGTAGTTGTTCTTCCTGTGAAAACGCGTTTGACAGTGTTGTCACAGATTAAATATCTTGATTATAAATTTACACTTCCTGTAGTTGGTCATCCGGATCACTTTAGGATTGTAGTTGCAGTTTTCAGATGTTGTATGTTAACATTAATTCACTCTGTGCTAGCTCTGGTGTTGGAAACAGCAGATATTTTAGATTGGTTTCAGAATATAATGGTTAATAAAGGTAATTGATCAACCTTTGTTATTGTACCATTAACTAGAATTTTGTTATCATTATTACCATTCCCCAGTCGTATTACAGCTAACATGGTTTTAAATGTATTTGGTGCCAGGTAATTGATCTGGCAAAGAACATATAGAAAACATGCAGACACTTCCTTTCACAAGAATGAGTATTGTACATTGTTGGGGTTCAAAAATATAAATATATACACCACACATTTAATAAAAGTTCATTCATTTTGGTTTTTTTAGACATTTTGTGAAATGTCATTCAGTAAATTCCTTGTTTGTTGTCTCTATGAAAGAGATGTGTCAACCCTTGACATGAACATAATGATATTAGGACTTTGTTCTCGTTAGTAAAACATAGGTTCTTGACCATGGTCTAGAACTAAAACTAGTTTTGTGTATATGTGAAGGTTTATTATCAGTATCAAGCCTACAGAAGGAGGTACTGCAGGAGACAGCCTAAAAGTTGGTAACAAATATATAGACCCCATTTCTTGATGATGTGAAATTAACCTCCATTAGGAAGAGGGCCCTATATACCACATTCTAATATATCATGTTTATTTGGATATTGTATTTTACTGTTTATGCATGTATCCCCAAGACTTCCTTTCATATTTGCCATTGTGCCTAAGGCAAATTTTAAATATAGAATTTTGAAAATATATAAACTGAAAGGTTTCACTTTCTTGTATTTTTAAGGAGCCTTTATCACCCATTTGTGTAGTTATAAAGTGTGGAAATGAGGTTTCTGTCCTACCTATCAATATGATATAAGTGACTTAATTCTGTTTCAGAAGATGACTAGTTAAAAAATTCTCAGAATTAAGAGATTTGAAGCAGTAAGGAAAAGCCCACCTTCATATGCAATATATGCTTCAAATTGTTTTGATCAGTATACTATAAAGTGGTACATTAATTGTGTGTGCCACTTCTCTTTTTTGGTTTAATGGAACAAATTAAATCATTCAGCAAGAGGGCAATGGCATTGGTCTTTTGAAATAGACAAGGTTTGAGTTCCATTGGAATGGATCATGGAGCAAGGAGTTGGTATTTAGCTTCTTTCCTGTGAAATCATTTGAACATGAATTAAGAGATTAAGAAATACCTTGTTGACTGTTTTTAACACCACAAGGATCCAACTTGACCAAGTACCTCACATACTGTAAATGGGGTTTCTCTTCAAGAAGGTCATTCAGCTGACTGATTTTATATTTGATTTGCTTTCATTAAAAATATGTACATAGTTTGTGAGGTGGTAAATTTCAAAAATACCCCAGATATGACTAATGATGGTACTTAGTTTCATAACATGTATTGAACAAACACATGGTTAACATATTACCTTGGGAGTATTTAGAGGCAGTCTCTTGCAACATTTGGCTACAGATTTCTCTCATGTGTAATTGACTGTCAGGTAAATCATGTGACAGGGGAATCAATTAAGCTTTAAATTAAACCCCAGAGTAATTTTAAGATGATTGGAGAGTTCCTTATCACAGGGGTTAACCTCCTGCAGTATTTCCAAAGTCAGGCATTACTCTAAGGGATATAGTTGTGATTATCAATGTATTGATTTCAACTTGCTTTCTCGCATTGTTTTGGTGCAAAGCTTTATATAAACATATATACATGTCTATACATACAAAATATAACTGTAATTCAGGTCATAAGATGATGTTCTCTTTTGTTCTTTCTTAGATTAAAATATATCTTTAAAGTTATATTCACATTTTGAATTAGTTGTCATTATTTTTGGGGGCAATTGCCACAAATTGTACTACTACTTGGTGGTGTGGTTGGTTTTTAAGGCTTATCATACCTTTGATTATTTTTCTGAAGAACGAAAACTGAACAAGGGTCCAGTTTAACAGCGTATAATATTGCCCGTGGGAGGTAGGCAGTGTTTTTAAATGCAAGTTCTTTATTCGGTTTGTGGAAACTAAAAGTTAAATCATATTTCAGTGTCCCATGGTGTCACTTAACGTCAGGGCTTGTGCATTTACACGAGAATTTTGAAAAAAAAATTAAGATTCTTCCTGCATTGGCCTTTGTAGACCCTATCATAGTTCATTGTCAGAATTAGATTCGCTGCTGAGTGAGGTGATGCAATTTTTTGTATTCAGTATAATCTGATATTTGTAAGCCCTCTTGATGAATTTAGATGGACGTTAAAAGCCATTTCATTTTTCTTATAAATATTTTTTGCTTTTAACGCTGTTTAATCTGAACCACTTTATGTGGTCTTGCTTAAGGTTGTTTTTCAATCCTTTATCAAATGTTGACGAATTGTTTTTACCCTAACCGAGATTAGGTTTCTAACATATTTCACATATCCAAAACAAGGCGTGTATTGTACATAGAAAAGTAATTCGAGAAGTCGAATTTTGTTTAACATCTTGTCTTGTTTTTTTTGCCACTCGGACAAATAAAATATTTTATATTCGAAAAAAAAACCCAACAAAAAAGTGATTCTTCGGTATAAAATGATGCTTTGATAATTTGCTGACATTTCAAGCACACTGCAACAAATCTCGCAATTTAATCGTGCGTGAAAACTTTGCTCTTGGCATTTTTCTAAATTATGACACCCCATGACATTTGCCATTAAGCGTGAAAAGGTGGTCACCATGTAGTATTGGTTTTGGTGGTGCACATTCTTTAGACTTCGGTCTGGTTGGAAAGTGCTGTCTGAGTTTGAAAGCCTTTGTTTTTTATGGTGTCAGTGGTGATTTAACAGTTTTTGAGAAAAATTTAGTGAAGGAAACAACTGACTTTGTTCTTATTGATATTTTCACCAGCATATGTCAGCTTGTGTGCTCCTTATTCAACCCAGTAGTGGATACGCAAGAGTGGCTTACCATGGGTGGTATCGGAAGTATGTCTTTATGAGTTACGCCGCCAGTTAATGTGTTCACGGAACTAACATTCAGGTCAACACCAAAGAGCACGTGTTCTGGTGTGTTTGAAAGACGAAAAACAAATAAAAGTGTGTGTGAGGGCATGGCAATTGACTGAGTGTTGCCCAACACAATAGGTCATTTTTGCGACTACAGATATTGAACTTGTCAAGCAGGCTGGTAGTCATAGTCTCTTCGCATTGTGGTAAAAACAAGTGAGACCAGGTAGTTTGTTTTGCGAAGGTTTTAACACGTTTTTTGAGTATTTTCAAGCTAAAACATTGGCGGTGCGCTTAACACAACAGTTTTTTTGTGTGTTTATGACATCTTTTTTTGTCTGACTCTTGTAACGTTTGTTCCCTCGCGTGTTGGGTTATTCCCAAACAGACCCAAAACAATGGTCGTCATCATAAAAGCCTATTTGGCAATAGTCGGCATAATTTCTTCCAGTTACTCAGAATACACGTGTATGAAACAGAAGCTGTATCTGGACCCTTGGCCAATACCCCTTTGTTAGCTTTCACTCGTTGCTTATCAAGGGAAATGGTTTTTATCTGTCAAATTATTTATATGAATGAAAATAAGATCGATGTCTGGATGTCATCAGCAATAGTTTATTTATCAGAATTCTGACTGTGTGTGAAATTGGTATCTTAGTGGCTGTGGAACTTTATATATGTATAAAGATATCTATATATATACATACCTATTTTGTTTTTAATGCTTTTTTCTGTTTACTATACGGCACAGGTCATTTTATGACTATCGTTAATAGTCTAGGATACATGTACGTGAATACGGCTGGAAATGTATTACTTCAAGTGTATGTTTTCAGCCACTGTAGAGGGTAGCATATAATGAAGTATTGGATACCTGCTTAGTGTACTTATTATTTTCATCGTAACTCAACCATGTTGAAACATCGTACCAAAAATTGGACTTGTACGTGATTGAATGCTCAAAGGTGTGTTTCTTCGTGTTCGTTTTGCTTTTAGTATTGTATGCAGGCAAATGTGTCATATTGAAATTAGATTTCTGCCGTACAACACTGCTTCTTTGTAGTAGTTTCTTATTTGTCACAAGACGTTCCGAACGGAAACGCTTTTGTTTTGTTTTTTTCAAGTTTTTTTTGAAACTTTATTCGTAGACTTAAACCTTCAGATACATAAGATAAAGCCAAGTATTTCCAACAGAATTTTTGGCAGCTGCGTCTAAAACAAAGGTGTTTGAAAAGATTGTTTGATTTTTGAACGCTAACAAAGGCATCAGATGTTTAATGATATTTTGAGGGGCAAGGGGGAAGCATATGTAGCCAGAGGTAATGCCTCTACCTAAAATGTATTGAAAAGGGACTGGTTTTGAAAACAAGTATTCCTCTCAATCGCTTGCTTTTATGCTGTCATATTTATTGCTATTGTGTTTCACCAATTTTTAAATGATCTGCGTAAATTTGTAAAACGCACAGAACAACAGAATGGACATTTGGCTTTGCCACAACAATAGAAGAAGGTTAGCACAATACGGTGACGTCAATTGTATTCAGGCTTTATTATATTGCTTTGTTTGGGTGTTTTGTTGGCATTTTGTTGNTGATTTTTTGAGGGGCAATGGGGAAGCATATGTAGCCAGAGGTAATGCCTCTACCTAAAATGTATTGAAAAGGCATATGTAGCCAGAGGTAATGCCTCTACCTAAAATGTATTGAAAAGGGACTGGTTTTGAAAACAAGTATTCCTCTCAATCGCTTGCTTTTATGCTGTCATATTTATTGCTATTGTGTTTCACCAATTTTTAAATGATCTGCGTAAATTTGTAAAACGCACAGAACAACAGAATGGACATTTGGCTTTGCCACAACAATAGAAGAAGGTTAGCACAATACGGTGACGTCAATTGTATTCAGGCTTTATTATATTGCTTTGTTTGGGTGTTTTGTTGGCATTTTGTTGACTGAAATTTTTCGTTTTCAATTTGAGAAGGGCGTTAACATAGTAAGTTTTTCTTCATAAAAGTAGCCGAGTAAACATTGTTTTTCGAGAAAGCAAAATGGTGACCGTAGCTACTTTGAATAAGTAAAGGCGCACGTTTAAGCAATTCACTCCAAGAGAGCGGAAGGAACAGATATTCAAAACGTAACACTGTTTTCAAATGCTTATGCGGAGCATCGATTAATTTGTGCTTAGTGCACAACAAAAAGTTAATGAACCAAAAATAAAAACGCGTGCCCTGAATTTGAATTTTATTGCGCGAATCAACTGCAAGGGTCATGAACAAGGGCAGGCATTGTTCAAGTCATGTGTATCGGTAATTCAAGCATACCGTAGGTACCTGCAAAGGTCAGAGCACACATGAAACTGAGTGGGCTCCTTAAGAGGAGTTTATCGATATGGTACCGATTTGATGTAACTAAACGGTGCAAGCGAACATAAATATCCTGCAAAAGAAATTGATGCTGGAAGCCCCAGGTATTAATAGCGTAAAGTTGCATAATTTATTTACCAATTACAGGTGGTTTCTTTGGAAGTGGGAGCGGTTTTTGAGCTTTTGCATGTGTTCGTACACAGGAATTTATTAGCAGTAACTTTTTTAAATGTTGTTCTTGGTACTTTTCTCTCACCCGTACAATGAAAAAGGTTTATAACGGAAGCAACAGTTTACCAATGAAATCTGCGGGAAGTTGAACGAAAATTTCCAAAACGTAATTTGGGTGACACGACTGAATATTTTTTTAATATACTTTAATTTTTTTAGTTACCATTTAACTGGTCCACACAGATTGTGCGAAGCATAAACTATTGGGAGAGATTAGTCTGAAATGGCCAGTTATTTTGAGGAGGATGGTTTTCAGAAGTTTTAAAATATATTTACATTTACAAAATTATAAATATTTATACATGTGTATGTAAGCTTCGCGGGATGAATTCCGAATTTTATTTTTATATTTTGACATGGTGTAGTTCTGTTTCTTATCTGGAATTCGCTTAAAAGGGCCAGACAACGCATTTGGTCCATTTCCATGTAAAATCAAGTGCATTGAATTACTGTTTAGGGATCAAGACACTTGTGGGGTTAAAAAAGGAAAGCTCATGATTTAAAGTGATTGGGAAAAAAGTGTTGAGTTTCCCCCGAAAAATAATTGCCCTTTTAGGTTTTGATGTGAGAACGGTTTTTCATTGACGACCACTGAAAAGTCCATCTAATTAGAATACTGGCTTAAAGATGTAAAAACAAAGACCTGGCTATTTTTAGTTACTACTCTGTCCAGAAAGACGTTTCTTAAATTAATAAAAAAAATCCCTCTATTGTCTAAGTAAAATATTTGGTTGTTTAAATTAAACATTCAGTTGTTGCAAATTATGTTGACTGAAACCGAAATTGACCCGTTAAACAAAGCAGTACAAAATTGACGAGAAGAAAACATAATGAAGTGATGATGGCTTGGATGAATTGTAAATTACTTGGAGGATAAAAAAACAGTAAAATAAAAAGGACATTTCGAATGTAGCCACGAAGAAGACGATTTCATTTGAATCTTAATGTTAAAAAGTACTACATTGAGCTAAATATAGGTGTCTTATTTACTTTGGTCAACTTTTAAACTTTGAAAAGGAAAAGAAGCCACTTATACCTGAAAAGCCCAACAAAGGACCAACACATTACGTGACAAAAGCTGAAGTCGAAAGTGCTTTAGAAAAAAATGAAAGGTGGGGAACGCAGCTATGTACCACTGTTATAAGTGGCATGCTACTAAGTTTGCATGTTTTCGGAGATGGAATTGGGAGAGAGTAGAAAAAATAAATGAAAAGATTAAAAAGTACCCCAAACGAGACAAATAATCTTCGCAATAAACTGGCTTAGGGCCTTGCCTGGTGTGAAAGACCTACAAACCCTCCCAAAACTTTCAGTCATACTGTTGTTTAACGCACTTTTGATTGACTCGTTAAATGGTGGTATCTTGTGGATAATCAGAAACTACATTTCTCAATAGAGCCAAAGTCGACGAAAAATTATAGAAAAGGAAAGACGGGTCAGTTGGTGTCTCTTATCAGAGATTGGTATTTGTTTAATTCTTGTCCTTCACAGAAAAATGACCAATAAAGGATCTAAGCGGAATTCGATATGGATTGGCTAAAGTCTTAGTTCCTTAGTTACATGCAAGGAACGTACAGTTTACGCTGAGCCTGAAGGAATGTATTGAACATTGTTATTATTATTATCAGTCTGCTACAATAAGCCAAAATAAGTAACTATCAAATATTGTTAGTTAAAAATGGCATACATAATTCACATATATATAATGAAGACAAATCAGATTTCTTCTTCGACTTATTGGATCCTGGCAACTTTCCACAGAAAAGACTTCCTGTTTCTTAGTATCGCTTTGCTTTTTGCATCTCTTATACAGTCCTTATCACTAACTCTAGTTCCGTTATCAATTTCGAAAGTTTACTTATGACTTTCTTAAGCTACCACCAAGGGCTCCAGTTGTTATAGGTATCATCATTACCATGCATCCTGATGTCTCTCCCTCCTCTCAAATGTCAACCCGTTATTTTTTCAGTTTCCTTGTCCTTTTCGTGTCTTTATTGTTTGGGGCAAGTCATGTTGTATGTCGAGAATGGTTTTCCTTCTTTGTCTCCAAGGATTAAATAAGGTCTCCTCGCCGTTGTAGTTTTTCGCAGGTGAACTCAAAGTTCCAAACAAGTTTCACTTTGTTGTTCTCTAGAACTGTTCCTTACCCCCATTTCTCTTTGTGCCACACCATATACTGTCCGATTATGTTGTTTTCTTTTGTCCATACAGTTGCAAATATCATCAGAGCTCTTTTCTGTGTTGATAAATATCCATTGTTCTCCAATACTTCACATTCTGTGACCAAGTGCTTTACGTTTTAACTCTGTTCAAAGCAAACTCTGCATCTTCCATCTCCCAT
>RDPX01000292.1:293375-305541 GCA_003991215.1 Morbakka virulenta | reverse complement strand
CGTTGCAGGTTGAGATTGTCTTGGTGTTGCAGAACACGATTATTGGAGTTTGTTATAGGCATATGTATTCATTATTGAGGATACAGTTGTTTATATTGGTAGTTACGGTAATTTGTTATTGATACGAATGCTATCATAAAGTATTATACAGTTCTCTAACGAAAAGAGTCGTCGTTTTTTGGAGTTTCCTTCGCTTGAACCAGCGCACATATTAAGGGGTCAAGAAAACCACCCCTTTCTCACAGTTTCCCTTTTCAGGGGTCGCCACAGCAAATTGACTTCTTCCACTTGAGTCGGTCACGTGCGTCTTTCTCGATCAAGCCAAGTTCCCTCATGTCATCTCCCACACAGTCTTTCCATCTCCTCCTTGGCCTTCCCTGCTTTCTCTTGCCAGGCAACTCCATGTTCAGCACCCGTTTAGCAATGTGATCCTCCTTTAATGCTACTTATGCAAAATAAATGAAAATAAAATGATCAGCAGACAATATCAATGTAAAACTTTTTAAAAAATACCCTTTTTATTATATACGTATAATACACTTGAAAATGTGAGCTTAACCTGTTGCAAAAAGTTGATAGTAAATCTGACTGTCTAATCTTTATAGGCAGGGGGTTAAACTCCCACATCCTTGAAGGAGAGGCAGATCGTGTGCTCACTAATCAAAGTTTTTGATTAATAAGTACTAAATCTTGATTCCCAGTTCTGCTTTTGTTTTAAAGTGCTTTCGTACCTTTGATAGAAAACGTAAACGGGAAGAGATTATTTTTATATATCTCCTTGAAGTACACTTGTAAATGGACAGCTTGATCTAGATTTGTTTCCAAATATTTTCAATTTGTTGTGTATTGATTTTTGAGCGATTGTAGTAAAAATGTAATCCTTGCACTTAGACAGCTGAGTCTACTATATTTGGTGCCAACGCTCGCAAGCTATCTCACCGTTTCTCACCGTAGCCGCTTTAGTCCTTTCGGGTAACGGCTTTTTGCCTGGGTCCTGGGTCAATCAGCGCTCGCCAGCTAGCTCAATCATCTGCATCCACACTCTCTATGCCATACTTTCTCACAAGTTATTTCGTTTCAAAAATAGCGAGTATTAAGCCCACAGACACAGATATCTCAAGGCCTTCTGATGAGCTACAAACTATTACAGGATGACTTTATAAATTTGAGTTGCTTTCGATGTTTAGAGATATATTATTAAAGATGAAGAAAATATGCTGCCTTTGTTTCTAGAGGGTAGCACGTTGTCTGTGTACTCAAGTTGAGTGTCAGCCATAACAAGAGTGCTAAGGTGATAAACTGTATCGTTGAAATATTCTTCTGTCAATCCACCCCAAGGGTATAGTAGTTTGCTAAACGACTTTTAAAGGACCAGCCTGCCGATGTTTACATGACGGTAAAGCAGAGTATTGGTTGGTTATTCTCAGACTTCAAGAAAGAAAAGGACGTCAAAGATTGCTTCTCGTCCTTTTGGCTAAGATCAAGTGTAAAGCTCTGGTCACTCCTTGTTACAGGCTTCGGCTTTTGGGCCAAACCAGGGACAGGTGGTCTCAAGATGCTTATGCACTGGCTGAAGATCAACCCAAGAGGAAGGACCTTCCCATGAAGGGTCCCTGAGAGGCGATACTTATGTTTTGCATTTTATGTAGTCTTGCGTGCTTCTGTCCCAGTAAATCTTAATCTGTTGCTTCCCTTCTGGTATTTCATAGATGGAAATCTGGGAAAGACAAAAATGGGTCCACTGTTTACCAGGGATACCATCAATGAAAGACCCACAGGATCTTTTTATCGGAGTTTTCTCAACCTGAGGAAATACTGTAACAGGGAATTACATCGGTCAAAGGAGGTTTGATGAAACGTAACAAAGGAAGTGAATGACGCTCTAATAAAAAAGTTCTGCATTTGGGAAGTTGTGACTCATGTAGGCTAATGACATAAGGTCACAAACAGAAACATACACAAAAGGCCCTTTCCTGGCACAGAAATAAAAATGTAAATATATTTATGTTTAGTTCAATTTGTTTATTGCTTACATGCAACAATGTAATTTTACCAAAATTTTGTAACACCGTTGTGTTACAATCTGCAATGGCATTGACAACGCAGATAAGAAGGAGAACATTTTGTGTCTTCCGAGTGATAAAAAAGAACGCGAAATGTGACAATATTTCAATGCATAAGGGTACACAGATCTGTGGGAGGTATTTCTCTTCAGGATACGAAAGTGTTACTGTCACTTAGTTGGAAAAGACCATTGCATCCATAATCGACAGTTGTGGGAAACCAAGCCTTGTTCCATCTGTCCCTACTCCAATAAGACAGACTTTTAAAGCTTCATCTTCAGCATGGAACATCATTGCCCACAAAATGTGATGATGACAGATAATGCAGCAGTTGTAAAGTGCACGTGACTATGAGAATCGAATGTGAGTATCTGGAATGCAGACCTGGAGCTAGGGGGGACTGAGGGGACCCCTAAAAAATAAAAAATGGAGCCTGTGCCCCCTCAAAATTGTCTAATAAGTTTTGTTTCTGTTGTACCAATAGTATCAAATTCAAAGTCCAGGTTGCCACAACGAATAAAATGTCAAACATTGTTTCTTTGAAAATCTTTTCCGTCTGACCTTTAAGTGACAATCCTAAATTGAACTGAATTTAATAAATTGTTGGCTGGTGCGGTTGGCTGCTAGCAAGCGAACCAGGTCGTGTCTTTTTTATCTTCCTCCCTTTACTATCCTCTCTTTGTGATTTTTTGGTATATGGTTTGTTTTTTAATTTCTTTCGTCTTCAGCCTTTCTGTTGACCAGACCTATTGGCTAAAAATTTGGCAATTTCTGTTTTTCAATACCCGGCCGTATAAGATTTAGTTTTGCAGGCGACAAGGTCTTGTGGATTGTGGAAGCAGTTTTCTGTATTAAGTTCTGTTATCTATATTTTGCTGAGCTGCAATAGTAGTAGCAGAATTTAGTAATATCTACCTATTTGAAAAGCAGAGTATCTAGAATATAGCTGGGCGGATTTGCACAATTGATTTTGTCCAAGGTAAATTTTAATTGCCAGGAAGTTGAAAAACAAACTTAATTCCCTCGACATCCTCTCCCGTTTCCCCGACAACATATCTTCAGCTCTGGGCCTGCTGGAATGTCGGAGTAGTGGTTCACAAAAGGTTGACGACTGGTTGATATGACTAGAGTGCCAAAGGCATGGCTCATTAAGCGTTTGGTTTCCATGTATTTACATTGATCAACAAATTTCTTTTCATGGATCTAAGGGTTTTCAAGCCCTGTTTTGAGTTTTTAATGTGAAGGTAGAAAGGTGACTTAATCAACGAATTACTTTAGTAGACACAAAAGATTGATCACACCAGATCAGAAGAAAAACTTCACCCACAAAATCCTATCACCATCAAAGCGTATTAAAGAATGCCTGAAAGGAGAGCAGAAGCCCAGCACCCAATTTGTCAAGAGAAATTAAATGCAAGCAGCGTAGCCTTGACTGTGTGTAACTGAGGAACTTTGGTGGCTATTTTCAAACTAATTTTTTATGTTTAGATGAAAAATTATTCAAAGCGTATCAGAGAATGCCTGAAAGGAGAGCAGAAACCCAGCACCAATATGTCAAGCGAAATTAGGGTGACCTTCTAAATTGTCTCTGATAGAAATTTTCAAGGTATCAAATTATCAGTATTTAGTTGTAACGGACCGAAAAATGTTCAAATGGAGAGCCTTGGTTCAAACAGCCTGGTCTGAAAATGACATGTGGGTGTATTTTTCGGCTTGGGTCTCTTCGGCATTATTTTAGAAATGTTCATGGTAGTTGGTGCCGCAATTTGGATAAGATGTGAAGTGACAGCCAAAGTAGGAGTGAAGGCAGACTTTAGACAAGCAAAAAGCCCATTTCTGACTGAATATTGGAAAATTTTGCATTTTTGTATCATAATAAAATGATACAATGAAACCTGTTTTTAATCTTAAAACAGCATCTCACCTGCTGGCTCAATAATAATTTTTGAAATCTAACGAAAAATCATGTGTTCTTAAACCCCGTTTTGTAAAGTTCCCGTTTGGGTGACCATTGCCACCCTCAATATTCTTCTTTATGAAACGTGTCTGCTCATTGGCCTGAAAAGGCCAAATGATCATAATACATATAATCTCTGAAATAGACTGAAAAAAAATGTTGGCGTAATTAATGTCAAAAAACTGAAAATCGGTATCAAACGAAATTCAGCTTGCTTACCAGCCGTAAGGTTACATGAAAAACAGCCTAGTCCTTAATATTATTGGTATAAAGCTATTCTGACTAGAGCTTTTATTCAAAGATACATGAGTTGTGACCTTTACAAAACAAATATGTAGTTTATTAGAAAAGATCGAACTGATCTAAATTCAAACTCGTAGTTTTAAAAATGTTTCTATTAGTGGCTAAAAATATTATAACCAATATATCAAACTTATTACATTATATTATATTGGTTGTACGTATTTTTTTAATTTCGGAGAGTTGTTAGTGCTTCGTTTTTCTCAGACAAATTCTGTCCTCATTCATCTATTTTTATCACCACTTTTGCACCTTCGTTTTTATTTGTGTTTTTTATGATATGTTCTTACAGAAATATTTCATTTAGACATGCAACAATGCTGGTGGGTACACTCCTACTTAAAAAATAGTACTTATCCTAATTCAGAGCATTCTATAAAAGTACTCTTTTACTGTCATTGTATTTTTTTAATTCTTGCCTTTTCACTGACATCCCAATTTATCTGCAACACTTTTCACTGACATTCCAATTTATCTGCAACACTTTTCACTGACATTCATAACATTATTTTACTACTTGCAATGGCTTTTTAATCAAGTTATTATTTGAAAAATGGTAAATTATATACAAGAGCCATGTACAAAACAAATAAATAACTTATGTATGATATTGTGTATGATATTTCTCTTATCGGGGAAAAAAAGATGTTTTTTGCTTTTAGGGTGCTTAACTGTTGTAAATGCACAAGTTCATATTTGTATTATTACCTAGTAAATATTGCAAATTGAGTTAAAACAGAACATCTTGAACCAATACTCACAGTATTTATGTGTTACTTTGTTTCTTATGAAATTAAGTGATTGTAATGACCAGCACCTGAACATTAAAAAAATATAGCATGTAAATACAAATACAAAATGAAATTACAAAAAACATGAAATAGCCTAGCACTGCTAGACAAAATATAACAGCCTTGACGGGAAAAATAAAAAGATTTTGGACAGGGGAATAAATACTACAGTAAGAAAAATAAAAGAAACCATCCATTAACTACAGCACACTAATCACATGAACAGAATATCTCGCACTCTTCCAGAAATATGGCTTCCAGCATTACAGAAAAGAAACACAAAAAACACAAGATAGGAATGATGTCACTCCTTAAAGCAACTCGACCCCTGTCACCAAGTACGTACGGACTGGGCGTCCATGAAGGCAACCTCCACGTGGTGATGCCTGGATGCTGATTAGCCAGGTTTTTCTGACTAGTTAGTAACGAATAGCCTTCGATTTAAGCTGTTCTTCCGTACCATTGAAGAAATCGATCTCGTCGTTCATGTGATTTTGAATCTGGTTCGTCGTCGATTTGGAGAAATTTTTTAAAAAATCCAACCAGGAAATGTGCGTCTTCGACGCCCGTGTAGTTGGGAGAGATATTTCCAGTGCAGCCTACTCACTTGGTCTCCAGCAG
Organism: Morbakka virulenta; assembly: GCA_003991215.1. NCBI lineage: Eukaryota > Metazoa > Cnidaria > Cubozoa > Carybdeida > Carukiidae > Morbakka > Morbakka virulenta. Next base: position 299,809 of record RDPX01000292.1, on the reverse strand, counting down.
CTTACACACACACACACACACACACACACGTACGGACTATCAAAGTACCAAATAACTGTGCCTAATTACTTTAGTAGCCTCACGATGGGAGAAGTATCTCTCCAAACGAGGCTCAGAAAAAGCTTATGACCCATGACATGATGAATGTCTTACATCAACATAATGAAATGTTTATCGATGAATGAACAAAAAATAACCTGATTGCTTCCAACAAAACAAATAAACCTTATATAGGCATGTAGCAATATACGATATACTTTTGTCGATCTGAAACTTCCTTTTACTCTTAATGATACCGTTTTTCAAGTACGTGTCTTCTACAAGCTATACGCTATTAGTTTTTTCTGAAGTTTTCTTATAATGGACCCCTTTGTTCTAAAATTCTGGGCAGAAAAACACTTCTTTTTGAAAATCTTAGGTTCCTAGCATTGGAAAAGATTTACACTACTTTCTTAGTGAATTTAAGAACAAAGATGAGTACCACCTTTTATATAGGTGTGCACCATCCGAGGCAACAATTTTTTTGCTAAGCAACTCAGTAATCTTGAGGGATAAGAAGAATGATTTTGTAGGTAAACTGCGTCCACATGACTATATTCCTTCCTCAATTTTTATATAACACATAGTTAATGACTAGCCTTTCTCAGTTATCCGATTACCCGAAAAGCTGTTCATAAGACGATGTACATTGGATTGAAACAGTCATCGGATTCATGTATGACTCATCCATAGTTGTGTGATGTTCTGCCTTTAAAACGTTTGCATTGGTTACGTTTTGATTTCAGTTTAACAAACCAGTCAATTTATTTGTTCTCATGTTCAGTCCAATTTCTCTCTTACTGACATTTATGGGTACTGTCAAATAATAACCTTCCAACTGAATTTCTAATAAATGACTATAACATGTTTCGAGGCGTCTTGTTTTCTTCATTGTCAAAGGAATATCTTCAGCCATGTATTTGTACAAATTTTTGATTCCTGTTTTTTATATGAGTTTTCTACTGTACCTGATCTTTCGGCATTTGTGTTATTTTTGATGTTGTGATTGTTGCACTGATAATTTAAGTTCTTAATAAAAAGTAGCACTGAATCATTTGACGACTGACACCATGAAGCAGTGAAACAAAATACTGTATTCCATTTATAGTTTTTTTGCTTTGGATAATCTGCTTAAAAACTTTCCGTCAATGNAAAAAATCCAACAGGAAATGTGCGTCTTCGACGCCCGTGTAGTTGGGAGAGATATTTCCAGTGCAGCCTACTCACTTGGTCTCCAGCAGCTTAACACACACACACACACACACACACACGTACGGACTATCAAAGTACCAAATAACTGTGCCTAATTACTTTAGTAGCCTCACGATGGGAGAAGTATCTCTCCAAACGAGGCTCAGAAAAAGCTTATGACCCATGACATGATGAATGTCTTACATCAACATAATGAAATGTTTATCGATGAATGAACAAAAAATAACCTGATTGCTTCCAACAAAACAAATAAACCTTATATAGGCATGTAGCAATATACGATATACTTTTGTCGATCTGAAACTTCCTTTTACTCTTAATGATACCGTTTTTCAAGTACGTGTCTTCTACAAGCTATACGCTATTAGTTTTTTCTGAAGTTTTCTTATAATGGACCCCTTTGTTCTAAAATTCTGGGCAGAAAAACACTTCTTTTTGAAAATCTTAGGTTCCTAGCATTGGAAAAGATTTACACTACTTTCTTAGTGAATTTAAGAACAAAGATGAGTACCACCTTTTATATAGGTGTGCACCATCCGAGGCAACAATTTTTTTGCTAAGCAACTCAGTAATCTTGAGGGATAAGAAGAATGATTTTGTAGGTAAACTGCGTCCACATGACTATATTCCTTCCTCAATTTTTATATAACACATAGTTAATGACTAGCCTTTCTCAGTTATCCGATTACCCGAAAAGCTGTTCATAAGACGATGTACATTGGATTGAAACAGTCATCGGATTCATGTATGACTCATCCATAGTTGTGTGATGTTCTGCCTTTAAAACGTTTGCATTGGTTACGTTTTGATTTCAGTTTAACAAACCAGTCAATTTATTTGTTCTCATGTTCAGTCCAATTTCTCTCTTACTGACATTTATGGGTACTGTCAAATAATAACCTTCCAACTGAATTTCTAATAAATGACTATAACATGTTTCGAGGCGTCTTGTTTTCTTCATTGTCAAAGGAATATCTTCAGCCATGTATTTGTACAAATTTTTGATTCCTGTTTTTTATATGAGTTTTCTACTGTACCTGATCTTTCGGCATTTGTGTTATTTTTGATGTTGTGATTGTTGCACTGATAATTTAAGTTCTTAATAAAAAGTAGCACTGAATCATTTGACGACTGACACCATGAAGCAGTGAAACAAAATACTGTATTCCATTTATAGTTTTTTTGCTTTGGATAATCTGCTTAAAAACTTTCCGTCAATGATAAGAAAACAATTGATTGAATTTAAGTTCACTATTTCTGTCGGGTCTTCAATTAAAACGATTTGAGTAGGCGTTTCCAAGGCTAAGGGTAAGTGGACATTATTTTTGTAGTAACGATCTGTTAGAATCGTTTCTACAACATATTCACATGCTTTTTTAGGATATTCACATCCTATATTTAATGTGATTTTCTGTCGCTGAGGTCCCTTAAAGACTACCCGATCATTTAGCCATGTATTCACTACTTTTAAAGGTATTAGTTTCAGCCGTCAAAGCTGTGTCGGATTTGATCTTCTCATTGGCTCAAAGGCACTCACTCCCCTCTTTCATCAACAACGCGCTGATGCTTCTCTCCAGCCTTCAGTGATGGTAGTAGCCCTAATTTATCTGCTATTTGAAAATAAATATCCTTCAAAATCATTTCTTTCTTCATTTTCATATGCTGTTCCATGTTTTCTTTTATATACAACTAGCTCAACTAATAACAGTGGTGTTGACACTTCTTTTAAAATGAACAATTATAATTGTTAATCAATTATAAATGTGGTAAGGTAAGGCCAACGCTAATAATTATTAGCGTTGGCCTTACCTTACCACATGATCGAACAACACCTACAAGGAATTGACTACAAACGTTTGAATGAATGAACTTGACAGTGTAAGTGTGCTAGGTTATTCTTGCAGGCCTAAGAGTTATGTTTTCAGAATGTAAAAGCCTTATCTTTGTTGACCTCTCAATCAAAAAAGATGTAATAGGCAACTTAATTTTTATTTTAAAGCTGCATACATTTACCCCGAGTTTTTTTAATCGCCAAGTTGTTTTCTGATCTCTATGCAGTGTCAATCAGACATACTTGAGTTCCTCTGTCTTCATGATCATTATCAATTACTTGCTCCACTGCTGTGCCCTAATTTGTAATTACCTGTCTTAATTTGTAATACATATTGCCCTAATTTGTAATACCTGCCCATGGTTGTAATAACATGTTTTCCTGATTTGTAACAAAATACCTGCCCCGATTTGTAACAAAATACTTGTTCCACTTTTAAACAAGATTACTGCCCCAATTTGCGATGAACGTTGCTTCAATTTGTAATAAACTTAGTTTCTGTTTGTAATAAGCGCTAAGATATTTGATGACGAGAAATATTTTAATGTTTAAGTTATCAATTTTCTCTTAATTTTTGTGATGAAAATTTTCTAAAAGCACATTAGTTTCACCAACACCAGAAGACGTTATATTTGTATTTAGAAGGTGCAAACCGTACAGAATGGTATTGAAAAAAATAGAATGTAGTTTTTCTTCCATATGTATTTCGAAGGCATCGAAGTCTATTTCATGTCCTGTTAACGTTGAAGGTAAAGAGAAACTGTGTCATATTTACGTTGTTTTAAGACATGAATGCTCCTGTTTTGTCAGATTTTTCAGTTCCTGCATACTTCNCTGAATCATTTGACGACTGACACCATGAAGCAGTGAAACAAAATACTGTATTCCATTTATAGTTTTTTTGCTTTGGATAATCTGCTTAAAAACTTTCCGTCAATGATAAGAAAACAATTGATTGAATTTAAGTTCACTATTTCTGTCGGGTCTTCAATTAAAACGATTTGAGTAGGCGTTTCCAAGGCTAAGGGTAAGTGGACATTATTTTTGTAGTAACGATCTGTTAGAATCGTTTCTACAACATATTCACATGCTTTTTTAGGATATTCACATACTATATTTAATGTGATTTTCTGTCGCTGAGGTCCCTTAAAGACTACCCGATCATTTAGCCATGTATTCACTACTTTTAAAGGTATTAGTTTCAGCCGTCAAAGCTGTGTCGGATTTGATCTTCTCATTGGCTCAAAGGCACTCACTCCCCTCTTTCATCAACAACGCGCTGATGCTTCTCTCCAGCCTTCAGTGATGGTAGTAGCCCTAATTTATCTGCTATTTGAAAATAAATATCCTTCAAAATCATTTCTTTCTTCATTTTCATATGCTGTTCCATGTTTTCTTTTATATACAACTAGCTCAACTAATAACAGTGGTGTTGACACTTCTTTTAAAATGAACAATTATAATTGTTAATCAATTATAAATGTGGTAAGGTAAGGCCAACGCTAATAATTATTAGCGTTGGCCTTACCTTACCACATGATCGAACAACACCTACAAGGAATTGACTACAAACGTTTGAATGAATGAACTTGACAGTGTAAGTGTGCTAGGTTATTCTTGCAGGCCTAAGAGTTATGTTTTCAGAATGTAAAAGCCTTATCTTTGTTGACCTCTCAATCAAAAAAGATGTAATAGGCAACTTAATTTTTATTTTAAAGCTGCATACATTTACCCCGAGTTTTTTTAATCGCCAAGTTGTTTTCTGATCTCTATGCAGTGTCAATCAGACATACTTGAGTTCCTCTGTCTTCATGATCATTATCAATTACTTGCTCCACTGCTGTGCCCTAATTTGTAATTACCTGTCTTAATTTGTAATACATATTGCCCTAATTTGTAATACCTGCCCATGGTTGTAATAACATGTTTTCCTGATTTGTAACAAAATACCTGCCCCGATTTGTAACAAAATACTTGTTCCACTTTTAAACAAGATTACTGCCCCAATTTGCGATGAACGTTGCTTCAATTTGTAATAAACTTAGTTTCTGTTTGTAATAAGCGCTAAGATATTTGATGACGAGAAATATTTTAATGTTTAAGTTATCAATTTTCTCTTAATTTTTGTGATGAAAATTTTCTAAAAGCACATTAGTTTCACCAACACCAGAAGACGTTATATTTGTATTTAGAAGGTGCAAACCGTACAGAATGGTATTGAAAAAAATAGAATGTAGTTTTTCTTCCATATGTATTTCGAAGGCATCGAAGTCTATTTCATGTCCTGTTAACGTTGAAGGTAAAGAGAAACTGTGTCATATTTACGTTGTTTTAAGACATGAATGCTCCTGTTTTGTCAGATTTTTCAGTTCCTGCATACTTCTACCAGATCTACAAAATTTTAACTGAATCATACAAGCTTTTTTGGTGTACTGGAATAAAGCAGAACAACATTTGCCAGGAATATACGTACCGTATCACACTTTTTTAACGAAGGCAGAAATTTCAAAACCTCTTTCCGGTCTATGGTCAAAGATTCATAAAATTATCCAACAGCCAGTGCTATTGTGGCAGAACTAAAAAGAACTATTAAAAGTCCAAAATGGAGTGTTCGGATTGATTTAAAAACAGCATTATTTTGCTAGCCTACCATTTTGAATATCTTTTGGAGAAAACAAGAGTTTGAGTACTTTTATGGACATTAATTGTTATTTACAAGTTATATTAAAATTTTTAGAACGTTTAATGCCTTTGAATTGGATCCCGATGGAATCCATGGGAATTCCAAATTTTAGGCAAGTTCCTTGCATTTCGTCAGCTTACAAAGATGCTCTGTACATGTCTTGCAAGTGATGTGTGATGCCCAGGGTTTGTCTTGGTTACCAAGTTTCATTCCAAAGTAAGCATGGTATGCATGCTTTACGAAATTGGTGATAGGTTTTCTGTTTGAAGCTGTAGTTTACCCATCGCAGATGTAGCAGAAAGCTTCAAGTTTACTTTTACAGCATCTTCTCGTTGTAACCATTGCATCGTCCTGGAAATAATAATAAACAATAGTATTAACTTGTCATTAACCATTGCATACAAGCTCTCTGGGCGTCCAAGAAGGCAACCTCCACGTGGTGACGCCTGGATACTGATTAGCTAGGTTATCCTGACTGGTTGGTAACGAATAGCCTTCATTTTAAGCTGTTTTTCCAGTACCATGGAAGAAATCGATTTCGTCGTTCATGTGATTTTGCATCTGGTTCGTCGTCGATTTGAAGTAAATTTTTTGAACTTGTGCCGCCCCCTGTGGTAAGTGAAAGTTTTTTGTTTCTGGTTTCTTTCCAAACCGATCTGCCTTTTGGCG
>RDPX01000292.1:259411-292679 GCA_003991215.1 Morbakka virulenta | reverse complement strand
ACTTGAAGGCCTGCAGCATCGACCCAAACACATGGGCAACCAAAGCAGCAGACAGAGTAGAGTGGAGAAGAGTTACGAAAGCTGGCCTAACTCACGGAGAACAGATATTAGCGACAAGAAATGAAGAAACGAAGAAAAGGAAAGCCAGACAAACGAATCAGTCAAGAGATGACATGGCACTTTTATCTGCCATGGCTGTAGCCGTACATGCCTATCCAGGATCGGCTTATTCAGCCACTTAAGACGATGTTCCAAATAATATTATCCAGGCGCTTTACCATAGTCAACAAGACTGAGGGTTGCCAACATACATGGGAGCTATTCCTAGTACACTGGTCAATAACAAATTTATTACCTGGAGTTTGTTTGCCGATTATGGACCATTTTCACGTGCTGAATTAGTTATTCGCAATAATTAGATGTAAACACGCTGCTCGAATAAACCGACCCTTGAAGTTACAATGCTTAGTCAATTGAAGAGATCAAACCATGCTATGATTGGAGGCGTCAAATACATTTGAGTGTTTGTTTTTATGGAAGCCATTTCTATTGTGGTGCTCTTCCAGGAGATTATCTATGAATAAACGCCTCCAAATGAGTAAATGGCTGTTTAGAGCAATGCACATATCAAACACCCTTTGGATAACGGAGTAGGATCGGTTATAATCGATAGCCCTAAGATTAGTATAAAAGCCCGGTTTAAAAAAATAAAATAAATAAAACTAAAAAATTGATGCTCTACGGATCATGACAAACTTTGCAATTCTAATAAATAGCATTTCTCGAAGAAAACAGTTCACAACGCCTCGAATATTGGAATTACTCCAAACCAGAACATCGATAAAATATTTAATAAACCTGAACAACTTTTAAAATGTTGGTTTATCTTTAAAAATTGGCCTGGTTAAACAAAACCAATATTATATTTGAATTCAGCACGTAAACGTGATCCATAATTTGTAAACAAACTTCATACGGTAAATTTGTTGTTGGCCAGTGCTATCAGACCAATACTAGTGCCTGGATTGGAATATTGACCAATGAAGAATGTAGACCAAAAAAACATAAAATAAATTCCTGGTTATTCAAAGTTCCAAGAGAAGTAAGACATAATTTTTATAATGCAGAGTTTACATAATAGAAAATTGGAATTGATGATACTTTTATGAAATAAATTCTGCTTTTCCCTAACAAACTGTAATTTCAAATTTTGAGCAGTGAAGAAAATGGATGAAAGGCAACAAAAAGAACAGAGTAAATTCTCGGTTATTAGAACGTCCAAGAGAAATAAGGGGTTATCTGGGTGATAAAAATTCAAATAATTGAGGGTTTAAATTAATAAGAATTCCATTCAATTAACTTTTCTTTTTCCTAAGAAGCTCCATGTTATAAACTACTTTTATTAATTAATGAAATTTGTCTTATAGTGACCTGAAAATAAATGAATGAGACATTTCTACTTTACTCTAATGTAACTTTCCTTACAAGCTTAAATTTAAAATTATTTTAATTTTTAATTTTTTTAAAAAGAGTAATAGAATTTGCTAAATGTTCCACTTTATTTCTTTGCTTGAATATATTACGTTTACAAAAATGTGTTTAATTAAAAAAAGAAATGTTAATGCTCGTTCAATTAAAAGTTGAACAGAAAAATTAAAATCCCATTTAGGTTATCTAAAATAAAAGCATAATGTATTATGTTCAAACCTGTATTACTAATCAGTAATCAATCTGCTCTCATTAATATATACGAACTAAATTTTCTGTTTGACAAACAATGCTCTTGTCCAATTAAGCTAATTTGTTTGGTTACAGCCTTCTTTTGAATTGATTGCACTGTACTTGACGATGATGAGTCCTGAGCTAAACTTTAAACAGTTTTTCTGTCTCGCCTAAGCTATACTCGACTGCCTGGCTTTCTTCGCCTTTGAGCAGAGCTTATAGAAATACAACAGATATAAAAGAGCAATTTCAGTATTTAGGTCAGGTCAAGTATCACTGCTACTGGTAATACATTATCTAGTACTAGCTGTTTCATGGTCTAATGTGAATGAACCGGCTTTCACCAGTAGCCTTCTGCGGTAGGCAAGAATGAGTAGACAGCATGCGTTATTTAAACAAAACCTGTCAAAGGGGAGGAGAAATACAACTGGAGCCAACAACCATTCCTTTCTCGAGAAGAGAAACGTGCCACAGGAAACAATTTCATTTCACACAATCGATAGGATCGAATCATGGATAAAGATATGCTCCTACACTTTTGCTTATCTGATAGAATCTTGGTGGAAATGAAGCTCAAAAATTCTGCCCCGTACAAGTATTTAAAGTGTGATATAAAGAACAAATACCAAGAAGGAAAGGAAAATGGGTGAACAAGCGGTGTGCTGAAATAGAGAAGTGTATAATGTCCAATAAAAGTTTGGTGCTTATAAAATTTGAGTGTTAACATGGAAGAAAATATGCATACTAGTGAATGTATCAAGGCAAAAGATGGTTCTGTGACGATATGTCGTAAAGGGCTGGTAGACCGACGGACTGAAGATATTTATGAGTCATTCATGAATAAGGGAAGAGAGAAACCTGAAATATGAAAGACTATGGATAGTCAACGGATTCTTTCTTGTAAACGGAAAGGGAAAATCAGAAAAATAAAGCCACTTAGGGCAAGAGGACCCTATGAATATGCATTGAAATGGTACAGGTTATTGATGGTTTTGAAATAGTTTATTTATAGGACTGTTAAATGACATCCCTGACAATAAAGAAATCCCAGCAAATACGAGTAAATCAATTTTTATAGCTCTGCTGAAAAAACCTAGGGCTAACAAATGCAAATCTTAAGGGACAGTCACATAAAACTAAAATTCTGACATGCGTCATTATCGCAAGAGCACGTAAATCCTTGAAAGCCGAAATCAAAAAGTTATAATTCATGGTTCCACCAAATTCAGGAACTAAAACGCTGTTTTCATTATAAGAATTCTGTTAGAGAAAATCAAAAAAATGCAACGAGAATGGGAGCTGTGCTTGATGAATAGTAGTGAAGTGTTTGACCAAGTTAAACATGAATGTCTAGTAGAGATGCTAAAATAACCCAAAATAGATGGAAAGATATCCGAGTCTTGAAAATATGTATTAGGAAGAGACTGCTGAGATAATAAGACGTTTGAACAGAAGTATCAAAAGGTGCAACAAGACTATATTTTCTACCCTGATCTTTTTTATCTCTGCAGTGAAAAGAAAACGAGAACAATTGAAGAAAGCAATAGTATTATCTTAGGAAGGACACAAAGGAAAAATATACCCTTGTTGACAATACCACACTTACTGTTGACCCACAAGAAAAACTTCATAATTTTCTTTTTTTACATTTTTGTTGGAAAAGTCATAATAAAAGGCCTATATATTAACTGGGAGACGATCTTCTAAGTGTTGGTTAAGAAAAAACCCGAACCTCCTGAATGTAAATTTGATAAGACACAGAATAGATTCAGTAGGTAAAAACTATCAACTACCTTGGCAGTGTGAAAAGTTCTGATTAAGGATGTGCAAATAAAATACGAAGAAGATAAGCAATTTCAAAAAAAGTATTACAGCAGATGTCAATCATTGGAGACAGTGTCAAGTGTAGTTAATTGCTACATCATACTATCCTTGGAAAAATATCTCAAAGCAGCATAAATGTGGATATTACTCAGAATGCTGAGGATTTCCTGGACAGAGCATGCAACCAAAAAGAAGGTTTTTTGTAGGGCAGGATACATCCAATAGATTCTACGTTCCATTCATAAGAGACAGTTGTCATTGCAAAGGCACACCAGGTAAAGGAAGGGAAAATAGTATTTAGTTCCAAGAAAGAAAGTGGATTGTAAAAGGAAAAGGAGACCGAGGCTGGTGTATATGAAATGCATTGTAAAAGAGACAGGGAGGAAAGAGCTGGGGCTACAAAAGGCAGTCAGAATCAAGCATATGTTGAGAAGCATTATCGCGGACGTTGAGGAGGAATACGGTACGTGAGATAAAAAGAAGCAGAAGGTTTTATGCTTTAAAAGGATTGGTAAAAATCGATTTTTAAAAGACACTTAAAAGGTTTTATGCAATCACCTTTAATGGGAGGGGGGAGGCATCTCTAACTGGGACATATATCGACGACATGACGTAGTAGTAATGCAAATATATTCATAAACCATCACATGCCTAACAAAATATATTTTTGTAATACTACTTTGAAACCATTATCTGTTTTGCCCAATTAAATAAGATATAAAATTATACAACAGAGTAATTGTGACTATCATTTTAAGAGCGTTTTGGAAATTATGTACGTCAGTTCACTATTTTCGGTTTTGGATTCTTGCTTTTGTCTTTTTGGTCAATTATTATTATTATTCTTTTTTATTATTTAGTCAGGTTGACTATTTCAGAAAAAATACAATTTCTGTTATCAACATAGGACCTGAAAATCAATGTGGGTGGATTGTGACTTGATAATAATCAGAGATAATCTCCCAAAAGACCTTAAAATGTACAATTGTTCATGTTTATTACTGTTTCGCAAAGCTCAATCATTGTTTCTAGATTTTTAATCCTTTCTTTGACAAAGCTCCTGATTTATAACATCGGTAAGATACTTTGGCTCCTCAGGTCTGAGCCTTATAGTATTGTACATTCTATGATATAACGTTTTGTGCCATAGGTTTCTTTGTTGCGAAGTAACATAGACCGTGAAGACTTTGTTTTAGATAACAATAGGGGAATGCAGAATAAAATATGGCAACATTTTGTATTGGAGACACTTTTATTGGTTAATTTAGTTGCTTTGACCTTTCTGAATTCATAATATACTGTGCTGTACTTTTATGTATTTAGAAAGAAATAGGGGGGACAGGTGTAGACATTTGTTTAGCAAATTAATTTTTAATAGAAAATACCATATTCCAGCAGCCTCAAAAAAAACTTTGGACTTTGTGGAGTCCGGGTAGGACAACCAAGAAGCAAAGGGACTGCAACATACTGAAATGCAAACGGCGATTATCACAATTAGCTTCCAAAACAAAACCAGGTATAAACTTCAGCCCTGGTTAACAATTTCTGATGAGCAAGATAAACATCAAGATACTGTGAACACTGACAAGAAGGCAGCCACCAGTGTAATATGAAAGGAGGAGTATTCCTATCAGCTGTCATGCAAGACTAAAGAATCAACAGCAAGCTCTCTACCAAAGCTGTTAAGAGTTTCCACAAGAACCTGCTTCTCAAGATCTATACTCTAGTTTTTGCTATTAGAGCAGCTTTCCTAAAGATAAAGAAAAAGAAAACAAGCAATGGTTTTTAATGACGCTAGAAACCTATTGAGAAACAGAGAAACAGAAAGGACAACAGCTAATGTCTGCAGGCAGGAAAAAAAGAGAATCAAGTCAGTAGAACCAACATCGAAAAGAACATGAAAGTACTGAGACTAGGAAGAAATATGTACGAGCATAAACAGTTTGGAACAGGAAGATGACCTGTGATGCTGTGATGACCAATGAAAAAGAAAACGGTTCAAAAGAAAAGAAGAAAAGCAAGTCAATAAAACCTTACCAAAGCTATAAGGAACTGTATCGAAGAAAAAGGTAGTGAGATGAAGCTTTGTTTCAGCAGATTCAAAGACGAGCACAAAAAATATAATGGAAGCAAGAGAAAAATTGGTCTTTATTACGAAATAGTAAAAAATGACCAAAGAAAAACAAATATTTACAAAAATAATAGATTTGCTGAAAAGCATAGCTAAGTACTGGCATGGCTTCCTTGTGATTAAGATTCACTTTCCAGTATGCAGGACAAATCAGGCGATACAGAACGAAGAAGGCAACCTATAGCTCTAAAGTAGGAAGGGAAGAAAGGAGTCAAATATGACGAATAGGAACTCTTCTGGGTAGCACGGTATTTCATCTGAGCTGAGAAAAAGGAATGGTGATCCGAAGTCTCCAATGGCCTCTATATAGAGGAGGCGAAATACGAAAGGGTTCCTGATTACACTGAACTCGCTTTTGACAGTTTCCGAGGTAGGAAACAAGTGAGTGTATAAAAACTATTGCATTATGAGGTCTATCAGCAACGCTAACAAAGTTTTACTTTAAATATTGAAAAGGCAAATGTTTGATCATCACAATCACGAAATGTAAGAAAAGAAAGAGGGTAACAAGCCAGAACGTGGAAAAAGGTGGTAGATAGTCAACATCAGGTGTTTTTTCTGTAGGAGAATTTTCATGAATGGCATCAACTACTTCATATGTCTTCCGTTAGCTACTAAAAACTTCTTCTTGGTTTTTTTTATTGCTGGCTTTAGTCAGCTGATAGGCTGTCTTTATCCTGGCAAAAATTTGCTCTTTGTATGTTCATAAGAATAGGAGGCTGGTTTAGCACTGCGACTGACGTAAGACAAGGATGCTTACTCTCACCACAATTGTTTGATATTTATCGATGAAAGAGTATATGGAAGCCCTTAAAGGTAAAATTAAGATTAGTAGAGTCTACCATTTCACGTTATGCTTATAATACCACTCTAGTAATCCAAAGTAGAGAAGAGCTCGTGACGTTTTGTCAATAGTATGACTGACAAGTTTAGGTAACAGCTTATTTGTGATTAAAACTGAGGCTGAACTAAAGCCAAAATCAAACTTTTTTATAACATTAATATACCTATAAAAATTAATTTCTACTTTGTAGCAAGAGAATAATATTTAATTGGAAGAGAAATAATAACGAGAAGTAAACAACAAAATGACTCCTCTCTGGAGATTAATATAAGTTTTTCACTTTAAACAAGTACATATAAGATTGGAGCATATCTAGAAAAGTTATTTACCTGATGCCACGTCGATGTTAATGTTCTTCTGTATCGAATGAATTTTATGTCCAAAAAGGGTATTGTACCATCAATTTCTCGTGTTATAGTGAAAGAGTTATAGTGAATTTACACAAAGGATGAAGACCATTGATTTCTAAGAAATAATGAAATAACTCTTAATGCTACCAATATTGTCGTCTTTAGAACCCGAGAATAGCTTTGTATAGTCCTTTATCTTAGTATTATGCTTGTGCATTTATTCATTTGCCAATCATGGGGCTGGTAGACTGCCCATTGTTAGTCCGTCATTTTGTTTTCAATACACATTATGTGCCAGTATCAGCACATTAGGTGCAGATGCCGAAAGAAGTTTTCAAACGTTTCCTTATTGACAAGTAATAATTCAGATTTTCCAGGGTACGGATATTCTGTACGGTCATTAATCCTTCCTTGGACTGTTACATTAGTGTATAGAGAAAATACAACAAATTTAATGTTTCTTCGTTTACTTCAGGTGTCAATCTTTCAAAGAATCAGTCAACAGCTTTTGTGAAAGACTCTTTACGACGTTCACCATCCACAGATAGTCATTCAGTGACTTGATTGGCTGTCTTATGATATGCAGACTCTGGCATGGACAACAGAAGGCTATTTGATGTTCCTTCATTTTGTACTCTTGCCAATCCATAAAGATAGGCGGGGCTGACTTCCAATAAGTTTCAGTTTATAACGTTGATAGCATCAACATGGTATGTCAAACCAATAGACATAAATCGAAGTATGAATTTTCATGCTCTGACCCTCAAACAGTTGTTACAGGTTTTGTTTACAGGACATTTTGTTCTTGCATCAGCTGGAATTTTTTATGACAGCCTATCCAAAGCAAAAAAGCTCTGAAAAGGAATATGTACCAGTTTTACGAGGAGGTCATAAGTGAGACTCGAGATAAGATCTTAAAATCTGATGACAATGACAGCCCTTCCGAAGAGTTCGTTGGTCAAGAGGCTGAGAAAAAAATGATTTTCATACAATAGAAAGGAAAAACAACTGGAAAACACGCCTCAGAGTTTATATTGATGTGATAAACACTCGTTTCATATGATCAGCAGAGGTAGGTCTAGGTTCAAAGGAATACAATCTGTTTATAAGAAAAACTGTAAATCTGGTCTTCAGATTTGACCAATTTTGTCTTCAGATCCCCTTTTCATTTTTCCCCCTTCTTTCTTTTGCTATTTTTTTATTTGTAGTTATTCAAGTTTAAAATAACTACAAGAACTCAGTTTTAGTTGAATAAAATATTTTAAAGATTAAAGAATATTTTCTTAATATTGTCAAAGAATATTTTGGTTGCAGTTAATTTTTCTTTTAAGGGTTAAAAATTGGGTATACATGTAGGTGATCAAGAATGCTTTTACTAAAGACGCCTTTTTGAAAAAATGGTTTATTTACTATGTTATGAATACAATTCAAAGATTTTACGGCCAGACAGCATAAGGAAATAATGCTATTTCTCTGAATATTGCATTAGACGTTAAGGGAGAAAATGGTTATGATATTATTGCAAAAATTTAGGGAAATGGAGAGGCTAGAGAGTAAACCTTTAGCTCATCTATAGCTTAGATCTGGATCTACACCTCTTAGAAGGAAAGAAGGCATCTATCAGGATGCCCGACAGTCATGTTATTAGTTTTTGTTTAATTACAATACAAAATTAAATTTTTGACAATCATTTAAACTCCAGACAGTTACAGACAATGTGTCATTTGTCTTTGGGTGATTTTAATGTTTTTGTTTAGTTTTGTTTAACTCTTGATAACATTGAAGAACAGAGAGAAAGAACCCCCTCCCCCACCTCTCCCTCTCTCTCTCTCTCTCTCTGTTACTCACTCTCTTTCTTTCTCTTTCTCTCTCACTCAGCCACACATTCTCTGTCCTCTTTCTGTTACCCTCCCTCTCTTGGTTTTTTCTGACAGGCACTAGGCACTATGAGCTAAATGCCCAATATGAATGCTAAATTGACTATATATATTTATGTAAACGGTTATGTAGTTTGATAAAGTGACAATGTATATAGTTCACAGATATTAACCTATTACCGCCTGTCTATATGGCTGGTATCTATGTATTGATATAGAAGTAGCACCTTGCAAATATCACGAGACCCTCATATTCAGCTTGATGTTATTAGAATCCAGAAACAGTACCTTGTTCTACTCCCTTCCTTGTGATTTTTCAACTGTTCCTGGCTCACAAAATGACCAATATACCTACCTTTACAGTTCCTAGAAACTCAATCTCTCTGTTATACTCGCTTTGTACTGTTGCCGTTTTAAATCATCTAAGATAAATTCACCTTGCCTCTAAAACTACATTTCCGCTGCATTTTTGTTTGTTCAACTACCTTGTCCAGCCATACACTGCATAAATCTAAGACAATTTCCCTCCCATCACTATACATGTCAAGTAATTTTCTTCAGCATACCGCCATTTCTTGCTTGCAAACGATTTTTTAATTTTTGCTACATATCATCTCGTTTTCTTTATAACATTTTTCCAATATTATTAAATTGTCCAAAAAAGGAAACTTGTCCATTAATTTTACAGCAGCTTTCAAAATACTTACATTGCTCTTGGGGTTTCTTTTTCCTTTGAGATATCTATCAACTCTCATTACCCAAAGTATAGAAGTTCGTCTGATAGTACTCTGCTGTTACATATGGTTAATATCAGAGTATGGACGTGAAGCATGTACTGCCAGGAAAGAAATTGAAAGTTTATTAAAAGTAGCCGAGCTGTGGTTCCTTCGGAAAACCCCTCTATATCTCATAGTTGAAGTGAATTACAAATGAAGACGTCCTTCATAGGGCAGGGGCAACGAGGTCATTAGTCCATAAAGTAAGGAAGATCCAGGCAACGTTCTTTGGAAAGGTTATGAGAAAAAAAGAAATGGGGCATTTAGTAATAACGGATGATAGATGGCAAAGGAAGCAGCCGTTAATACAGAGAAAGAGAGGGAAAGAGAGGGAAAGAGAGACAGAGACAGAGAGTTGATAGTGTGACACAAGGATAACCCAACACAAGCATATTGTGCACTTGGAATAATGATGAAGATGAATGGAGATCCATGATACCCAAAGCTATGCAGTACGGGACGACATGATGATGACCCAGTGATGGCTGCACAAAACATCTTCTAGTCACTCTAAACCATTCTTGGTCTTGAATCATTGTATAAAGCCTAAATTTTGACCTAAGAACGCAAACTATCTATGCCAATGTCACGTATGGCATTATGAGTAACTGCAAACCATGTGTAATGATACATAAATTTTTACAGTGGGAACATGGTGACGTTTCTAAACATGTGACTGTGAGCTGATTACGGTGACTTGCGTTAGACCTTGTGTGTTTTAAACATAATGGCTGCTGTTATTTCTAAGAAAAATGCCGACGGTATTTTCTTGAATATATAAAATATTTGAATGCACACACTAATGATCATATGCCTCGATTAGTCGCTTGGAGCAAACTATTGGAGGATAAAGGAATACCTGCCAGCCATGAAGTTACAAAAGTGTCATGAAAGAAGATTCTCACTCCGTTCTAAAAATTGCCAATCAGAAACAACACAGTAAAAGGGCAAAATAAAGAAATTGCACCTGAAGAGAGGAATGCCTCTGCATTTAAAGTTTAGGGTAGTAAGTTATTTCTACAACTTAACTAGCCGCTGGTTGCTCTAATATTCTCAAAATCCACAAGTATATCTGACTCAAAGTCGAAAAGGACATTATTAGTCAATTTTTTTTGTCATGTATCTCACTGCTGATGCAGCATGTGAGACAATTTTAATGTATGCAAAGTATCTCAAAAAGTGCAATATACCTCGCAGTACAATTACATTATTAAATCTCCCAACACCAAGGATTTACATGTCTACTTAAGAGAAGGTACCTTATGTACAAACCATACACGATGTGCTTAACGAGTAACAACTTTTAGCCATCCATCTCTGTAGTGAACTGCATACGCCATAAAATTATGAACCAAAGCAAACCAAAATAATTACAGCCTATGTACTTAGCTTAAGATTTTTTGTACTGCTATATTAAGATAAAGACAGGCTTAACCAATTACTCCCACGCACTCAGATAGCGTTGCAGTTTAGTGGTCCCAGCATGGAAAGCATCGTTCACTTCATCTTAGTTCCTGGCAGCTGACTGTTGTCTTCGTGTGAACAGTTAAAACAACAAAAAATGGCTTCTTTCTCGCAGAAGTAGGTTCCAAGTTTAATGGGACATAAAAGCGTCTGCATAGTAAAGATGCTTCCATTATTTAAACCACGAGAGTTCTACTCCAATTCCAAGGCACACTAACCTTGTTTGGAGCTTAACTGGTACGTGTAACTTTTGAGTATTTCTGATAGTGGCCAAGAGATAAACATGACTCATTTGAAAAAAATTTAAAGATTTGTAAGATTAAGTGTGTTTGGGGGGCCTGGCACAAATATAAATGTTCTAATGAACCCCAACACCAGTTGATGTTAAATTGAGGCATGTACATATTGCATTCAATCAATTCAATTTGGTGACTTGCTTGTTTAGTAGAAATGGCCTACATCCATTTTGGATCACTGAGAGTGCTGCTAAACATCATTAGCTTTGTCTAGTGATTCAGCCATTTTTTATTTCCGAACGCATTCGTAACAAAGGATTCTAGCAGATTAAATTCGGAAAAATGAGGCAACGTACGACTGAAGATCACTAATACTCACCCAATTACCACCGCCCTTGTTGTACATTTTCTTCTTCAAGCACATATTTTACTTGAATTACGTCTAACAGTGTAAGAAGAAAAAGTATACCGCACTGAAAATTACGTTCCATATAGTCATGTTCTGCATACTGCCAGAAAATCTGTATCCACCTGTGGAGCATTCACCAAATAGAATGTGATTACTCATAGCCATAACTACTATCATCTTACACTTTAGCAAAGTAATGTTTCTGATGGCTCTTCCCGATACCATGACGTACTGGATTAATATTCGTTGAGGGGTAGTATGTCTCGTTGGTAGGAGGTTTTTCAGCCTTGGCTGTCAATCTCCCCAGAGATGGTTTCAAATGAAAACAAAGTTGTGCAGTTTAGGATCAATTTGTGCTTCTACCAGTTTAACTGCAACCCTTTACATCGTGTCTCTGTCAGCGGAGGCTTTGGCGAACCACCATTCTACTATGCCACGACCATCATGTCCAGAAGTAATCAAATATTAAAACCAAAACCTGCTACAGGGACTCAAGGTATTCGAAGTGTTGGAGCCGTTAGGAGTCCGTATATGAGATTTAAGGCGCCTTTGGACCGTCAATAAGTGATAAAGTCCAAATCAGAACATGGTATGTCCAAACATTGGATAAAGCTGGTGAGCTAGAAAATCTGCTAAAAGAACACGTCCAAATTGAAGTAAACACCCTGGCCAGAAGGGAATTAAGATGGACGAGAGCCATTGCAATATAATAATAATAGGTATATCTTCTGCTGGCAAGTAACATGTTTGGCGTGAGGAAGGTTTGTACTTTATGTGAGGAAGGTTTGTACGTCTATTGTACTTTATTTGACTTATTAATAGTCATGTATTTTCACCATCGTGTGATGCAAGTGACACTAACCGAGATGAGTTCTATCAGAATATAAATGAACCGAAAAGACAATATAAAATCAAAAAAATTACCATCATCACGGGTAATCTAAACTTCAACGCAGAAGCCTATTTAGAGTTTTTTGTACTTGAAACATATGCAAGGATACAATGAAGAGGTGAAAGAGTGAGAAGAGGCTGGAATAAGTGACGGAAAGTGAAATGAGTAGTACGTGACTGCAGAATCTCCAGGAGATGAAGATTTAAGTGTACACATCTGTCGTCAGGTCAGTCTTGATGTATGGAGGAGACCTGGGCTTTGAGGAAATACGAAGAAGTTCTCATGCGCACTGAAATGAGGATGCTATGGTGGATCTTAGGAATCTCCCCATTAGAACGCTGTACAAATAAGGGCAAGTGGCGGGATTGTTTTCATCATACAACAGCTGCGGAAGCCAGGCTGAGGTGGTGCAGGCATGTACGAAGAAGAGAAAAGCATGAATGGATCCACAGATCATTGACCAAACCAGTGAGAGGGAACAGATCGAGAGGAAGACAGGCTCGGGCAGCAGGACGTAATTATAAGAGAAGAAGAGGTTAGGAATGAGCAAGGGGCAAGCTACAAACAGAGCAAGATGGGCAAAGAATATTTGTGCTGCCGACCCCTTATGTTCTGGTGACTTCAAATCAAGAAAAAGTAGTTTTTATGCCATCTGTACTGGCTGAGGAAAATAACAATGGAAACACCTACGTTGGACGGTGCACAGCAAATTACCATGGTAATGTGAATACGTGATTCAAGGATCAACCAAGAAGACTTAGAAATTGGTATAGTCTAAATGGTATCAACCCAGATTGGCTATGTAAGGGTAAATAAACGCCTTTAGTGCCATTTCTGATTAAAAGACCAATGTAGATAAAATGTGTGTTACAGAATATGTATCAGTTGTGGCATGTGAATATAATACTTTAGACTTAGAAAGTGAAACAATTGGTCTAATGTGGAGAATAAAGAAGACTGGTGAAACTTGAAAAATTGCCTAGTGGAGGTATGTATGGAAATTGTTCCAAAGCATGGTGTTAAACAAAAACAGATGACGTAAAAATCCTTGACATGGATCAATGACGTGTAATGATAAAGTGGTTAGTAAATAAAAATACATCAACGAAGTTGCAAACCATCTCATCACATCATTTTTCTACCCATTGGAACGCTGCATTATTTGTTCTCTAGATCCACGTCAGAACAAGTATCTATTACTAGACAACCACGTAAGATGTGGTTTGTTTGCATAACCTTACAGTAGGGGCATTCAACTCCAGTTGTGTAACCCCACCTCAAGTTTTTTCCGTGCCCTACCAACCCTGGTTCTGCTTCCATTCAAGAGGACCGTTTTCCTTCTAGAAAGGGAGAATCGGCTGGATTTAGAGACGACACTATTACAGGTCTGGCAGCCAAAGGTACAAAAGAAAGTGTAAAACAATCAAAGAGAAATGATGAAATAATTAGCGTGAAGAACCTGAGGGCACACCATCGTCTGCGGATTTAAAAGTAAGACAACTAGCCAACTCTACAAGAACCTGCAGTGGTTTCGGTTGTAGAAAAGAAGAATGGTGACAAGTGGATAACATTTACACAGATCTTAGAACGATGGTCTGAATATATGAAAGACCGCTTTCTTGATTACACTGCTCTACAAAATTTTAGTTGCATTAACAAACAATGTTGTTTCTATACATGTTTTACACGCTGATTCCAAATATGAAGTCCGTTTTTTCCCCTGAGTTCTCAATTTTTCGTAATCCGAGTTTTTCGATTTTTCGAAAATTTCACTTACATTACAATGTACATGTATATGTAAGTGTATATCTCCCTCTGCTAAAGTATATTTTTGACAACTAAAAGCATTCTTTGACTAAATAATACGTTATTAATTAAACGCATGATATTGTATATAGCTCTACGGTATGAAAATTCAAAGTGAAACATGCGCCTCAACAATGAAGTTAAGTCAAATAGAGTTATGTACATGTACACATATAAGAAGAAAAGAAATCGTTTACAATGACGATTAAACCAATACACCTTATTCAGGAAGGAATTTCCTTTTCACGCTCTTCCTTTTGTGAACTGAATCAAGGCAGTCACACTTAATATTCCAGCAATAATCTGCCATCATGTGTTTGTCCCATCTGCCTTGGTAGCGCTCTTCCATAGTCTTGAGATCCTGGTGAAAACGCTCACCTTGCTCGTCACTAACTTGTCCCAAGTTCTCAGGAAATCTGTCCAGATGACTGTTAAAGAAATGTAGTTTTACACTCATATTATACCCCAGCTCTCGATAAGCTGACAACATATTTACCACGAGAGCGTCATGGGTACTGGACTTTTTGTTACCGAGAAAGTTCTGCATTACAGCCACGTACGAGAGCCACGCATTATTGTCGTTGTCATTCATCTACTTCACAAAGTCCTGGTCGCGAACAAGTAAACGTATATGAGGTCCATCAAAAACACCTGCTTTGATCTTTTCGAATGACAGTGGAGGGAGAACAGAAACTATGTGCTGGAAGTACTCATTCTCAGTATTTAGCGCCTTTACAAACTGCTTCACGAGACCCAGCTTGATGTGTAAAGGAGGAAATATAATCTTTTCCCTATCGATGATTGGCGAAGTTCACAACTTTGAGGTCCACACAAATTGTCCAGAATACGACACAGAATAACCTACAGGAACGGCGGAATAGATATTACCATTATGAAGTAAAACACACTTGAGACTACACTTTGAACAGTCCACAAATAATCTCCAATCATGCGGGTCATATGATGAAATTCTTAATTCCTGAAGAAGGCCAGAAATGTTATTGCAATAGACAAATTGACATTTTTCATCTAAATATTCTAAGAATGCCTGTTCCCGCTTACGGAAGAATGTAGTTTTTGTAGCTTGGTGGAGCAGACCTTTTTCTTTCAGCCTAGACGCTAAAATTTCAGCTGCATATTTTGATAGACCCAAGTCACGAACAAGATCATTTAGTTCTGGCTGACTAAACTGTTGACGCGTTGATGACTTTAAGCTATCGAACTCTGGATCGTCAGAATCTGTTGCAATCTGATGATGGGTATTGTCACTTTGTGATATACAATGTTCATCTTCATCTACAGAGGAGAGGCTAGTGAAAACCGGAATATGCAGTTTATCAGAGTGGGGAATAGGTCTTATTGCTGATGGAATATTTGGATAAATGATTTGGCTTCGGGTTTTCTTTCCGATGCCTTTCGTGTTTACTAGACAAAAATAACAGTCAGACAAGTGATTTTGTTGCTCTCTCCAGGTCACGGGAATGCCAAACGGTAAGCCCTTGCGTTTCCCCTTCGTCCAGTCACGTAGCATTTCTTCGCAGTTATGACACACAATGTGTGGTGCCCACTTCTTGTCCTGCTCACCGAGTTCGAGTCCAAAGTAAGCTTTAGAGGCGCGCCTCACAAAGATTGTAACATGCCTCTGACGAAAAAGGGTAAGGTATTCACAAATATAACAAAAGGCGTCAGGGTTGTCTACACATTGCCTTCTTGTAGCCATGATCGACTCTGAAAAAAAAAGGTTTTCGTAGTTGACATCAGTCTATCTTAGTAACATTGAACAAAGTAGGCCTGGCATGAAGATAAGGTTTGTACAGATATTTGTTCCAAAAACGTAATAGCAAGTGTAGAAGGTAAAGCTTTAAATGTATGAATTGAAAAATTCCTGTTCTTGGAGAAGAAATTTAAAATACTTGAAGTTTTATTTTCCTGTATGAAAGGAAATAACAACTAAAACTCACCAATGTTTATTTGAATCTAGGGACGTTGTTACAGCTGCACATATACGTGGAAAATTCAAACAATCCGTTGTAGTAGCTTTAAATCAACCAGTCTTCAACTCCATGTAGATATAAAGATTAATGTCAAGAATTGCATTGAAGAAAATCGCAGATTCTTTACTGCTTGTTTGCATCTTACACTTCTATACAGTGTAAGAGGACACATGTTGACAGCAGTGTTTATCATATTTTTATTGTAAACAACTGAATTGTATCATCCTTTATAAAGATAGAAATAATAATGTACTTATTGGGAGTCAACGAGTAATAAAAACAATATCGACTAAGGCATCACCCAACTATTCCATATTTTGGCAAATTCCATTATTGGATAGGGCGATAATTAAAAACATCACCCACGCTAAATTCAGGCTAGTAGAATTGTACCGTAGAGGAGCTTTCTGCAATTTAACGTGACTAAGCAGGGATAGCAGGGGAAACAACTTATTCATAGCATACATTTGATCTTCTTTGTAAACTAATCTAGTATTCTGTACGCTTGAAATCGATTCACAATATAGCTACCTACTAAGAGATTTGCTTATACCACTACACACATGCTAGCCCCATATTGACCCACCTAATTTATCTATATTTTGGACACGGTATACATCAGATTAGGAACCTTTTGTGTCCAATTAAAAGTACTTTTGGCTCGAATAAGAAGTATATAGGTTTTATTAGTATAATTGAAGGTCCTGCTTTGAATTTGTGGGCTTTCTATCCCTCAAGGTACTTGATTAACTTAAAAAAGATGTTACAGCTGTTAAGGTGGAACACCTTTAGGAAAAAATTGACCAAAAGAGGGAAAAACGAAAAATTAAAATTCCACAAAAACTGGTGCATGCAAAGCAAAACTGTGTAGATATTTGAAATTAGCGTTTCGAAATTGTATAGCCCAAGTAAAAACTCCATGCAACAGAAACTATTTGTTGTCCTGTGTTATTGTTGTAACAAATTAGTGATAAACAAGGATGTGGAGGTTTTGAAATCAATAAAGTTAGAAATGCCAGGAAAGCTATGGAGAATGTAAACGCAATTGGCCCAAGGGGATTCACCACTGAAATGGTGAAGACTTTAAATCTACGTATCTTTAAATGACTGAATTAGCGTATGTTGTACATAATTCTGAAACAAGTCCATTTTACAGGACAAAGTGGTAGAACAGAATTTGTATATAGCTTGTCTATATCTTATTTGGAACTTTTAATCCTGTATAAATATTCGTAGTAATAATAGTAATAATAATAATCTAACTGATCAATATTTGTGTTTGTAACATTACGTAAAAAGCCAAGAGCCATCAAATGTGAGCTACACAGAACAATTTAACTTGAGCGAAATTACTAAAACAATCTTTCAAATATTGATCATAAGGCTAAGAAGATTCACTTCGGCCCAAATATTTAGAGCATGTAACTGCATAAAAGACAACGCCACCCAATATAAAACCTTACTGTGTTACCAGTCTTAACTGTAAAGGTAATGGAACATAAGGGTTTTTACTTATGTTTCATTGATTACAGTAGCGCCTCCAAAGCTTACCACAAAAAGCTGATCCCTATCAGCTGGTGGGAATAGCCATCTTTGTAAAGATTGGTCTTTTCTGAACTTTATAGAGATCACACTACATCCTTTGGAATAAATAACGATTAAAATAAATGGAAAAAGATGGGGTGAGGTATCCAAGAGGGATGTATGTCTCCGGACTTCTTAAACTTATGTAGAGTGAGGGATCTTGAGAAATTTCCACGGTGAACCATGTGGAGTGATATAATACATCATTCCAGATATGCAGATTACACTACAAATGGTACCATCCGACGAAAATCTGCGAAAGTTGTTGGTCAGTTATCAGAGACTGTGAATTGTGAATTTAATCACACCCTAAGAAAACAATGTGTGTTCTTACAACATCAGGTTCAGGAATACCAGTTTGCACTCTGGAAAGAGGCTATCATATACAAGTTGGTACATTTTGTTACCATAGTCCTTACATAATATCTAACGGGCATTTCACATATGATAGAAAATCTTGGGTATCTCAAGGAAAGCAGGCATACATTAAACTGGACAAGATACTTTCGTCAAAGTTTCGTTTAAAACTAGACGTGAAATAAAAAAATACATGTATGGTATGTGATGCTACATTGTTGTAGTACATTGTACATTGTTGTAGTATCATAAGTATCATACATGTAAAGAAATTAATTCGTGGAGAGCTATGGAGTTTGAGAAGAATGTGACGAATTATATGGTCAGACCAAGCTAGTAATATTAAAGCATGGCACATATTATATACACATGGAATAAAAGTAAGTTGGATCCTGCAATTATCATGCGACATGTTTTTATCGGTCACAACACAAGAGCAAATGATCTGGAATGTTAAATAATCAAGGGCGAGTACCCTGGTAAAATATCATGTGGCAGGTCCCGTTTATAAGAATATAAGCAATATGATACGCGGCATTAAGATGCATCAGTTTCTATTAGAAGTCATGTATGATAGCAGACACTGGAAGATCAGGATCACCAACCTCACCAGGCATGGATACGTATGATGATGATACCCATACGTCTCTACATATTTCCTGCCTTTGAGTTACCCCTAATTCGTACTCCACGTGACCTAATACTACAGCTACTACTGCTACTGCTGCTACTACTACTTCCACTACTACTTCCACTACTACTACTACTACTACTACTACTACTACTACTACTACTACTACTACTACTTCCACTACTACTACTACTACTACTACTACTACTACTACTACTACTACTACTACTACTACTACTACTACCGCAGCTCTTGATCTTTCTTCCCCTTCACTTTCTTCCTTTTCTTCGTTTTCATAATTATCACTGTCTTCACTATTTTAGCATATCTTTCTTGCTGTCCTTTAATTAAAAGCTAGGTTTTGATGGAAAAGGTTAAATTTCACTGCTGGATCGACAACTTCAAGTCTGAGACCCCTGATCTGCGCATTCGTTTTGCGTACTTCATGACTTCTGATGAAAAAGCCATCCACCTAGACCTCCTGAAATCATAAGCAGGAAAAATTACAAACTAGGATTCAATATAACCGCAGTAATGAAGCAGACGTTTCTGTTGTATTTCTCATTTAATATTTACTATTTACAATGAAAACAAATTCAATATTTAAAAAAACTCAATACAATACATTTCTCACTTCAAAGGCATTTCCATGTAAACCAACTTTCCGGCAAGTAGGCATTCAATACGAATGTTACTTTTAAGTAATTTATCTACCTACACAATAAATCTTATAGCACAAACAAACACCTTCAATTGTTTGTGTCTGTTCTAATGGAGCAAATAACTAACACAAGATCTATTAATTTGTGCTCGGTCAAATTATATGTCTCGCTGGTCTAACAATACTAGGTACTAAATCACTGCCAGCGACATCAATTCATATTTATCAAAAAGTCTAAGGTGGATTACTCTTCTGTATTCATCGTTTCTGAATTGTGGTCATGAAGGCACAGAGCTGGGGTTGTTCCTAATCTGTACAAGGTACAATAATAATAATAAAATGGCCTGGCCCATCCACATTCTATGAAGTCACTCCTGCTAACTGCGATCGTGAATGGAATTATACTTACTGAGATATAAACTAACAACTTGAAGTTCAAAACGGATGGGTTGCCATACCTACAAAGTTGCTCCAGGTATTTATCCGTACTATAAGAAATGTATATAATTTACCCTTGTGTAGCTACTAAAGGCCTCAAAATAGAGCGTTAACTAAAAAATCGAGTAATGCACACACTGAAAATCGGAAGGAAACTTTTACATAGGATTTTTCACATGAGATAAATGTAAAAAAAGTACTAATGCATGAATTTAAACAGCGACAAAGCCATCTAATAAAAATATATCATTTGTTACCACTTTTACTCAATTTCGTGCGTTCTTTCATGGTAAACATCTAACAAAGCACATCCCAAAAAACGCAACGAACGACAACATATCTGTTCACATAGTCTGCTACCTATATATACACTCAGTTATTAACACAAACTTGTCACCAATAAACAGGCATTTCAATTTCCATATCAGCTGCCCAAGGCAGAAATATTATTTGTTTAAACCATCGTAATATGATGAGTTAGTTCTGGAAGCCTTTAAGAAGATTAACATCACACTCAAGTTGCCTTATCCAACTCGTCTTATTATCAACTTAACTTATACTATGTCCAAAATACACTTAAATATTCTTTGCCTTTCTACCATATTATATTGCCATCTGCAAAGACCAGGAAGTGTAAATGTGAGTCAAAGCGAAGAATGAAAGTCGTAAATTAAGATATAAAAACGAAGTAGACCCTGAATGCAAAATTACGTCATCACACCTTTCCCAATTCAACGGGCCTTGCGTCGCCCCAAGTTCAAAGCATAAATATCAGGGGTTGGAGGAAGAATGATAATACGCCATTGATTCAAATTCCAATTTAATCTAAAAAAAATGACCCATTTCTGATAGTTTATTACGACCTAGCAACCTCGTCAAATTTCGATATCACAGCTTGGAAACGTATTTTATCCATGTTTGGTGTCCAATAGCAATTTTTGGGTAATACTCGCCAACCACTGATGCAATGAGCTTTATATTCATAAAAATGTCACCTTAATTTTTCAATAACTTTTTTCCTAGTATATTGCTTTGTGTTAAAAATAGACCATATTGCTGTAGAGAGAGAGTAAAACAATGCCAAAAGAACTTTGTTAGTCAGAGTTTGAGATCAGTCAATTCAATACAACCTTTCAATGGTTACATATATTTAAAAACTATATCACCAAAAGCATTGATTCTTAATGACCAGTTTACGAAGAGTGTTGTTTTTGTATGAATCTGTTACCAAATAGCCCAATAACCAAACCTCGCGTCTAATTATATTTCACTATCTTTTGTGAAGATTATGTTTTTGATAAACGTCAACTACAGAGGTTTGTTGATGGTTAATTTCAACTAAAATAATCAATTGCCAAGTCTGTATATACATTCAATAAAGGCATTTTATACATATGATAGTATACGACTTTCTCCCTTCCACTTTCAAATATGGAGCATACAACAACAAATTATGACTTTACCAGTATATTGGGGGCAACAAAAATCTAGTATGAACATTTTAACTGTTTCTGACGTGAACTGATCGATGAGCAGCGTAGAAAACTCGTTCTTAAGGACGACTTCCAAACAAATGCTCAGTATATTTTTGTGCGAAGTAAATTGGTGTCATCCACCTGATTTCGAGTGCACATACAAACGATTTCAATACGAAAGCTCTATTAAAATGTAAAACGACAGTGGATGCTATTCGGAACCAGAGTTTTTATGAACAGTATCATATGGAACGCAACTGAAATTGGTGTCAAAGAGGCATACGTAGGTTCCCGATGAAAAATGTTTAAAAAACTGTTTTTAGTGAAAAACTATCAATATTTTATCAATGTAATTCAACTAAGCCCCTTTAAAATTGAGAGGAACGTGGTCTGAAGCGTTCACTTCTTTGTTTAACTGATAACAAAATCGTCCCACGAAAGTAAATCATGATCATTACTGCTGTCAGTTTGCGTAAACCTACTTGTAAACCAAGTTAAGGCGATCAGTTTTATTCTTGGTTTTATTCTTGGTTTTATTCAGTTTTATTCTCTTCCAAATTTACTTTTCAGAGGTTGTCTCGTCAGAACTTCCCGTAGACTTAATCACTGTTTTCTGCAAATCAATGCAACCCACAAAATGATATCTTTTACTCAAATGACTTGAGACAGGAGTTACTACACACCTTTTCAACATCCAAAGCCAAATAACCCAGTCCGATAAAACAATGCAGAAGATAATTTACAAATCTGTCTAAAAGACCCATAACAGATGCCACTCATCGATGCAATATGAATTTATAACATGTCATGTTGAAATACTCCGCTATGAATAAAACCGCTTATCATCAAAGAAAAATACAATTTCTTCCTTAATAATTTGTCATTTTGCAACTTATATTTCTTTTAACTAAAAGTAAAATTATGCTTAGATTCATCGATGGAAAAAGGAGTTGGCTAGCCACCACACCCACAACAAACACGATGAAAGAGAGGGACCAAACATCACTTGGTGGGCTGCAAATTCATTAGCATACATCCTTGCTAGCAACTCTGACATGTAATCTTATTTGAATCCCACACAATAGGCGTTTATGTTTGACTTTCGAAGCTCAATACTAAGAATTTTTCAAAGTCATGGCTGCAGAAGTAATATTTAAAAGCCTTCTGTACATATATACCATGCCCATATTCCTGATATTTCAAAGTACAGACCTAGAAGTACAGACCTAGAAGTACAGACCTAGACTTTTGCATCTTGCTTACCTTACTATTTAAAAGGTTCACTCTTTTTTGATACTATGTTTTCTTAGAAACCACAGACCGAAAATTCTCTAGACGTCTAAAGCACCCAGAGTTCTAAACTTCAAATTAAACGTTACTGCAAGCATCTTAAAGGCACAGAATATGGCTCAAATGACAAAGAATTTATTAATATTTTACTATTCCACGCAACATGCTAGTTTTATAAATGGAAACAAAAGTGCACATGGTAAAAAACAGCCAGGCCACTCAGTCTTGCTCTTTTTCTGATTATATAGTTGGTTGAGAGAAGTCAAGGAAAAGAAGAGCACAAAACAAAATAAGGAGTATTATAGATATTCTTACAGCTTCAGGATACTCCCGAGAAGTAAAGCTCTCTAGACGATGTCAAAATACTTATTTACGCAAAGCAGGGGGTGTATGTGGCTACAAGAAAATACAAGCTACACAATTTCAAAACCATTTTTACTAAAAAATCCTTGTGATTAGGACCTGCTCTGGAGAAATTTTCTTTGGATTATGGAAAACCGTAATATTTTAATTCCAAATTTCTAGCACTCAAGGAATCCCCCCACCCACATACACACACACACAAATAGGAACAATTTGCAAGAATGCTGTGGGCTTCTAATACTTAGCAAGAATTAACAGGGTAATTGAAAAGACAAGATATTTAACAATAACGAAGACATATCGACGTATGCACAATATAATTCATTACAGGCAAAATGTGAGAGAATTAAAAATAATAATTTTCTGTGGCTCAAATTCAATCGAAACTTTGCATTGAACATCTTTCGTGTCGAAACAAAACTGAGGAACAAACATACGCCTTCTGTCTCGCCTACTCTCTCATTATCTACTCAATTACAGTGTGCGTTCCCAAACTGCAACGAATGTTTAAATTTTACCTAATAAAAAAATGCTCGATGGAGTTCAAAGCATGGTTTCACATAGCGAAGTTTCATTTACCTTAAGATTCTACTTATCGGGAGTATACGGTACTACTGCGAAAAAAAATATAGACAAGGGAAATGAAAATTTTCAGGAAAATAAGCAGTTTTGTACATACAGCTTTTTCTCTTTTTTTTTTAAATTGACAGAAAACAATAGCACTACTTTCTCATAGACCTATATCTCAGTAAAAAATGTTTATGTGTGGTTTTAATTCAAATTGGAATATCATATCTAATTCCCCACCCAAATAATAATAAAGACTAACCAGGAAAGGTGATTAATATGGAGCAAACAAGCAAGTTGAGTCAAATTTAAGTATATGTAAGTGTTATCAGACTTTATAAATGTTTCAAAATTGAAAAAAAAACCAAGGGCGTGTAGGTTGGAAAAGCTAATAGGGATGTAGGTTGGAAAAGCAAAAGGGGGTGTAGGTTGGAAAAGCAAAAGGGGGTGTAGGTTGGAAAAGCAAAAGGGGGTGTAGGTTGGAAAAGCAAAAGGGGGTGTAGGTTGGAAAAGCAAAAGGGGGTGTAGGTTGGAAAAGCAAAAGGGGGTGTAGGTTGGAAAAGCAAAAGGGGGTGTAGGTTGGAAAAGCAAAAGGGGGTGTAGGTTGGAAAAGCAAAAGGGGGTGTAGGTTGGAAAAGCAAAAGGGGGTGTAGGTTGGAAAAGCAAAAGGGGGTGTAGGTTGGAAAAGCAAAAGGGGGTGTAGGTTGGAAAAGCAAAAGGGGGTGTAGGTTGGAAAAGCAAAAGGGGGTGTAGGTTGGAAAAGCAAAAGGGGGTGTAGGTTGGAAAAGCAAAAGGGGGTGTAGGTTGGAAAAGCAAAAGGGGGTGTAGGTTGGAAAAGCAAAAGGGGGTGTAGGTTGGAAAAGCAAAAGGGGGTGTAGGTTGGAAAAGCAAAAGGGGGTGTAGGTTGGAAAAGCAAAAGGGGGTGTAGGTTGGAAAAGCAAAAGGGGGTGTAGGTTGGAAAAGCAAAAGGGGGTGTAGGTTGGAAAAGCAAAAGGGGGTGTAGGTTGGAAAAGCAAAAGGGGGTGTAGGTTGGAAAAGCAAAAGGGGGTGTAGATTGGAAAAGCAAAAGGGGGTGTAGGTTGGAAGTAAGGGTAAACATTGTAAACCAATACCTAGAATTGCAAATATTTTACCACTTCTAGAAACATCATTATTAGCGTCTTTTCTAAATAAAAAATTAGTTTTATCCACAATAAAGCATTAAATATATTTTCTGTCGTTAAGTATTCCAGAAATTACATAATGGGATTCATCATGGAATGGGAAAACAACCGCTAAAAAGAACAAATCGTTTTAAACATTCGGACAGAAATTGATGCAAAAACGGTATCCTAGGTAGTGTATGCTCTGATCACTACATGTACTTTAGACAAATTCAAAATAATTCAAAATTCAAGTAATGAATCATTCCAATTTCATTAGCAAAAGGGCGTACTTGCCATGTTTTTTCGCCTGTATAGCAAAAACTATTTCGATTCTCATTTTGGTATGCGGGGTCCGAATCGGATGCAATCTTTTTAACCAACTGGCAAAGTAAATTAAAGTATTTGTCTTTTGAAGAAGGCGCAAGTGGGGCAGCAAAGTTCAGTGAGAGGAAATCCTAAAACTGCAGTAATCAAGACTGCAAAACAAACTTTACGTTTAAAAGTAAGCCTGGCAGCTTAGCTGTCGAATTTAACTAATAAACTATAATATTTAAACAGTGTCACCATAAACAAACAGACTTTTTATTTCCCAACAATCTCTCTCTACAACTTATTCTTGTTATCACTGTCACAAATAATACAATGGTTTGGGAAAATTACAACTACTCGCTGGAAACAGACAATTTACAAACACAGCTAGTCATAACCCCTAACAGTATCAAAGCTATGGGTCTCACCCTTGATCTCTTGAATGCAAAAGTTTGTTTATAACAATTTCTTCATTCATTAAAGTAGCATTAACTAGAGCTATGTTAATTAATACTAAAGCTATACTCAGCATTCATTCAGTCTTGAAGCAAAGTCCACACGCCACACTATGTCACTAATCAAATGGCTTTTCTGAAGAATAACTCTACTTCGAGAATGTATAACATAACGTTACCTATTTGATCCTTTCCAATGATCTCGTGGGGAGTATGGACCATTTCGTCATTTGCCCGATTACTGCTGCAAACGATCAACTACAGCCTCTGCAAAGCAATGGATTTCAGTGTTTCTTGCTCATGATTTTATCTATCCAAACGGCCGTAGAAAACGTTATTGCCACTGTCAATTACTGCTCCGATTCTCAACAATGACAATGAGAAATGCAAGTCCCGACAGTGTCTTTTAACAAATCAGCTGCTCCTTCTGTGGGACACAAATCAACTGATATTCAACCTTTCTAACTCTACTTGGTCGAGTGGTAAGCATGGCTGTCTTTGTATTGAAATTTTTGAACTTTCACGATCAATAATAAACCAGTCCTGATTTAATGCACACCATTTTTTCCAATAAAATAAGCACTTTAGCCAATAGAAATATAGGAAAGCCACACCTATAATGATTCCGAATCCATTGATAACATAAAAAATTAAACACGCTGTTGACTTACAATGTTTTGATGCATTTAAATAAATCGAAAGAATATTAAAAAACAGACCAACAAAAAAAACTAGGAACCAGATTAGAGGAATCGGTTTGTCTTCCGGTTTTTTCCACTAAAACAAAGAAAGAAACAAAAAAAATCTCCATTAAATAAATAAAAAGTTTAAAACTATCAATAGCACCACAGGAACGCTACCTATAATGTGCTACCGTAGCAATGAAACCAATTAATAAAAAAAATCTATGAATTTATACTTTTACCCTTAATGGGGTCCAGTCCCCTTTCCATCCAAACAATTGTACCTTTTTACGTTATCTAATATCGTGGAATGTAAACATGTAAAGACAAATGTCCTTACTAGAAGGTTGCAAGGTATTCCTGACTGACTGCAATCAATGCAATCATTGGTTCATATCTTAACGGATATAGAACAGAACATTTAATAAATGCTGCTGAATGATTTCAATGCACTGATGTGGTCTACAAACAGCATAATAATTGAGCTAACAGTGGTTTTATAGTAAAACTGGGAGGCGAGCACGTTCTAAGTTAACAAGCCAACAGTTCAAAATGCCTACTTTAACTATCAAGATAAGCTGTCATACTAACAGCAAATTTCAGCATGTAAAGAAAACAACAACAATTTAATGGTTGCTGCAGGTTTGGGTGTTGGGGATGACATCATTTTCAAATCATGGGTCTGTGAAAACCCGTCACACACCTCGAGTGAACCTTGGTCTTCCAAGCTTTATGCAATCAATCAATATCAACATTGTTTCCCTGGTCTTCACATTAAACCACTTCAGCTCCTTCACTCTTCTGAAGATGGCATTGTTTAAGCCACCTTTATAGTCGTATGGCAAGCCAAACCACCAGAAACATAAGGTCATGTGTGTTTTACATCATGTCAAGTTTCATCCAACGTATCTTTATAGCTCAAATACTAACAGTACGATGAACTTTTTCTTTTGGTATATGAATGATAGTTTCAGTGTATATAATCTTCACGTGAATTTTCTTTGATGACACCAGTAAACAGATGGACAACATTGACATAGTCACACTTAACATATACTAATCCACCAGTAGTCCCAAACCATCATGAGACACATGTACACATCTACTGGCCTATTTCTTTTAAAGGTATAAAAGCAACACCTATTTTTACCTATTACAGTTTGGCTATAAGAAGGCAGTGACAAATAATTTTTTTGCGGAACCAACTTTTACTCACTACCAGCTTTGTTTTTCAGAGCTCGCTATCTGACTTGCTCTCACATTTTGATCTCTGCTTAAGATAATCAAACCTTTGTTAATAGTCTAATTGACATATTGGATACCAGTGGAACTTCTGCGTGCAAGGGTATTGATTTTATTAAATTTGATTTGATATGGTATGGTATGTGGCATTAAATAATATATGATAAGATGATCTTATATGTATATGATATCATTTGATTCGTTTTTATCTGATCTGACCTGGTTTATCCATTTACTGTAACGAAAATAAGCAAAGAAAAATCCTAAAACTTCCATTCCGTTTAAGGTACTCAGTATTTTAGAAATTGTCATAAAAGTGAGAATTCTTATACTGCTGAAAATGTTCCAATACCCCTTCAAACAATCTTCTACCAGTTTCTCTTAAATACTTAATACTACATCGTTTCTTTTTCTATTACACATATAGTAAAACATATTTATGTTCCTTTTTAGTTTCATAACAGCAGATAATTAAAAAGTCTCTTAAATTTCAAAACTAGTAGTAAATTTTCACCCACCCACGTTATAGGGTAAAATTAATGTTGCGGAAGCCAAGCCTAATGGGTTCTCTTTTTCTCCTTGTTTTATTGGAAGGGAAGGTCCTGTCTAGCATCCAACACTTGGTAACAGGAGGATAAATCTTCCATCTTTTATTAAACGAGCTACTTACTTTGAAAGATTAATAAACTTGTTCTCGTGAACAGTTTAAAAGAGGAAACAGCTCTCTTGTTAACTTTTATGTGCTCTTATTTTCCACGAACACGAGTCAAACTACTTAAGGAGACGTGCTGGTGGAATTTTTTTTGCGATAACCATCTTTACAGAAATACATTTCTCTTTTATTTGGCTATGAATGGTAAGTGGGTGACTGTCACATGGGGCAATCGCAGTTCTTCCAGTTATTGCCCAAATTTTAACATTTGACTGTTTGTAAAGACAAAATACACAGGGCAACTGTAATTCAAATGGGTAATGACTTCTTGTGTGTCTGCATTGCAGCATGCCGTTTCTGTAAAGTACCTTATCATACACTGCTGTAGTATGGATGAAGCAATTCTACTCTTGGATACTTTGTCAAACTTCACCTTATTAATCTTCAGACCTTTCCACAAAGACCCTTTAAACCTAATCGAACAAAAACTTAGTTGTTCTGTTAGGAAAAGGTTATGAATATACATAAGACGTCGATGCAAAAATGCGGACCCTTTCATGAATTTTATGGCCGATTTCAACCATCTGGTAAACTTGTCTACTAAACATTTAAATTGAACTTTGTTGCTTGCCTTATTGGATATAGCATCCAATACATCTCCAGTGGTTCCTCATATTTTCTCGCATTTCTGTTTTAATCATGGTATTTAGGTCCCCAGATAAACTCCTTCCAGTCTCATTCTGTTTTTCTCTTACAAGCCTTTCTCAATCCCCGGTTTCCATAGTTACCACATTTTTTACCTATGCACTTAACAATTAGCAGCCGCACACTATGACAGTACTCTAAATCAACGTATATGTCACTGCATATTTCCTGCTAAATGTCATCAATAAATTTTTTGACTGTATTTCATTTGATTTATTTCTAGTGAGCATAATATCGTAATTGTTAGCCAAAATGCTAAACTCATTTCGAAAACAGAAAACCGAGACAAGAGATATGGGCCATACAGTACACTAAAACTAGAAGCACAAAACTTATCTTTAGAATTATGTATACCAGGGGTCCCCAAACATCGAGCCGTAGAGAAATTCCTATCGGGCCGTGGGAAGACATCGTTATTTTTTTTGGTGTTTACATTTTAATAGAATTTTGTGTTTCTGGTTTTACTTTTTACTTTTATTGATGTATATATTTTGTAAGAACCTAAACTAGTTCAACTAAAACGACTTAGAGACCCGATGTTTAAGTTTTAATTTGTAAACCTGCTACTTATCCATGCACCGGTCCTCAGGAAGTTCTTAAACTTTGAAACCAGTCCTTGGCACACAAAAGGTTGGGGACCATTGACGTATACAACTATTTAATTATTACGATTCATTGCTTTAAGTAAGTATTAGCCACTGTGAGTCTGCAAAGCTTGTGCAGAGATCAACAAGAATGCGCATGCATTTCAATGGTAAATTATTAGCTCATTAGAATATTTCTGTGGGAGAACTACAGTAAACATGGCCAAAACTGTTAATAATTGAAGAGCGTGTGCTGGGGTGCCATTCATTTAGTTTGTACGAAGAACGAGGGTGAGGTCTTTGGAACATGCAAATCTACGGCTTAAATGTGTTATTTTTATTACTATGGGTGGTAATTAAGGGTGGTATAAAAGGGTGGAAAGTCAATCTCTTCTTTTGGAATGATTAAGAACCATGGTAGTCATAAAGCCACAGGTGTATAGACTGTGATTTAATTTTCCGAAAAAATGGGTACGTATTTGAACAACTTCGTATCGATAGTAAAGTTACTTTTATTGCACCTTTTCCAATGCAAGAAAAAAGCCATTAGTAAATCACATCAAAGTTCAACGTAACAAATAAACACAAACTAGATAGTGGAAAAAGGAAACAACTATCGCTCCAATATTGAGTATTTAATGTCCTGTGTTTAGGAAAATGCTCTAATCACTGCCCTCGTGTATTATCTAAAACGTTAATCCTCCCAAAATATACCTTATATTCAGAAAAAGAATGTATTTTCTAATGAAAAATAATCTTTAAGACATCCTTAGGTAAAAATTCTAAAATTTTATCACCCACCTTGGGATATAAAGGATATAAACACCCTGAAATATATAATTCCTGCTTAGTCAAATTTATTTACATAATACATAAATGAATTTATGTACGCATGTACTTTTTTCTCGTTAAAATAGGCAAGTTTAATGACCTTGCCTTGTAGCCAACCCTGTAAGAAAAATAAGTGGTGGCATACCACCACAGCTAGATACACATTACAAAACAAGCTGGGGGTAACCACTGCAGTTTTAAAACGGCACTCCTTTGCATTTTATGCTTTTTGCAGCTTGCAATGAACTAAAATTACTTACCTCTGATACTGGGCGATGCTTTTTTTTGATGGATACCTGTTGTTGGCAAAGTTCACACTGATTTTTGACTGACTTTTTAAACCAGGTCAAAAGGCATGTGGCATGAACGAATTTTGCAGAGCCTGCACATTTACACGGAGCAATCAATTGTTCATCGCCAACTGTGTGGCATATCCGACAAATAACTTGGTCATCCGATCCTTCCGTTGTTTCCCCCGAATCCAACATAGGGTAAAGCTCTACTACACTCTGTTCGGGAATGCTGTGCAGCTGTGTTCCTCTTCCACCAGAATAAAATTTGGTCTTTTGTGATACCTTGGTAAACTTTATGGCTGTTTCATCTCCAGGTAGCATTGACGTACCCTGTGAACATAATGTATAGCAGATATTAGATTAAACCCAATATATAATAACTCTGTGTCACCTCAAACAGCCTTTGCCGAAGTATGCATTTACTAGCACCGACTTCGCAGATTTCTACACTGGCCGTGAATCCAAATAGTACCCAATGCTCAAGGTTGCAGTTTCTGCCAACAGCAAATTGTACCTACACCTTTATTTCACTTATCCATATTATCCTTTTTTTTCCCTCCTCCCTACCTATTTCTGTTGACCTGTGGAATGGTCTCCCTCACCTACTTGAATCCAGATTACTGAATATCCAACGCCCAATGAAATATTTCATCAAGCACTTGTTAATTCTGACAAATTTCATGTTTGAAATCCGCAAGTACCAAATAAGCACAAGAGCCAAGCAGTGGCAGAATATTTGTAAACCAGAATAAAAAGTCAGATAACTTTGTATCGAATGTGTCTGCCAATTTAAGCCTTAACTATCAAGTCAAATGTACGGACAAGTGTTTAGGTTTGTGAATTTCTTTACTGAATGGCTTACAAATAATATACTGATTCTGATATGCAAACCCTAATAATATGATCAGTGACAGTTCTACTGTTTCCCTATCCTTTTTCAGTCGACTAATCAGTGTACTTTTAAAAAACTTCGTGCAAAAAATACAATGTTCAAACTGTTATAAAATGACAAACATACCATTAACAAAAGCTAGTAAACTTCGGCCAGAAATAAAATGGAACGTCATTTTTTTACTAATTTTCTGAAAATTGTGTGCACATTACATCATATAAATCAACAAAATTTTTAGGGTGTGAGAAAAATATCTAATTTCCATCATAATGCCTTAATGCTTCTGTTATCAAATGTGTTAAGAATATTTTTACTGATACTTGGCAACAAAGTAACCTGTCTCCACTTTCAAATAAACATGTTACAGGCGACCAGCAATGGTCTTTCTTTCACAAGAAATGAATCGTTGTCCTTCCTTCATCATCTTGAAAACCACCAAGACTACGGGGGCCAAATTCTGAAAATTAAATCTTCCATGTTTGCTAACGCATCGTCAATACAGAAAACACTGAAAAGTTTATTCTGTTTTTCTTTTCCCAAAATTCAATAACGACGCTCTAAGTACAACTGAACAAAAAAATCCTTGGCATGTATATTGCAGCAAATAAAAATTATATTCTGTTTGTAAATAAAGATATAGATACTATCCACAACTGGTATTTAGTTTAAAAGATTTGGGTATAAAAAGATCATTTCATTACAATTCCGATTAAAATATAGTGCCAAAGACACCGATGATCCCACACAGACATAAAATAATAAACATTGTCTAATCTTACCAAATTATGTCACCCAGAGGATGTTAATGCTCTTCTGTGATATAAAACTACAAAAAACCCATTTGAGACAATTGTCTGTCTTTTACGGCATCTATTTACTTTATATGTCACTAGGTTCAAAATACGGGAAACTCCTCTTCATGAGACATCGGTTGGTTTCAAATTTGAGGTTTTCATATTCTTATACATTTCAGCCAAACCTAACAAGTTTGTGTGGGTTGGTGCAATCTGTCTTTCAACTACCTAAAAATATGCTAAAATAAGATTTTCATAAATCTCTAGAGACTGAGATTAACGCGAGATTTATTATCGGCACCATTTTCAGTAGAGGGCAGCAATCGATGGTGTCAATAAAGCTGAAGACGTAAGTCCGAGTATAAGTAAGTAAGTAGTAACCTTGGGTAAAATTTATTTTTTTCCTACCACTTACAAGTTGAAAAAAATCGGTTTCCTTCAAGGAAACAAGATTAAAAAATTAAAACAATTGCAAATAAAATGCAGTAAAACCTATTAAATAAATAACTGAAATTCGTACACAGTCATTTCGCGACCTATGCTATTCCATTAATGTGCGAAATCACTCAATTCTTACCTGTAGTGTCAAACATTTAAAAATGCAAACGAAGTTCCTATTTCAAAAAAGGTTAAAAAGGTTTAGCAAATTTTCATCGTACCACTCGATACTATCTCTTGCATTTTATGTGAATATTAATTAATTAATTAATTAATTAATTAATTTATTTATTTATTTACGAATATTTATACAGGATAAAAGCTTCAGTTATTTACATATTTACATAAATACTGTTATCAATGTTTGTCCTGTAGAATATAATAAAAGATATAATAAGAACTGATTAAAAACTATATAAAATTAAAAGCCTTCAAATTTCAATCAAGATGAAGATAAAAAGGGTCTTCTATCTTCCAGTGGCATATTATTAAATAGCTTAGCTCCACCATAATAAAAACTAGATCTAGCAACTTCTAGTTTTATTGATGGGAGT
>RDPX01000292.1:223749-240292 GCA_003991215.1 Morbakka virulenta | reverse complement strand
CCTTTGCTCCATTGCCTAAGCTTTTCATAACAAGTCCTGCAAATCTTATGTGGAGCCCATGACTTGTCTTGGTCACCTAATCTTAGTTCAAAGTAAGCAAAATTTGCTTGTTTAACGCAGCTGTTGATATCTAATCGACGCTGAAGGAATGTGTAGCTTCCACACACATAACAGAACGAGTCTGGATCATTTAGACACTTGCATCTGTGAGCAGCAGATATGTGTAGACTGAAAAAGAAAAACTTCCTAAGTCAGGTTACTACTCATAGGCCTGCTCTTGTATACTTTTAAATTTCTTTATAAGTATATTTTGCTGTTCATAAAATTTTGTACGGAATAATCATATACGTAACCAGTTTTATTGTTCAGTATTGTATAGTTTAGTAGATGATTAGTAATAGAATTTGCTACCATTAT
The DNA here is from genome assembly GCA_003991215.1 of Morbakka virulenta. NCBI lineage: Eukaryota > Metazoa > Cnidaria > Cubozoa > Carybdeida > Carukiidae > Morbakka > Morbakka virulenta. The sequence continues at coordinate 239,875 of RDPX01000292.1, read as the reverse complement.
ACAAGGAACCATACAAAAGTTAAGCTAAGTGTATTCTTACCTTGAGAAACTGGTAGCTGAATATCCAAGGTTTGGGTTGTGTATGGTGCTCTTATGGATAAAAAACTGATTCAGACCATAAAGATTATTGTCATTAAATGGCTTCTATAACATAATATTAGTGAGCTATTCAAGAAATAATCTTTGTTTCCCTATCTTGTTACAATTTTTACAATAGAAAAAGATCTGGATGTATAGGAAGAAAATGATGGTCATTTTCGAACTCAGCACACCAGATTTAGTAGGAATCAATCAAGAAACTTCATTACTTTTGAAAAAAATTGAAAATTGTTCCCCAGTGTAATATAACCATTTGTGGAAACAGCACTGAAGTGCATAAGAACCTGCAAATATTTAGATCAGTTGCTGATAAAGAAAATGTGGGTTTTCACTGAGATTGTGAATCTCTGTTATTGAATTTTGCAAAATATGCTCCAACCTGACCTACAACAATAAACTACATTAATGAATTTACTTTACCACCAGAAAATACTTAGTTACATTGGGGAATCAATGGTGTGTCTTTATATAATGCCATGTGGAAACACAGATTTTCCAATAAGATACCTCCTTTTAACTCCATTGTACTTAATGAAAGCGTACCAAGGCCTTTAAACCATTGAAACTAGACCTGGTCACAGCAGTAATGCAAAACACTTAAAAATATAACTTTTACTGTAAAAAATGATGCTTCAGATTTTTCTATGATAGTTAATTAAAACATGCAACCAGTAGCATTACAATATAGTACCATCCAAGGATAAGAAAAAAAATTCTGTTAAAAAAGAGTAAAATAGTTGAATCTATTTATCTCTGGGTACATTTTAACTTGGTGGACTGTTTTACTCTAATCACTGATCAGAGGTTACTTGCTTAGATGTATGATTACAAATCCTCATCAAAAATAAAAAATGCCAAAATCATCCATTGGAAAGTAACATTGTCTCATTCAAATGATACAAATTAGAGACCAGAAAACTGCAACAAAGCACCAGACACTAAAATCTCACACATCTGTAAGAATTTTCTTTATCCTAATGAAGATTGTTTAAAAGTGGAAAAGGCTATTGATAAATGGAAAAAATGAATAGGCAAATGTTTCCTATGATTTCATCCCAAAAAATGCATAAACATATGAATTAGTAGAGCAATGGTTGACCATATATAAAAAATTATATGGAGGAAATAAGTTTAGAAAACAACTTCAACAATAAAACCAAGTTTCACAGAATATGTCAGAAAAGATCAATAAAGCAAAAAGTCTGGAGGGTCTTACATGAAAAATGTTTACCAGCTTAGACAAAGAGTCTCCATACTGCTCTAGTGAGACCAATTCTTGAATCTGTGAATCAGTCAAGGGGTCCCTTCAAATAAAGGTTGTTGAAGCCAAAGAAAATGTCAAATGTTGAACTACTAAATTAACTTGTTTCATTTAAGGTATGAAATAATTAAGACTCAGGTTGTGATAGATATTTAATAAACAAACTAAATAGATAAACACTCTATTAGATTAAACATTTAAACAACACATTTTGAGTCAGTTCAGAATAATTCTGCTGTGGCAGCTTGGGTTATCTCTATCGAAAATATTTTCTGCCAATTCAACTTAATTTTGGACAACCAATTCCTACCCATCAAATTAGCACGCTCGCCCAGAACTACAAACACCATATCATATATCGATTGTCCCTCGTACTCAATACTAACTTGCACATGTCCCAGGGGGCAGATCACATTACCAGAATAGGTACAGAATTTTATACTTGTGGGTTTTAGCAATAGTTGGTTTCCTGTATTTAATGAGTGAAAGCATGATTCTGTTATTACTGACAAGGAATCTCCTGTATCAACTTCCATTGATACTGTGTTTCTGTTTAATAACAAGGTTATCATAACTGGATCAGTTTGTTGAGGTTTATCTAACTTGTAGAGGGGATATACTAATTCATCCTCCTCTTCTTCACATTCCTCAAGTTGATGAGCTTTATTTGATTCAATGAGTTGATCAGTGTGTGCTTTCCCTGCTTTGCACACAGTAGGAATATGCCCTTTCTTCTTACAATAATGACATGTAGCAAGCTTAAATCTACAAGTTTCTTGTTTATGTGGTTGGCCACATCGATAACATGTTTTCCTCTCATAACTGAAGGCAGTTTTACTACTACTACTTGAATTGTCATTCATAGTACGGCGGTATGAAATTTGCATTTGGTCCAATTTATTGGGTAAAAAAATTGCGGTGTTTGATTGTTGACCCTGTTGTATGTCCTGAACATTTTTCACTGCGTGCTCCATGGATGTGGCTATACGAACAGCTTTGTCAAAATCTAAATCTGTTTCTGACAGTAGGCACTGCTGTATTCTATTATTCTGTACCCCACAGATGAGTCAATCACAGATCATGTCCTCCAGGATTACTCCATACTCACAGAATTCACATAGTCTGCAAAGTTATGCAATATATGTAGCTATACTTTCATGAGCGAGTCTATTTCTTTTGTTAAATCTGAATCTCTTCATGATAATAGATGGTTTAGGGTTTAAATGTTGTTTCATAATTGCCACCAGTTCTCCATATGTCTTTGTTCCTGGCTTTATCGGGGCAGTTAAATTTCTAAGAAGTTTGTATGTTCGTGATCCACAGCTGCTAAGTAATATAGACTTTTTTGCATCGTCAAATATATCATTAGCAATGTAGAAATGTTCCATTCGTTCCATATACTCACTCCAATCATCCGATTCTGGATTAAACTCATCCACTTTTCCAAATGTGGTAGCCATTTTGCGTGGGTAAATAACTACTCATTGCCAATATGAAATAATTAAGACTCAGGTTGTGATAGATATTTAATAAACAAACTTAATAGATAAACACTCTATTAGATTAAACATTTAAACAACACATTTTGAGTCAGTTCAGAATAATTCTGCTGTGGCAGCTTGGGTTACCATTATGCTAGGTTCAAAACACTCATAACAAATCCAAGGAACTTATAATGGTATACCAAAACAATAACAAAGTTCCCGAATATATCACAAAAGGTTTACCACACGAGGAAAGATTATGAAAACTGAAGCTACCAACTCTTGCACACAGACTCTTCAAAGTAATACTGCAAGCATATCTTTAGAATGTGTCAATTCTTGTATGACAGAAAATACCAAGGAATCATCCAAGAAGTGTTCTCATTTGAATATTAAGAAACATACATTTTGTAATCAGGTCATCAACAGGTGAAATGGAAGTCACACAGGCAAGATAAACATTGCAGAGAAAAGATTAATTGCAAAAGACACAAATGCCAGGCTGCCAACTAAAACAGTGAGAAAATGAGCAGCTTGTTTCACTGGTTGCATAGGTCAGCTTTTCACTAGTAGACTTCTGTGAGTATCTGTATCTGTAAGCATCAAGTAACCAAATTTTCAACACTAAGACAATGTTTGATTTCTGCTAGCCAGACATTCTTGTGATTCATTTTGAATTAATACTGCAGAAGGTCATAGTGAACATCAGAGCAGAACAACTTAAAACAATCAAGGATGGGTAGTTTCTTGAACTAAATCCTTTTCAAACCAGTGGAAATGGGGATTGGCTGTCACTTTAAGAACACAAGCTATGAGCCAGGTTTTGTTGGGTCATTTTATTTGGCAACATACAAATTTCAAATATCACAATTAAAGCATGGGCCAGTAAAGATTTCTAATTGGTAGAAGATGAAGATATTTGGTTTTTCCCAATCAAACAAAAAATGTTTAAGAGGGGCAAAATGCTAAAAGCATTTGATTGCAAAATCAAGTTTTGGTCCCATAGTTCTCACAGTAGGATATTGATAGCAGTAAGCTATTAATTTCCAAGAAAAATAGCTCACCCAAACTTAAAAATTACCAATGACTACCTGTCTTCACAAGCTGTCCAGTTAACCAGAGACAAGAGATGTGATACATCTGTACAATGTCAAACCTGATTCAAAGCATTAGAAAGGACTATTAATAAAGCAAATAAACAGCAATTAGTCAGTACAATGTCTTTCCTAGGCTCTGCAGGACTTGAATGATATAATAATGAAATATGTGTCTCAATGTTCATAAGTAGAATTCAATCACTATTCCCAGAAACATGTGATGTGTAACCAAGAATACAGCTTTGCTAATGATGAGACTCCACTACTAAAATGTTCTATTTGTGGACAAGTTGCACACTCTGAGTGCATCAAGAGCATACTTCAGAGTTCATCAGAATCTGACCTGACACCTGAAAACACATGGGGTGAGATAAATCCACTAAAGATTTCAGGTTTCTATTACATATCCCATGTATGTCAGCCTTATGTCATACTATCAGAATCGACTGGATTACTCTAGTGTAACCTGGATAAAAGTGCTATGTCACATGCTACTAAACCACACCAATCAATGCATGGCCCCAGAAAACAGTCAAGAATCATAATAGAAAGACGTGACAGTGAAACAAACCTCAAAACTGTTGGATCTGAACAAGATGGTTCAACCAGGGATGCAACTGGACCAGTGCAAGGTGAAGATAGAAAAATCCCAGACCAACATAAAGAGGATGTACCAATATGTAAATTCTATAGAATTGGAAAGTGTAAACATGGAAAAGTAGTCTGAGACTGCAACTATAGATACCCACAAATGTGTTGCAAACTTCTAGCACATGGAACTAATGCAAAAATGGGATGCAGACTTGGGAACCATTGTAAGGATTTTCATCCTAAAATGTGCCAATCTTCCATAAAACACAGGGAAAGCAATAGACTAAACTGTACTCTAAGGCATGTTAAGGGCACAAAGTGCACAACTTCCGATGATACACCAAATGACAATCTTTGTGAAAAGGATATGACTCCAAAAGGTGTGGGCCACAATGACATTGATTTTTTAGAACTATTTCAGCAGATGAGACAGGAAATCCTGCAGGCAGTTAAAAAAAACCTAAATGCAGTTCAGACATCTTAACACCAGCAGAGCACCTACCAACAACTGCATCAGTTTCATCCACTACCCCCAGCTAATGATGCCATGGGGTCCTTCAGTAACAGGAATGCCAATCAATCTTTCATCAGAGGGCAGGTCAAATCCACCTGTCCCACCATACTAAATAACTTTACATTACTAAATGTTTGGTGACTCAAGCCTCACACAGTCCCTGAAAAGGTAACGTTTTGAACCTTATTGATGGTAATGGTATGTTTTTAGCTCTCAGCAAAACATGGTTAAAAGAACACATAGAGGTAGAACTTTATATTAAAGGATACAAACTTTTTAGACAAGATTGTAAATACCCAAAGAAAACCTACCGTGGCTATGAAAATGGGGGTGTAGCAATATACCTTAGAAATGATATTGCTGCTACCACAGACACTTTCATATTGTACTCAAATGGAGCAATAAATATTATGGGATTTACTCAAAATTCAAACATATTGCAAGTATTACCCTTTATAGACAACCTGATAATGTAACAGGTAACAGATCAACCAGTAATCAGTTCAAGGAAGGGCTTGAAGAAATAACTAGTGCACTAACTAGTGTATGTTCCCAGTTTTGGCATCCAAGAACTGGGAACAGACATTATATTATGTGGGGATTTTAACCTGCCTGGTGCTACCTGGCCACTTGTAACATGTTCTAATGATTTTTGCAATGAACATTATCTGTTTCAGCAAATAACTACTCCAACACACCAAAAAGGAAATGTATTAGATCTGTGTTTCACTAACAATCAGCTCTTTTTACACTCATACCACTGTATAGAGACTATCCTCTCTGACCACTTAATGGTTAAATGTAAGTCAAAGTGTCAAGTTCACACAAAAAGGATGACACTGAGTTTTGATACTTTAAACTTTTTCAGTGAAGAAACAACATGGAATGGACCAAATAAAAAACTATCTGTAATCAACTGAGAGGATAAGTTTGAAGGCTTAGGCTATAAACAATCCTTGTTAAAATTGATAGAAACAGTGCTAGATGCCTCAAGGGATTCTGTGCCTCAACAGAAAAACAAATCTGAAAAAAAGAAATCAATTATACCAAAAGATAGACAAATTCTCATGTGCCAAAGGACTAAACTCAAAAAGCAACTAGAGAAATCAACTATTCTACAGAATAAAATCAAAGTGCAGAAGAAATTAGTACAAACTGAAAGGGATCTTCAGAAATCAATTAAAGTGGAATCAGAATCCCAAGAACAAAAGGCAGTACATACAATAAAACATAACTCAAAGTACTTTTTTAGCTATGCAAAAAAGTTCAGTAATGTCAAAAGTAAAATTGGTCCATTGATTGATGCTGCTCAAGCCATAATTACTTGCCCACTGAAAATGGCAAATGTGCTTGCAGAACAACATGCTTCGGTTTTCAGTACACCAAAGGAACCAATGATGGACAAAGATGATCTTTTCTCCTTGAATAATAATAATGTCACAGGATGTGAGCCTCTTAATTTCTCTAAGGAGGATATCAAAAAAGCAATAGATGACCTACCCCCCTCTGCCTCAGCTGGACCAAATAGATTCCCAGCAATTCTGTTAAAAAGCTGCAAGGATCAGCTAGCAAAACCACTGTAAATATTTCGGAAAACGTCATTTAAATCAAGTGAAATCCCTCAGATTCTTAAAACTCCTTTCATCACTCCAATTCATAAAGGTTGTAGTAAGGGAATTCCTAAAAACTATAGGCCAGTGGCCCTGACATCACACCTAATTAAAAGTTTTGAAAGAGTGGCGAGAAAACACAAAGTAAGATACATGGAAAACAATAACTTATGTAACCCAGGACAGCATGGTTTCAGGTCAGGTAGATAATGCCTTACCCAACTGTGAAAACACTTCGATTTTATCACATCAAAAGTAGAGAAAAGTGGCAATGTTGATGTGGTCTATAGTGACTTTGCAAAGGCCTTTGATAAGGTTGGTCTGTTGGTAACACTAAAAGAATTGAAACAGCTTGGAATCTTAGGAAAAATTGGTTAGTGGATACATGCATTTCTAAATAACAGGTATCAATATGTTGTAGTTGAAGGTGAGACCTCAATAAAAAAGGAAATGTAATCTAGAGTTCCACAAGAATCAATGCTGGGTCCACTCTTGTTTTAGTGTTAATTGGGGACATAGACAAAAATGTAGTAAATGCATTTATCTCAAGCTGTGCTGATGATACCCACCTTGGACTACATGTTGAACACAAAGATGATGCCAAGAAACTTCAGACTGATCTACAAAATGTATATAAATGGGCAGATGATAATAACATGGTACTAAATACCTATGAATTTAAACTCATTCGATATACTAAAGAGGATAGTCTAAAAGCTAACATAAACTTTAAATCTAACTCTGGCTCAGAAATAGTTAGTAAACCAGCTGTCAAAGATCTAGGAATTTTGATGCCAGATGATGCAACTTTTAAAAGCCATATTTTCAATATATGTGAGTTGGCATGTAAAACGTGGATAGATTCTGTGCACCTTTAAAACAAGGGAAGCCACTCCAATGACTACACTATTTAACTCTCTAGTAAGGTCAAAATTGGAATATTGTTGCCAATTGTGATCACCAATCTTAAAAGGTCAAATCCAATCTCTGGAGTTGATATAAAGAACCTTTCTTAGTAAAATGGCACAAGAGACAAAAATTACTGGGAACTACTGAAGCACCTTAAAATGAATTCTCTAGAAAGATGAAGAGAAGGGTATATTATAATATACACTTGGAAAATCCTGGAAGGCTCAGTCCCAATAATAAAGTAAACAGAGTCAAAGGATCATGGAGTGCCCAAAGAGGTAGAGAATGTTTGTTTCCATCAGTTAAAGCTAAAATTCCTGGATACCTAAAAGCAGCACAGAATATTTCATTGGCATACAGAGATACAAAATTATTCAACTGTCTGCCTAAGGATTTGAGAAATGTCACATTAGTGAACACATCAGTATTCAAATGCAAACTAGACAAGTTCCTATTCTCAGTGCCTGACAAACTGCATCTGCAACAACTAACTTCAAGCAGGAGGGCTGAGTCAAACAGTTTAGTGCACATGGTGCATTGGAGTGGTGGACCACCACAGTCATAGACCTTCATCTTGAAATCTCCACAAGTATCCAAAAGTATCCACAAGTAAGTAAACAATTTCAATGTCATATCATTGAATTTGTTTGACCTACAAAGTCAAATATTGTATTTTCAGAATCAGCATGTTAAAAAGGGTATTTGTGTTAGTTTCAATTGTTATGCTGTTTACTCTGGTAAATTTATACCATGGTTAAAGAAAGAAACCTTAAGCATCATGCAGTTATACAAAATTCTCAAAATGAGGATGAATTAGAATAGCCATAACTTTTGTCTTGAAATAATCTCAAATTTTCTTACCAGAATTTTCTTAACAGACAAATACATGATATAAAAATACAAAACAGATTGTGAATTCCAAAAATAAAACTGGAATCAACCAAAAAGAGTTTTTACTATTATGGTGTGAAATGTTTTAATGAACTTCCACTAAATGTGAGAAGCTCCGCCGATGTTCACAAATTTTTAAGTTTCTTTGAAAAGTGATCTTATTTTAATTTTATCATGCTTTTATATTGTTTTAGCTTAAAAATAATAATAACTTTTATTCCCTTTCCCCCTTCTTTTACCATCCAAGGATAGATGATTTTATAAATGCATTACTACCCTCCTTTGATATATTCCTGGATTATGAAAACAGGACCCAATGGAAGAACAGCACTTGTATATATTGTATGCATTTGTATATATTATTTTTGAAATTGACTATCCTGTAAATAAATAATAATAATAATAATAATAATAAATATTGGTTACACCCATCAGTTGAATTGTGTTTCTTTATAAGGAGATAATATCAATATTTACCAGCAAATATTGTGAGGTTGCTAAATTAAAAGTTTAATACAACCTACCATCACAAAAGCTGAAGATTTGTTTCCTGCATCAAAACAACAAGTAGGTTTATGTGGCAATTTAAAAAATTATTTTATGGTTTCTTCCTTCAGCTTCTAAAGAACCTTTAAATTCCAAGCATTACAATCTATTGATATCCTAGCACTTTCAGAAAAATTTACCATACCCTAGCTATTCTAATACTATTCTACCATACCATTGAAATGCATAAAAATGATTTATTAAAAAAGAAACTTGGTTGCAGGATCAATAGCTGGGCTATTCATATTCTCATATTGCATTACATGGTAAAACTACTTCTGCAGAATGCTCTTTGTATGTATGTATGTATGTATGTATGTATGTATGTATGTATGTATGTATATATGTATGTAGTATATTTGTCCATGCATGTAGACATATATATATATATATGTATAAAGTGATATAATAAGTTGGAAAGTATAAATAAAATATAAATATACATATATATATATATATAAATATATAATGTCATATGTCATGCTTCTTCCTCTTAAGGAAAAAAAAATCACATTACGTGTAACTTCAAAACCAATGAAGGAAATGGAATGACATAATAGCAGCTTTAGGGGTTTTTGGTCTGGTATTATGCTTGAAACTTTAATTTCACTTCACCGAGTTTTAAGTCCATCAAAATTACCAAAAACATTTCAAATTTCCAATTCTAATGGACCAAAGGATTTGATAATGTTAGTTGTAGGGGTACACTCTGTCACTGCCATTCTGTCCCTCCCTCCTTTCTGCATCAGTCTAAAATCGTTCATGGTTGCGAACTCCTTACATTTCGTCATAGTTTCACCAAGACAGATGTAGTGAAAGGTATACGCCTGTGGCAAGATAAAGGAACTTCGTTGTCAAGAAAACATCCGTGTATTAAAGGATACTTTTACTTCAAAAATACGTCGGGCTGCTACAAAACTTAATGATGGGCGAAGACACTCCAAACAAGGCATTGAACAGCTGTTCCCATCTTCAAACCATGTGGATAACATGCAATTTGCCACGAAACAAATCCAAAACCAGGAGTCCGTTCCAAAACCTAAAGAGCTGTTGTAATTAAAGGCTATCTCAATTATTTAAAGGTTGTCTTGTAGTGTCATACTACGCAGTTCAAGAGCTACAGGAATTGACAATTCGTAGTCTCCTCAAATGAATATTACTTGATTCACAGATGTCTAGACTTGACTATTACAAGGTAAATATTAAACAAATAAAAATATTATTTAACTAGGGTTATAACTTGGCTGTAATTATTAAAATTTTCATGAAAACGACGATATGAAAAAAAACCTGTCAAAAAACATAGAACTAAATGGTAGAGAACCTGCGAATGAAATGTCTTCCAACTAAAACTGACGGCAATCAAACTAGACAAAACAATCCATCAGTCCGGTGTATAATAACATCCTGTCAGCTGCATCAAACATAATCACAAAACTCATAGCTAACTAACTGCCAGAAAGAAACCTTCTTGAACGAGGAAACACCACTGTTTTCGCCAATGTGGATTTCCAAAACGCGCGGTTCGTGTGCTGTATCTATATGGTTTTGACCCGCAACAACCTCAGTCCATGGTGAGTTTGTCTGGACACGATTCCTTTTACTCGCTTCTTTGGTAACAAGTAGCATGAAAATTTTTTATATTTACATAAACAACAAAACTCACAATTTGCTAAATTACGTATCCCATCAACCTGCAATGTCGATACCATCCATAACCAAGCAATTTCTTTGGTATCTTGATAAGTAATAATTGACGCAATCCTATTCGACGAAGACAACAATTTCAAGGATTTCCCAAATTTGCGACTCAGTTCCAAACTTGCTTTAAGTGCCAAAGCTCATAACAATTGATTTTGTTCCGAAAATAAAAAAAAACCCAGAACGAAACGACAGATTTCCCAGACAGGTCGGACTGAAACGAGTCCACAAACTGGAATGTACAATCCGTTTGCAGCGGACAGAGAAAATTACTTGAGGAATTGGTAGGAAGTGGAATTCATTTCAATGTAACTTCCTGTTCTTGCAGAGATTTTAGAAATAAAGTGGAATAAAAAAGTAGAAGATTAAAAATGAACCCGATAAGCGTCGTTTGTGGCTGGTAATCAGTGAATCCAAGTCCTTTCACCAGTTTTTCTACCTGAACAAATATGAACAGCATGTCTTTTTTCTCCCAATCTCCTTTTTGCTTCAGTTTGGAAAACAACTTGCAAAAACACCCTGTTAATTACTTTTCTTTTAATATGAATAAATTTTGCTTATTATTCTTGCCAATGTAATTTTTACAGTAAAAGTATAACGTGTTACTTCATTTGGGTGAACATCAAGAGATTTGGAGTTGGATTTTAGATTCGGTGGAGCTAGTAGTAACTCTAAACTTCTTTTTTGTCCCCACTGAAGTCCCGGGTACCCTACGTTTTTCAGGGTTTTGCCATACTGGAAATGCTCTAGAACGGATAGTTAAAATGAATTGTTTCGATATACTGATATACTGTTTGGTGCTTTCTTTAAAGGTCGGGGGTTAGGTTTTCCATTTGAGCTTGTCTTACCATGCGACTCTTAACACTACTCTCTGTATGCTGTCATGTACCCTAGATAACGTCTTTTTCCTGGGGAACTTTCAGTGTCCAGGTCTCCGCATCATAAAATAAAGGAATTCCACGGAGTCGACGAAAAGCCTGCCTATCAGATTTTGGTCAATGCCAGGTTAGGTAACAAATCTTTTTCATCCTGTACCAGTAGGTTTACCAGTTCTCCTATCCTATTAATATAGCTGAAATCTCTGTTAAGACTCCCCTTGTCTATGTAGACATGATCATTTAATCCAGTTGAACTATTCCACCCAATCCGGTGCCTCAGAGAGGTCATGCTCCCATTGATGGTAAGTAGATATCTAGGTACTTTGATTTTAGCGGTGACTATCTCTTGGATGGACTACATTCTAAAGAATGCGAAAAAGCCCCCATATTTCATTGCGAAGATCTTCTGTCTGTCGCTCCGTTAAGGACAACCTTGATCAGCCACTGTCTTCACTATAACCCAGGCAAAGTGGTTTCAGGGGGCAACCCGAGGTTTTGTCCGGCACTACTTGTTTCCATATTTGCAGTTTGAAGAAGCAATTCTCCTATCCGTAACCTGGGGTGAGAGTGGAAAGGAGTAATCATTTCCATACCACAACAAAGTTAGATGAAAAACTTACTGAAATGCTCTCGGTAACCGTAACCCCAATTGGAAACCCTTCCTACTTTTCCGCAAAACAGGAATAGACCATGAGTTGAGACTTTATTTCAACTCCATCCTGTCTCATTCTTTCCTCGGGTTTGCATAGCTGTCTCGTAATCTCCTGCTGGAAATGACGATTCAGGAATCTTTCTTCAAATAGTTCAACTAACATTCGAAGACACAGACTCAATATCTCTTCCCTTTTTGCCTCTCTTCCAAGTTTTTCTAAGTCATCCTGGGCTGAAATTTTGATTTTCAACTTTTTGTCAAAGAAGCATTAGAATATTTGTAAGGTATTTTTTATCTGATTGTCGTCTGTGACCACCCTTGTTGGTAAATTTAGCATGTTTTCTTTTATGTCGTCATATTTGATCGAGCGACAACCTTTTTTCTTGGTTTTAAAAAAAAGGAAAGCTAATCTAAATACTAAGTCTTTTTCCACAGATAGGAGGGGGAGCATAGACGGGAATGTGTACTCTAGCGACCAATGTGATAGTACCAGCAAATAGCATTGCTGCCGAGGCATTATTAGTCAAAGAAGAATCTGTATAAAGTCTACTCTGTTATGATGGCAAAGTCACAATGTCTTCTTTCTCTCTTAAGACGTTGATACAAAACGCCTTTAGCAGCAAAAAAGCCAGGTTTGAGAGGAAGGTTTGAATAAAACTATAATACATCCATTTTATAGTATTCAGCAGCAGAATTAGGTGTTAAACAGGGCTTTAGTCTTCTTCTTTAATGACACGTAAGGTGGTATTATTAAATTTGGTGAAAATTTTGGATTAAATATTATAAAGACCTGAGCATGCATGTGAAGTAGCTGAATTTATCATCCCTGCCCTACAGTATCCTTCTAGTTGTGTTGCGAGGTCACTCAGAGAAAATTTGCTCCACTAATCTCTCAGCCTATTTCTTGTCTAGAGCTCAATCACAAACCAAATGTAGTGGTTTACCTCCAACTTCCATTGTAACGTCTGGAGCCTTACGCTGTAAACCGAGTAGACACTTCAGATCAGTGTTTCTTAAGAGGAGGCGTACACCCACTTGTTGGGAAGTTCAAAATTTTGGATTAGGTTTTGGTCAACGAAAAGCAAAGGAAACAATTAAGACAAACTAATGAAATAGGGATGCCGAGTTCACCTCAAGTTTTGTTTATGCCAGACCTCATGTAGTGTGGGTACCCAGGAACTACCTCATATCTGTGCCTTTCACAACCAGCTTTTCAGACAATTACTGATATGCCTAAAACAGTACTGCAACGCCAACAGTATGAAACTGACACTGTTGAGGAACACGGGGGTATCCCAATTTCCCGCATCAACATCTTGTGGTGTATTTGCAATTCCGAGGAACACGAAAACCATGTTTGCTAAAGATTCGTATTAGAATTCAGTAAAAAGACATATTTACAGGGATATAATCAATATCTAACAACACAATTAAGTCAAAGTAAAAGTTTTAAATATAGAAAGATATTTTGCCAATCGCTGATTGTTCTGATGCTCATAAAGGGCAGTCTCACTTACCAAAAAATTTTTGTGCTCAGTGTTCACAACCAGTGTTAAGTTCAAGTATCCCTTAATCCAACATATTACTTACTTTCTTTCATTGACTTGCTTCCTCCTAATCTCACGATACAGTTCCATTTAAGAACAAGTCGGGTAGAAGAGTTTTGTTAAATTCTGAACCAACATGTGGTACATAATTATAATTTGTGATTTGCTCAGTATTGTAAGTTAACAAGGTGAGAATAACAGTAACGAAGTAAAAAGTATGACAGTGATCTACGTCAAAATTGGTTTTCTTACCACACCTTATGGTAAGCACCTGCAAATGTGTTTCCTGTGCAAACGGATGTTATATAAGGAGTCAATAAAGCAGGATCAGCTTGAGGAAGATTTTAAAGCAGAACAGAATGAAGATTTAAAAAGCCATTAAAATACTCCCAGGATCTAAAAATCTATGCAAACAAAAGAAACTCCACAACAGAATGTTGGCAACGCGTGCAGCTTATTTGATGTGTGGATAAATTATCAGCTATGAACTCTCACTTACTATAACTAAGTCAAGTAGGCCTCATACCACAAAAGAGAAGCTCACCAAGTCGACCTTGGCCATCTTCACCAAAACAGTTTTTCAATCCAATGACCAAAACTTTTCGAATATTCCTATGACGAATGATTCTGTTCCTTCTCGTATTGACGAATCAGCAGGTGACGTGGAGAGCCCATTACCTGGGAACTGCGGAGGAAGAAGTTCATCTTACGTAAGCGCTTGACAAAAGGAGAATGAATGAAAGTCAAACTTTACAAGTATTACGTTGGCTATATCAACTCACAAAAATTTGATGAGAAACTGCTTTCCAGTAATTTTTTGAAAATTATCACAAGGGGAGTGGACATGTACAAACTCTTTCGGGGGTAACTTCGACAAGAGTAATATTCCCATAATGAAGACAGTGTCCTGCGCAGGTGACAGAGTGCCTGTAATTATTAGTAATAGGAATGGTTGTTTGTAATATATTATCCTGTTATGACCAAAATTTTGTATTGCATTTCGTGAAATCCCCACTGCAGTAACATTATCATCAGGACCAAAACTGATCCTGTCAGCTATTATCAAAGCTGTTAACAGTAAAAAAGTCAACGCAAAGACTAAACTCAAAGTCATTCCCTTCACTACACCAGTGCACACTAGGTTTTTTTAAATATCAATAAGCTGTAAAATTGTTTTAGAAAGTTGTTTGTTTACAGGAAGTATTCTGTAATAAAAGAACACTGGGTGTCGATTGGCATGTTGGGGGTTGGGATATAAGGTGAAGAATCCCTGACTTGCACTTTCTATGGTGATTTTATGTCCAAAAATACTTGGCATTAAAAGTTGCACGCATTTACATGACAGAGTACCCATCGTTTTAAAATCTCAATAACTTACATTCAGGTTTCTCTATCTGGTGTCTCCACTTGGAGAGTAACAGCACAATGTTAAGAAAAAGAAAAAAAAAAAAAGAATTTCACAACTCTTTTCATCAGGAATATAAATTTTTCTTGTACTGTTCAGAAATCAATATCCTAAATATTGTTGCGTAAAGTATTGTTGAGATTAAGCTTATGTGTATGAAATATGGATATTTGCGTATAAAATGCAATCTAGCACGGCTAAAATCTTTTGAAAATTGCAAAATAGAAATCAGTAACAAAACAAAATCTTCTCTCTGAAATGTCTAAATTGAATGTTGAAATCCTTGGCATATCTGAAACACATCTTGACACAGATACACCAGAATGCTTTGAAACACGTGACTACGTTGTTATCCACTCCCTACGATTAGACAAAGCTCACAGACAAGGTGTTGCTTTTGTCATCGCGAAACGCATTGCAAACAGTCTGGTAAATTACAACCTGATATCAGAAAGAATCTTGAGCATTGAATTGGACACGCCCTCTGGACTTATCACTATCTTTCAGATATATGCCCCAGATTCCAGTTACTGTGACTCTGATGTCGATATTTTCTACGACCAACTTCAAACCGAAATCAACAACCTGCCAAGAGCAAACAGCTACATCGTTTTGGGTGACTTTAACGCCAAGGTCGGGAGCGACTCCTATCTCAATTGGCCATCAGTTGTTGGCAAATTCTGCACAGGGAAAGGAAACAATAGAGGCGAAAAACTGTTGCAATTCTGCGCTATAAATGATATGAGTATTGTAAATACCTTGTATAAACAAAAGAACAAGTCAAGACTCGTGACATGGGTATCTCCTGATGGACAAACCAGAAATCAGATTGACTTTATCATCATGCCTAGAAGCAGGTTGAAAAGTGTCAGAAACTGTAGAGTGTATAATTCTGCAGATGTTGGTTCAGACCACTCACTTTTAATGGCTAAAATTCACGT